>JADLZN010001802.1:0-222327 GCA_018155175.1 Sinocyclocheilus anophthalmus | reverse complement strand
CTAGAGGATTATATTTGTGGTCCATATCTTTACCTCGTGCAGTTTGTAGTCAGATCCTAAACCATCACCGTACTCGCTGCTGGCCTTGGCTCTCAGCAGGGTGACATTGCCGTGATACTTGGAAGTTGGAACATAGCGGTCGGCTGCCTTCAGTTTGTGGTAAAATGTAGAAGCAGCAAAATGGAGCATATCTCGGCTGACATTTTTATGGCTGGATGTGATCAGATCAACAGCCTTGTTCACACGAGCCTCCAGGTCTGACAGAGGTAACAATGTCTCCAACAGCTATGTGAAAGATTAAGGATACAGAGACAGCATTAGCACTGAATTAATGTAACTGAACTGTAGTTAAGATAGTCTATTTAGAAAATACCATTTTAAATCAATTAAATGGTCAAAAATCTTTTAAAGACTGAACCACAAAGTAACAGTTGTTCACGTACCTTGTTGTACTCAATGCCAGTGAACTGTTGGATAAAAGCACACAGAGCTTCAGTCTCAGCCTCGGACTCTTTTCCAGGGGTCAGTTTGGCTCTGTAACTCTGTCAAAGAAAAAACAAAAATGATGACCATGTAACCTGGCACACCAAATTTTTCTGTTTTGTGCTTTCTGAGCTCTTTTATGGCACCTGTGTATAAGCTGCCACGTAAGAGTGCGAGCCGTCAAACAGGAAGAGGTATTCCACTGGGCATTTGGCTCCCTGCAGCTGTGAGCACATCTCAAAAGCCACACATGCACCGAACGAGTAACCAGCGATGCGATACGGCCCCTCTGGCTGCACCTGCCTCACGCACTCCACGTAATAAGTGCAAGGACTCTGGATACTGTCTAGGGGAGAGCGGACTGCAGATGGACAAAAACACATAAAACAGAAAAAAAATGTAACGGGGAGAATTGAAAAAAAAAAAAAAAAAAAAAAACGATATAAAATCATTAAACAATAAATTGTAAACAATATTACTGATAAAGGAATTAAAACCATATAAAAGGCAAAAACTTCAGTAATATCACATATAGTAATGTTTAAATTAGACATTATTAATTATTCAGAATGTATATATATAAATATATTTATATGAAGTGTTTACATTTTCACCTAACCACACTGAAAATAAAATGAAGTTAAATTTAATTAAAATAAAAGTCATGTTGAGCGAGTAAACTGCCCTTCACCCAAGTGTAACAGTGAAAAGTGATCCTTGATCTTGTGTTTACCTTTGGTGCACTGCAGGCCGTAGCACGGCACACTAAGCTTGCTGGTGAGAGTGTGGAAGGCAGCAATAGAGCCCTCGATGGGGTGAACGAGGAATAAGGGCCTTTCGGCACTCTGGACCTCGTTCAGCGGGGCCACCGTGGGGCTGTCTGGGTTCACCAGCATCCGGCTCAGATCTGACTCCAGCAGAGCTTGAGCACCAGATCGCTTTGCAGGAGCAATTCGGGACTCTGAGAGAAACAGAATGAGAGAGATTTATTATATTGATGCATTATTCTCCAAATAATGCAATGTTTCTTACAAAACATGAAATTAGACCTCCTGAATTTATTTTCAGAATTATCTTTTAGCAACTTCCCAATAGCTTATTCAATATACTGTGAATAACAAAAAATGTTCTGGAAAAAAACATAAGGGTATCGATATTGGCATTGACACGAATCACATGCTCACCATCTTTCCCTCCTGATTGGCTGGAAAGCTCCCGTAGCTTATTAATGGTTAGCTGTCGGATTTCCCTCATTGCCATGACAATGTCATAGTCCCTCTCCAGTGTCTGTCTAACCTCAACACCCATTAGCGAATCGAGACCCAGATCAGCCAATGAGGCATCGGCATTCAGACTGTTCACATCACGCACACCTGAACAGAAGAGGTGACACTGTAACTTCGAAAAGCATGAAAAAGTGTAGCTTATCAGATGTTTGAATATTTCAGGTCTGAGCTTTTACCCAGAATATGAGCCACAGCCTCCACCAGGTCCCTCTGTCTGCTTCCTTCTCCTTTAGCGACCATCACTTTCTCCGCCAACACAAAGCTGGACATTACAGGCCTCTGCTGGCACAGGAACCTATCCAGTACTTCCAAACAGGAAGACATGCGTTGGGGCAACGTACCACCAATCACAGCATCATTGCCACCCATGGTCTCCAAGACAACACCCACATCTCCAATGGCACCCCACTGGATGGCCAGGCCCGGCAGGTTGTCGTGGCGGCGCTGCTCACACACTCGCTCCATGGTGGAGTTGGCAAAGCCATAGTTGCTCTGGCCAGCGTTACCTCGGCCACAGCTGACCGATGAGAATACCACAAAGTGCTGAAGTTCTGGGCACTTCTGCCTAGTCACACTGTGGGGAAAAAAAAGGAGTCATTTATCAAAATTCGTCATAAGCCACAAGTGAACGGCTGAAGAAAGAAGATATTCAATCAAACCATTCCCTACCTGTCAAGATGGATGGTTCCACCGTATTTGGGTCTATTGACGTCAATGAAGTGCTGTGGGGTCAGATTCTCCAGCATGCCATCTTTAAGGACCTAGATGATAGAGAGAAATATCAGTTTTGTATTTGTTCTTACTTTGTCTACAAAGGAAAATGAACTGAAAGTTACCATGGCAAGGTGGAAGATGCCACCAACTGGACCCAAGCGGAAGGCCTCAGTGATGAGACGCTCCGTCCCTGCCATGGAGCTGACATCACTGGTGGACACAAGAACCTGAATGCCCATGGCCTGCCACTCTCGAATACGCTTGGCTTGATAACCTGTCGAGACAACAAACGTTTTAGTGTGTTGCCCTGACCAATATCAGTGTTATTTTTGTATTATTTATATAATATTATAAAATGTCTTAATATTTTGAATTAGCTCTTATTTTAATTTTAGTTTAAAGTGATTAAGTAACGGGTTATGGGCTTATGCATTCTATTTTATATATTTTATTTATTTTTATTTCAGTTTTAGTTTTTGTCATTTTAGTACTTCAACTTAAAATTGTTATTTCAGTTAATTGCAAAGGCAAGTTTTACATTTTCAAAATGTCAAGTTTAGATTTTCATCTAATTGTTATATTGTATTTCAGTTTTATTTTAATTAATGAAAATTATTTTTAATAGTTTTTGTTTTAGTAATTTATGTTCTTTTGTCATTTTTGATGTGTTTTAATATTTCTATTTTAGCTTTATTTTATACTTATTACTGCTTAGGAAACTAACTGAAATAAACGAAATATAAATATTACTTCAGTTTTTTTATTTAAATTAATTTTGTTTTAGTTAACAACAACACTGACCAACACTGACATGAAAACTGATCAAATCCTAGCGCATCTTTACCGTTGCGGATGCCAGAACGTGACGTCAGCACCAGTTTACGAGCACCTCTCTCAGTGAGCCATTGGGTCAACTCCAACCCGAAACCACCCAGGCCTCCAGTGATGATGTACGAGAGAGAGGCAGGGAAGAAGGTACGGCAGATTGCGGGAATAGAAAGAGGAGAGGCTGCAGGAACAGTGGTGCTTGTCTCCTCTGAACGTACCTGAGAGGTGAAAGGAGAGTCGAGCAATTAGTAAAGTATAAGAAATTGGTGATATAAGAACATTTTGAGACAGGTTTATTAAAATTAACCACCGCCCTTACCTGCAGCAGGACTTTGCCAATGTGTTTGCCCTGAGCCATGTAGCGGAAGGCATCCTCCACCTGGTTCCTCTCAAAGACAGTGGTACGTAATGGCTGAACGACTCCACTGGCGATTCCCTTTTTCAGAAGCTCAGATACCTCCTCCCATTCCCTGTTCCCCTCCTCAAACAAAGCATCCAGCAGGATGCCGTGGAAGGCCACGTTCTTTAGGAACAGAGCCATACCTGAATCAAGAACAATTGGCCAAATACATTTAACACATGGAAGTAAGAGAATAATAGATCTAAGATGTTTGTTGATTGATTCAGGAATTGTTGTACATCTGGGACGCACCTAGTGGTGTGTTGTTGGAAAGGTCATATTTGCCGATCTCCAGGAAACGACCATGTCTGGCCAAACAACGCAAGCTGGCCTGCAGCTTCTCTTCAGCAAGGGGGGGGGGAGTTAATACAAGATATCTGAAAAGTGAGAAGGACAGGCGGGGGGAAACAGGACCGTGGCGGCCGTTAAGGATAGCGGTCTCCGTGCGCTCGGAGCCTATCTGAGACGCAGTAACAGGGAGTCTGGCGGCCCAAGCCAGGGCAGTGTTTCTTCCCTTTGCCTGTGACGTTGGAGACTCCTCAAAGCGGAGATGTCTCTGCGCCCGAGGTCGGCAAAGGTGAGCGAGATAGTTCGTAGGTATGCGGCTTCTCTCTCGGACGCTACCGCCCCACCGAGGGTAATAGCTACGTGCAGAGACAGTAGGAACACAGTGTTAGTCATGTTTTTCTGTGATCAAGAGAAGACAGTGGTAATTCGTTAATCTCTGCCGCGGTGGCCACGTTACCGCTCGGCGGCCAACGTCCTGTGTAGTAATCTCAACCACCTTTGATTAAAATTTATTTAGAGGAGTAATAGGTTGACTGTCTTCTAGTAGGTCTGAAGAAAGTATGTGGCATATTTGTGTGTATAAGGAATGAAGCGTGTGGCGAGGGGTCCACAGATCTCGTGAATTACATACTGGGCCGCACATAGCAGGTTGTACAAGATGGCGATGTGTATGTGTAGCTAACCGCAAGACCATCCACGGGCAGACAGACAAGTCTGCGACACGCTGTATAACTGATGGGACGCGGTCTCAGAGCTTTTACACGTAAGTGATGAATGAACTTACGTGGAAGGATTAGACGTATGGGAGCATAAATAACCAGTTTACAGCCGCCCTGTTTGTGTAGGAATGGCACGTGGCTACCTAGGCCCTAGACCATCATCGGTCGCGTAAATGTCAACGCTGGTTCAGAGGTACAGCAACTGAATTGTTGAGATCCTTATCAACGGACGAGCGATATGACAGCACAAGATTGAAACAGGGAAGGAAACTGAGATGATTTCATGACTGTGGCCCTTAGCGATATCTACACATTAAAAGGACAGGTTAAACAAAAATTATAAGAGCTGCATTAAAGGAAAAAAAAAAAAAAAAAAGAGTGTGTCACTTACCCACAGTTGTGAAGACTCGGCAGCGGAAACTAAGTGCAATAGCAATAGCGGCCTGTCCCACCCCTCCAGAGCCTGAATGGATCAGCACACTTTCACCAGGCCTCAGACGGCCTCGCACCACTAGGGAATAATAGGCGGTGGCATACACCACAGGAACGGAGGCGGCCTGCTCCAGCGTCCTGCACATAAACACAGCTTCACTTAGCATTGAGTTTTGGAGGAAGACATCTCATTCAGATTCAGAGGTGCTGAGGTTCTCACCAGCTAGATGGAACATCCCAAAGGAAGCGTTTGTCTGCATCCACACAGGTGGCCAGACCTTTAGCTGGCAGCAAACCCATTACACGTCGTCCACTGGGGTCTCGCCCTGAAAACTCCATTCCCAGCATGCATTGCTGCAACGCTATGTCTCCTGCACGGAGAAAACGAGAAGAGTCTCTTTCCAAAGTCTTTTTATAGGGTAAGCTAGGGTGCGAGATTTCACAAAACAGGATGGGGTACAAACCAGGGATGGCATCTGGAGGCAGTTTGCCAGTGGCCAGCATGATGTCTCTGAAGTTGAGGGAGGAGTAGTAAACACGGCAGAGCTGCACGTTGGGATTGGAAGGGACAAAATGACGCAGCGGGGAAGCAATCCATCGCAGCGATGAGAGATCACCGCGAGTCAGGACATTCACGTACGCCTGCTCAGTCAACTCCTCGCTAAGATCTAAACATGAATGCACAGAACAGAAGATGATCACAACATGCTCAAAAGACTATCCAATCAGAGTTACAATCTGAAGATGACAACCATGAAATCAAAGTTACTGTTGCCAAGTTACTGTACTGTTGCTAATATGCTACTACTATACCAATGGATCATGTAAGCTTCACTGTCCCCCTAATCCCACTAGTTGCTGTACATTTTGCATTGCCAAAAATCATCATCATTTCTGTCACTGATGTCAATTTACAATTAAATGCATTCATAATTCTGTAATATTTACAATGAGAAGTAATAATACCATTAAATAAAAAAATATGATTAATATAAATTAATCAAATATTATTAATAAAAATGATATGAACATAAATTACTATAAAGTACTGAAATACATTGACTAATAATACATTTATTCAATTTAATAAAAACAATTATTATTATTATGAAATAATAATAAATCCTTTATCACTGAAAGTCTTATATGACCTCCTATTTCACCTTGTGTTAACAACTGGTGTCTAAAAACACCCCACTGTCCATCACGGTACACGTTCATGACCAGATCCTTCTTTAGTAATGCCTTCATCTCCTTTTGGGTAGGAACAAGGGAGGGGACTTCAGCGCCTTTACTTAGATTAGAAACAAATGCACACCTATTGGGAAGGAGAAAAAAGACCATGTACATGAATACAACATTTATATCTATACAATTGCATAACTGTAACATCAAAAATATAATGACATAATAGTACAGTAGCATATGTGGAACGCTAATTGCACAGGAAGTGGACGGACCGTATACGGTTGCCTCCGGGCTCCTGTCTGAGGCAGTTCACCATTCCCACCACTCCATTATGACCCTTAGTGGCAATGAGCCAGACTGGGATATCAGATGACTCAGCTAAAGAACTCTAACAAGAAAAAAGAAGACAGAAAGGGTTATGTATTAGGATTTGTTTAACGAGTCTGCGGTTTGATTTTAGCATGTTGCTACAGGATTGCCAAGTGTCATTAGTGGCCTCGGCAACACCATTAATGAGTTTGTATGATTAAAGTCGTGATGAAGCTGAATTAGTGACTGATATTTTTATGTATTGTGATGTACATCCAAGTGTAACAGATTATCGGAAAAGAAAAAAAAAGAAGGGTGGGGACTTGAGCAAATCTATAGGTTGTTAACTGAGATGTAGGTGGTTGTACTCAAAATGAATGGCAAGTTGTGGTCACTGTGGAGGGGGGGCAGGTTTTAAAGATGGAGAAGTTTTGCATAATCACCATGAGAGAGGCTGTAATTGCTTAGCTGGCCTGATGAACACTTAGTCTCAAACAAAATGTGAGTCTGAATAATGCTTCCTGACAGGTCGGAAGCTTGCATGACTGCATGGCTGTGCTCAACATCAGCTGACGTTTACACACGTTGCATGCTGGAAAGTGAAGAGCGACTTACTCTGCAGGAATTCATGTTCTGTTTTCTGAACTGGAACATAGACTCAGCATATGTAACTGATTCACGTTACTCTGCTAATCACAAGCCTCAGGTGCAGTGTGATCATAAAATATGCTGAGTATGATTTTTCCCTGTGTCAGTTGGTTAATTTTTAAAGTTTTTTAGTGAATACGTGTGAGATCTTGTCTTTCCAGGAATACGTGTTCTTATTTGTTCATTTTTGAAAATCATCTTAATCAGTCTGATGGTGATAAAAAGGAAAACGTAAACAAGAGTAAAGACTGAAGAGCTTGTCTTAGATAAAATAATGCCTTACGGAATGGGAAACTTGCTAATCAAGTAGCCTACATTATGTTATCAGCCATGTTTTATGTGGAATATCATGTTGTTTTCGTAGAAGTGTTTTCAGAAACTTGCTATCTCTGACCTCAGGACGTATTGATTTGTTTGCATATTGTGTCTGTCATTGCTTGACGTGGGGTTAGTTAAGGGAACACACTGCCGCTTCTTAAAATCCAAATTTAAAGCCAAACATCACAATTTTTTTGTAGTTCCTTTTTGTAATTTTCACTGCTCAACATCTTTCTGAAGGAAAAGGCATTATATTAGATGACAGATGTTTGATTTTAGCTGTCCAGCTTGGTTTCAGTTTCCTAGAACTTCTTACACTACGTCCTGATTTCCTGTCCTCTTTTATTGAAGCACTTGTGACTTTTGCTCCCGACAGTTTTTGTTTTAGATTGTTTGCCAACTGTCGTAGAAATTATTTTGAGTTTTTTTTTGTTCAGAGATCCAAGCCTAGAAAGATCATGCATACACAGTGTATCTCATGCAAACTCAAATATATGAAGAAGTTTTAAGTTTTTGTTTATATGAATCCTGATATTATATTTGACGAAATGTGATTGTCTTACAGGATGGCAGTGCCCCATATGGTGCCAGGTATGTTGGGTCGATGGTGTCTGATATACACCGTACCATTGCCTATGGTGGCATATTCATGTACCCAGCCAATGAGAAGAGTCCAAAAGGAAAGGTGAGTCGGCTAAGGTGTTACGACATGATCATTTTTAATTCACCTGTTTTAAGATATTCAGGGCAAACAGTGGAAACCGGTCATAAAAAGCACATCTGGTGACAGTAACATAATGAAATAATTTATTGAATATGATGAAAGATAACAAACTTTTATCATATTATGGTTACAGTAAAGTGTTTCATGCAGCATATGCTGTCAGGTTAAAGGGTTAGTTCACCCAAAAATGAAAATTCTGTCATTAATTACTCAACCCTTATGTCGTTCCAAACCCGTAAGACCTTTTTTTCATCTTCGGAACATAAATTAAGATCATAAATCTGTGAGCTCTCTGACCCTCCATAGACAGCAAAACAACTGAAACGTTCCTAAGTCCAGAGACGTAGCAAGGAGATCAGTAAAATAATATATGTGACATCAGGGGTTCAACCGTAATTTTACCAAGCTACAAGAATACTTTTTTGCGCAAAGAAAACATCAAACATAATTTAGGGACCGTCTTCCACCTTTTTGGAGAGTACCCCAGAACGTAATCAACATAATGAGCGTTGTTTACGTTCAGCATCAGCGCACTTTCACTGAACGTAATCAGCGTTGTTTATGTTCAGTAGACAGAACAGAATGAAGGTCTTACGGGTCTGGAACGACATGAGAGTAAATAATAACAACATTTTCATTTTTGGGTGAACTATCCCTTTAATCTTATTGTTGTGTTCAGCTGACCAGTGTTATTTTATTTTTTTTTATATACTATTATAGTATTTACTAATATTTAGAATGCTTATTTCAGTTTATCATTTCACACCAAGTAAACGTATTTTATTTGTATTTTGGTTAGTGTTGTTTAAGTTTTAAATAATGTATTGTTTTATTTCAGCTTTATTTCAATTTACAGTTAAGTATTGGTTTTAGTTAATATATGAGACCATGATCCGCACTCACTAAAATAGTTTATTTTACATTAATCACCAGTAGGAAAAAACACAAACGTTTCGCCTCAAGGCCTTCTTCAGAGTGTTGAGCAATTCCATCCCTCCCCCACTTTTTTAAGTCATTAATTATATTGACGTCATCACTCATTAACCAATCTTCAATCACTAAAAACACACGCATTCCATTTAAATACTGGACAATTTCCATTTGTATACAACAAAATCTTCACATCCACCAAGTTATTTGGCTTTAGTTCACTAGGTCACTACGTCATAATTCATAAGAACACTTCCATAATCCATAAGCCTCTGCTGTGTTTAATACTGTAGAATACTTTATGGTTTGGAGCATGTCATATTCTGATAACAGATAACCGCTCATTTCACGGCCGAGAGCTGTGTCGTTCCTGATAATGGGCAGTGACAAAACACTTGACATGAACCTAGACTGGAACAAATACACACTATAGCATGAAAGCAGTGAGCCAGATATTATATCTGCAGTTCATGCTGCTTTTCAAGAAATGCCAGCGTACAAACTTGCCACAGTCCAGTCTCTCTGTTCTACATAGATACAAATAAAATGGATCCATTCTGAATGAACTCAACATGTTCAATGCTTCTTAGTTGACCCAAATCCACAACTGATAAGAGAAAATGAAACATTGGCTGTAAACTCGGAGGAAAAACTATGATAACTGCTCATAGTTTAGCATAAAATGGACCCTTTGAAAAATAACTTGAAATGTGCAAATCAGCATTATGAAACTTGTAAGGTTCTCACATGTTTGATTCTCTCCAGCTGAGGCTGTTGTACGAGTGTAACCCCATAGCCTTCTTGATCGAGCAGGCCGGGGGCATCGCCACGTCAGGCACCCAGCGCGTCCTGGATGTTATTCCCGACTCACTTCACCAGAGGCTACCCTTTGTGGTGGGATCCCCAGACGATGTGGAGGAGTACTTGTCCTTTGTCAAGAAACATAAAAAGTAAAGATTTCGGTTGCAATATGATCCATTGAAAGCCCACATGACATTGAGATACAAAACCCCACAGTAGCTTTTTTTAAATAGTGGAAGCAATGCTTTTGTACACAGAATCACATTAAATTTCCAGTATTTTAAATCATTATTTTCTTTCTTTATTTCTCAAATCACTCGCTCAAGGTCTTTTTAGTTCAGATTTGCTCTTGTACCCTTTTCACAATCTGTGTCTTTTCTTCCTCACTTATTTTATGTGAACATAATGTGCCTTCAGCGGTGTGTTGCTTGTTAGTTGGTAAAGTGTTTACACCTCCAGAGCCCTCCCTATTAGCACAAGAGGCAAAACCCCAATCATCTCCACTCCGCAAGTCTTAGTTTGCCGGTCATGATGACGGCCCATGTAATGGCAGCGTGCCAAGAGATAAACAAATAGGACACGTTGTATTACTAGAGCAAAAGAACAGGCCTCCATGTTAATTTTCACCTCTCCAGGTTACAACAGGCATAGCGAAGGAAAAATTTAACCTTTGTAGCACTTCCAGAAAACTTTTTTTCCCCTTTAAAACATGTATTAAAGTAATACTTATCCTGGATATGCTGCTTAGGTTAAAGTTTTAGAAAGCATTACTGTAAATACAGAACAATCATAACCAGCCAACTTCCTGTTTATGTAGGCTGATACACTACTTTTGATTTTCTGTTCGCTCATCTCAGTCAACAAAACATCATGATGAGGTGATAGGAATAAATGTTTTGGAACTGATATGGAAAGCTACAGCAAAATATACACTATGGTTCAAAAGTTTGGATAGTTTTTGAAAGAAGTTTCAAGGCTGCATTTATTTGTGACCCTGGACCACAAAACAAAAAAAATAAGGGTAAATTTTTCGAAATTGAGAATTATACATAATCTGTTTGGATAGGACAAGAGTTGGTGAGCGTAAACTATTTGAAAAATGGCATCTGAGGGTGCAAAAAAATCTAAATATTGAGATAATCGCCTTTAAAGTTGTCCAAATGAGTTCTTAGCAATGCATATTGCTAATCAGAAATTAAGTTTTGATTTATTTGCAGTAGGAAATTTACAAAATATCTCATGGAACATGATCTTTACGTAATATCCTAATGATTTTGGCATAAAAAATAATAATGATAATGTTGAACCAAAACGGTTGTTGTTTTTGGCCATTGCTACAAATAACCCACGCGACTAAGACGTTTGTGAAATATTATAGTGTTTTTTTTTTTTATTGTACATATTTTTTAACAACTGTAATTTATTCTGTTTGATGGCAGTCTCAGTGTCACATGATCCTAAGAAATATTCTAATATGCGGATTGGTGTTCACGAAACATGGTTTATTATCAATGTTGAGAAAACATTGCTGTTAATATTTTTTGTGCGAAACGGTACATTTTTAAAATCTTTGAAAAGAAAACAGTTTATTTAAAAGAAAAGAATTATTAAAATAGAAACCTTTTGTAAACATCATAAATGTTTTACTTAACTTTGATCCGTTGAATGTAGCTTGCTGAAAAAAAAAAAAATTGAAACGAGTAGTGTGTCATTAATATGAAATGTTTTAAAGCCAAAAAGGGATACAAAACTAATAAAAGAATATAAACAAAACGGTTACATTTTTAAAAGTTTTATTGATTATACGGAATGTAGAAATAAAAAACACATTTGTACATTTAGACACTGCAGAATATGTATTTACATAGAGGCAAAAATCAACTAAATCAGTGGCATTAAAATGACCAAAAACAATTGCATAAATTTCCTAAAACAATGTCACACAATACCTAGAGCTTGAGGTTTCTCTGTCACAGTCTCAACCAGGCTGTGAGACACACAGTCACCCGTGTCAGGTGACTCCTTATTCACTACACTAGTGGGTTTCAGTGAACCACTCAGGCACTGAGACACTAATGTGACCTTCTGCTACTATGTCTTGATACTGGAGACATCTTCCTTAGACGAGAGGGTAGCTAGCAGCTGTAGCAATACCACAGTGGTTGTGTCTGTCCTTGGCCATGTAGATATAACCTTTATCACCCCAATTCTCACTCCAGCTACAATGCACAAAACACACATTAGGTTAAAAACACTGGCTTTAAACGTAGCCCATTCAGTATTTTAGAGTATAAATGATCTTCTTACCTGTTCTTGACAATCCAATACTTCTTTCCATCAACATCCTCGCCCTCAAACCCATAACCAACGGCAAGAACACCATGATCTAGCTCCTCGCTGCTGCAGTCTTTTTCATAGTAGATGCCTAACAAGAAATAGCATCCATACGAGCACCATCAACGGAATCTTCATTACTCATTTTTATAACGAGTCATTTGTTGGCTTTTTAAAAGGAAGGAAAGGACTGAGTGTCCCATACTATGAATTTGTGCTCTGCATTTTACCCATCCAAGTGCGCGCACCCAGAGCAGTGGGATTTAACAACTACCATTAACAACTAATGGTGACAAATATACATACCTGACTGGTAGAACTGGAAAGACTCGTGTCCAGCGTCAATAGCCACAGACACTGGCCCCACAGCAACTATAGCTTTCATCAGAGCATGTTCCTTTCCACTGGGAATGTCAACGAATCCAGTGTCATTAGCTGCGCTGTATTTGGGATCATAATGGCAGGGCTGATCATCCTGAAAATGATAAGAAGCATGTATGTTATGGTAATCCTTCATATAATTAATCAGTATAATGTCATAGGAATAAAAGGTAATGTAACTTACAGTTCCCAAATAGGGGTAGGACTCCTCTGAGTCCAGACCGTTCTGGTCTTTGATGTACTGGAAAGCCTGGTCCATTAGACCTCCGTTACAGCCCTCATTGCCTTCAGGACGGGAGCAGTCCACCAGGTTCTGCTCACTCATAGACACCAGTTTTCCTGACTTCCGGAACATCTGACCCTCCATGGCTCCAGTAGTGCTGAAGGCCCAGCAAGAACCACACTCACCCTGCAAATACCACATTTGAAGCCAGTTGTTATCGACCAGTCGGCTTCGAGATGACTTAAAATAATATCACAAACATCAAAATACAAACATCAAAATAAGCTACAAGTAAAAATCTAAATATTTCTAATTTTGATTCTCCTCTTAAACATGTTTTTTTTCTTTAAAGAACCAGTGTTCCCATTGAAAACCTGGATAAATTAGGTAGCCACATTTTAAATGTGTGATTTCTAGACCTAGAAAAAATTTAAATACATGGCTATTTTATTAGAATATACATTTTACTGTTATGGCATTTACTAAGTATAGAAAATTTAAGTAGAATGTGTGAAAAAAAACAAAATCTATGTAACCATGACCTGTATTTATTTAAAAATGAATTCTGAAATTTATAATAGAATTATATTGTTTTTTTTTAATATTCTTTAGGTACTTTTTTATTACAGAGGTTAAGAGATCCCCAAAGGGATTTTAAAAAATGTTGTGAAAGCTAGGCTCGGGGGACTTTAATCTTGTTGAACACAATGCAAATAGATGATTTATTGTAAACTGTTTCTGTGTTTCAATCCGGAACCCACACACTGGTCTCTTCAAACATATCAGAGACATCTATTTTCCAAAGTGGGTTCGAAGATTTTTTCCCCATGGCAATTTAAATACATACATAATATCAAAAGTGACTGGCTTACATTCAAGGTACACATTGTCAGCCTTGCTTTCTCTGGAAATCAAACCCATGACCTTGACATCACTATTGCCGTGCTGTACTGTTTGAGCTACAAGAAGGCATGTTCAAAGGCATTGTTATTCTAGATTTTTTTTATATATACGGGCAACTATCTCACCTGATCTTTCACGGGAGTCACGTATCCCTTTTCTCTCCAGTCCAACTTATTTGGGACCTCCAGGAAGTTGGGCTCCATGAAGAGAGATCCCCTGAATCGTCTCTCCTTCTTGTGTTTGTAGCCATTCATCACCTGCCTGAACTCCTCATGAGTCTGTAGATATAGAATAGTTCGATTAAAGCTGAAGGAATTTCATAAATCAATATGCAAACACCTCAAATTAAGTTCTTCTGCAGTCTTACCATATCACCAAAGTGGTTCATTCCGAGTCTGTAAGTGTGTGTGCCCATGGAGTGCTCAAGATTGTGCAGTTCGATCTTTTTCAAGTTTTTCTCCCAGACCATTCGCCTCCACCCGTCCTCCTTCTGTGTTGAAAGAGATAACACCGAGTTCCACTTCTTGCTCCTTTTTCGACTTGTTAATGTAAATTTTAACACTTACTTCATGGTATTTTTTACTGTGCCAGTTCTTCCACTGCTCCCAATGGTCGTCTAACTGCGTGTCCAAAGTTGGAGCAGCAAATACTGCACTGAGGCACAACGTGAAGGCTGCCAAATACACCCTCATGATGAAAACACTGAGGGTAAAAAAAACAACAACAGGTCAGACATGTTGCAACAAGTGACAATGTACCTTATTCCACGTGAAGATAACAGATTAAAACATGTATCCAAGTGAATGCATACATCTTAGTTTTAATCATTTGAATGGTGGCATTATTTTCCGTACAAATATCATATGGAAGCTTATTTCTGGCACTTTGGGGAAAAAAGTGGAAATAACGAAATGAAATCATAGTACTGATATTCCAAATCGAAATGCTGAGACACCAAGTCATGACTTATCTCATAATTTCGTTTTTAATCTCATTATTAAGATTTAGTCATAATTTCGACTTTTCATAATTCTCATTTACCAAACCTTTTTCCAGAGCAGAAATGGGCTTCCATAGATTTTATATTCATTAATACGTCCCTAAATACGGCATAACCGTATTTTAAACGGTTTCAGGCGAAGTTTGTCACACCGCAAGATTGCTAAAACTGCTTGAAATTTCATGTTATGCAAGTTATTCCTTTCAGTCACTTCACTGCTGTATAATTAAACGTGTATGTATATTTAAAAGTACTGGTGTATATTTCTACAGTGTCATGAGATCAGATTACTGCCCCGACATCTTTGTTTACACCGTGTGCAGAACCACCGGCAGGCAGCGGTAGTTACGTTGTTATGAATGCTAATAGAAATTAGTGAGTAATCTAAAGGGAGAGGTAGGCCTATTGTTCATTAAACTTTAAATGAAAACAGACGCTAACCTACAGAGCCGAACAAAAACGAATCTATATCATTGTCTGGAAGTTATATCTTCCAAAAATATATCTGTTTACACTGGCCTCCGGACAGACACACGGGTCTGGACACAGAAGAGAATAACCTTTAGCTGCAGTCACGGGATCTTGGAGGTTGCAGCCCACAGTTTCCCAGGAAAAGAAAACAAAGACCGAAACCAGGCCACGGAAATCGAAAAAGAAACAACTGGAACTATTTTAGAGGAATGGATATGGGAAAAAATCGTTACGCTTTGCTCATCTATTAAAAGATGGTAAACCCGAGTGTCGCTAGAAAAAAATAACGTTACAATCAATTCATAAGAACGTATTGTATAGACGGCTCAGCTAAAAAGCGACCTAACAAGCTCCATTTTGCTCTGTATTAAGCTAAAAAAAATCTTAAAACAAAGATGCATACAACAAAATTACATTGACGTGTCCATATCGACGTTTTTTTTTAACAAAACAAATGCACAAACAACTCAAGATTCCCGAAAGCTTTAAAAACTCCTGACTTACCCTGCGGTCCTGAATATTCTGTTCCGCAGAGGGGCCCCAGGTTTATAGCGCATCTGAAGGCAAACTCCTCAATTTCTCATTGGTCGAGATTCTTGCCTATAGATTTGTCGATCCCGCCCCCGATGAGCACGACACTGCATGTGACCCACCAGCACGTGACGGCTTCCCGGCTGATGGTGTTAGTCATAAAGAAAACCAATATTACTATCTTAAAAAAAACCAACATAACATGTTGCATTTAAGTCAATAAATGTATATCATTTGTTCTTTTAAAAAGCACAAGTTAAAAGCCAATACTGTAGCCTAGGCTATATGATTTACTATTTACTGCTTGTCAACTATGTTTTAAATTAGAATGCACATACAGACTGATCGGTTTTCTTTGCAAAGGTATCATTTTCTAAGATATGTAATCCATTCACAGCACTTCCATGGGTGATTCTACAATTGAAGATACATTTGGTGTCCGAAGTCATTATTCTTTTTCAAATGGCTACATTTTTAATAATTTGTTACTTATTGTTATGAATTACAAGATGTTACAGTCAATAACAATATAATAATTTGTGTAAAAAGTGTCTTAAATAGCTCAAAATCATGATTTCTTGTTGTCCGAATGAGTCAGTGCATTTTTTCCATCATGTATCATTGTGTAATCAAAATATTTTATTGTACTTTTCTTTTTGTAATATTTCCTTCATTTTATTTATAAAAGCCCTAAATACTAATTTACTTCATTCTACAACATTAAATTGTTTTAAAATAACTTTTTTTCTTATAAAAATGTGTGTCCATAAATCTTGCGTCAACTCTGTTACCGTACCATATTTTGCCTTTAAATTGGTGGAATTATCTCCCACAACTACGTAAGATACAGGAAATGATGACACTTTCCCTCACTGATAAGATCTGAAGCACTGAAAAGTCTGTGTGCTCTCTCTGAGAAAATATTTAAATCTAAAAAGTTTATACCAAGAGTTATTTTGAAGAAGGCCGACGCTGTTACCACAATATCAAAAGGAAAACAGATCACAAATTGGGTTATTTAAAGGTATTTTAATCATGATTTCATTAGTGCCATGTGCTCTTAGCATTTATGCTAGTAAGTGGAGTTTTTGGCAAAAATTAAAAAAAATGGTCAATTCTGTTACCGTCAAACTCTGTTACCAAGGTAGAGTAACAATGCTGACAATAGTGTAACAGAATTGACAGTCCATCGGACAATTCTGTCAATTCTGTTACTTAAAGGGTTAACTCTGTTTATGAACTATTTTCACAAAAAAAAAACAATAAAATTGTTGTTTAAAATCTCAAACATTATTGAGATATGATCCCTTATAATATTTCAACATTTCTCTCTTTTTTTTTACTGGATATTTTTTAATTTTTAGATGAAAAATATTTGCTCCAAGTGGACAATTATGTGAAGACAGGTATTTTTTTTAATTTTTAAGGTATGCATAGGTGAAAAATTATCTCAGATTTCAAATGTTGGAATGTAAGGACTGTTTGTCTAATAATACAAGAAGGATTTTTCCTGTTATTATTTATTGTTATTTCTACACAGTGGCTAATTTGTCTGTAACAGAGTTGACAAACAATACCATAAAAACATCATCTTCTCTTTTTTTCATTAAAAGTAAAAAAAGGAAGTAACTTGTGTTTGGCAAGCACTGAATTATTAAAATTGAATATGTTTTCAATAAGATACTGGAAAGAATTTCTGTTAGTGAACTGTTTTTTTTCCTTAACTTATGAAATGAAATGCCAAATGTATCTCCAATTATAGGATCACCCCCATACTCATAGGCATTTCAGTTATTATACCTGTTATTAACTAGCCAGTAGTGCTTATGCCTTCCTCAGTGTTCAAATACAAGCTCTTCACACAACTAGAAACACATTGCAATTGATTGAATGTTAGATTTAATCACATTTAAAATAAGTCAATTTAAAATGTTAATATATACTAAATTACAAGATTATAAAACAAAAGGGTCTCCATCACATATATATTCACAAGGAACACAAGTCATAAACAATGTGAATGCAGTGAACTTGCATGACCCGGCTCACACATCAACAGACCAAAACCAGTGCATATTGAATTTGTTATCAGTATGTCTATGTGAGGACATCAGTGCAGGTTAACAACATTCCACATTGTTTACGTTCACTGTTAAGATTTGTGGCAGGCCAGAATTAGAGTGCTGTTGAATCTACATACAAACAAAGGGGAAAACTAGACTGATTAATGGGCTCGTCTGTCACAAGAAGCACACAGAAACTATAGATGGGAAGATTGCTCAATTATCACTGAAGCCTATCAGCCCAGCGCTTCCAGCAATGATCAAAAAAGGAGCAGTTAAAAGAAGTACAATTGATCAAGCGTGAGCATTCATGACTCTGAAAATTCTGATTAGTGGATATGCATTCAGCATTACACTGTAACTAAATAGCAAGTTAGCCTATTTTAAAACCACAAGTAAAGTAAACCATTTCATAAACAGAGCTATAAAAAGAACAGAACAGGAAAGCTTCTATATGTCATGTTGAAATAAAGGTGCGGTAATTCCATTTGCTGAATAATGCATGTTCAGTCATGCCACACACTGACGCTTCAAAAAAACAGCACATGACTAATTATTCATCCACAGCAATGCCATCATTGTCATTTTCGATTCATTTTAGCGGGCTCTGCTTCTCACGGTTGAATTGGAGGCCACTTTACCCAGAATTCACTGGAGGGCACTTTGACATTTTTGAGAAAACTTTACAATAGGCTATTATTAGGACAGATTAAGTTACAAATTACATAATTTAGACCAAAGAATCTAACATTTTGTAAGGTAAAATATGCTGCAATCTCCATAACCTCTTCTTTCAAATCTCAACTAAAAACTTTAGTTTTTTTTTTCAGCTCAGTGCTCTCTAGTGTTTATGTAGTTTATTATTTTTCATTGTTTGTTTGTACATTTGTGAATATTTGTAACTAACGTCGTTCCATAGGCTGATATTTTCTATGTACAGCAACACTGATCTTGGAAAAGGCACTTTATTAATTATTATTATTACTGTGCTAAAAATCTTTTATCTCGAAAATCTCGAAATGTAGATGGCAAAATATTGCATGAACAACACTGCAAAAATGATTTTTTTTTTAAAAGAACAGAGAGAATCATTGAGTAAACAATTTATTATAAAAAATGTAGTACACTGTAAAGTTTGAAGAAGTATTAAGCACATGGCATTCAGAGACATGCGAACATAATATAAATAGAGCAATAATGTGAAGGGCTTGTGCAAAGAAATGACTGTACAAGTCTTAAATACACCAGGATAAACTCCCCTCTGATGTACCCTGTTAAAGTCATAAGAGGGAAAGTCATGAACCTTGACCACAGCTAACCAGCGAAAGAGCTCCATAATACATAGACTTAATCACAATATAAAAATGTGCCTTTTGGAATGAGAGAACACAATATGCCCAATTCCCTTTTAGAAAAGTTTGTGAATTCAAGCCTGCAAGGGAAATGATGAAAGGTTGGAGGATAGACCTGTCCCAAAATATAATGTGGAACAGTTGTCTGGACTTTCAGACATTACAAAAGATGATGATGAAACTGCAACTGCCTCATAAGAAGGAGAGCAAAAAGAGTTATAGCATGTGTTAGATGTAACAGAGTCTTTGCTGCCATCTACAGTTTTCAAGTTGTCACTTCATTTGTGTCCAATATACCACATTCAGTACAGTGGTTTTCCTGTAACTGAGGAATGGCATGGCTTTTAACAGTTTCAATGCAAATGTCAACATATTTCATGACACTTTTGCCCAATTTAAGTCCCTTAGAATAGCATTTTATGATTAATTTTCCAGTGTAAAGAATACACATGACTTAAACACTCAACAACAGTGTAAATGTGTGAAACAGAATATATTAAACTAAGCTGAACAATTGTAACAAAGATCATGCTTATCAGGACACTGCGGCAGACACGAAGAAAAACAAAATCTTACTTGTCACGTAAGTGCCTGGAATATTTCATCATTTCCATTTGACAGGAAGTCAGAACTGTAATATTTCACAAAAGTGAAAGTGACAAGTAGGCTATAAGTGTGAATAAGACAAATGTGAGGGATTTTAGAAACCAGATATAAAACAATTTACCATGCATTTCGGTTTTTAAAGGAATGTTTAGTATGTTTGTTTGTGCTTCATCATTTGAATAAAATCCTGTCTGAAAAAGGATGCGTTTTAGTTGCAATAAGGAACAATCAGGTAGTAAATGCAAGTGACCCAATTTTGTATGTTTGAGAAAAAGTGTAAATCTAATAGATATGTTCATTAAAAGCTTCAGAAGACAGGTAAACACCGAAACACTTGCAGAGGTGCACATCCAATTTTGAAATCTATAGCAATGGCTCTTTGTCAACAGCTTACCATCTTCAAGGCACTCAATAGCTTGAGTCGTGTATTAAATAATGCTGCCAAGCACTTAGTGATCTATCATTCGGTCATCAAATTTAGCGCAATTCCCCAATAACAGCTGTCCGAATTTATAGAGGTAATAGAATTTTCCTTCAGTAAGAACGTTTAAAAAAAGTCTGCCTGCAGTTTCACCTTGGGAATGTGAGACGGTCAATAAAAGATTTGCAGAAAGAAAAGCACATAGGCACCTTTTCAGAGACACCAAGAATGAACATTCAGAAATCGCGAAGGGGAACAAAATGGACATGAGCAGAGTATCTGATTCAAATACTTCCGTCTCAGGACACCAGGGAGCTTGAGATTGAACACCGCTCCACCGGTCAATTGCACGTTTCTCTATAGACACAAGTGACGTCCTAACGAGAGATCACGGAACTGATGGAGTTGAAGGATGTGCCGCCCCCATTACATACCGGGCTGTAGGGCTCCGGCGGGGTGCCCAGTATTTCCAAGTTGACCCGGAACACGGGTGCAGCTCTAAGGAGGAAATCTGCTGCATCCCGACGACCGAGTTCTCGCACCTTGGCGAGCAAAATGCCTATGGTTGAATCGGGTCGCTGGCTCCACTCCTGCAGGAGTGTGGCTGTGGGACTGGGAAGGGAAAGGGGGTCTGCAGGCAGAGTCCCGTTGGTGCCAGAACTGTATTTAGCAGCGAGCTCGCTGAGGCCCAAGTTCATGGCAAGCAGGCACCAGTCCTTCCCAAGGGCATCGGGAGGGTCCAGCAGGCGGCAGAGCTTGCGTCGAGCCAGGTGACTGACCTCCGCCACGGGCACTTCCCCACCAAGACTGCCCTGTTTGTAGACCTGGGTGCAACCTAATGCTACGATACTGACAAAGCTCTCACGATAGCCGCCCATAGTGTTCGAAAGCGCGTTCTCGCCTCGCGCCTGAGCACGGAAAAAGTCTCTCGGTTGGTAGAGCATGACGGGGCCATGGTGTTCCCGCAGCTGCTGAGGGCTAAGATAATGCCGGGCGGTAAGCAAACCGGGTAACGTAGCAGCTAACAGACCTTCTGCCATGCCGCACAATGTGTCCAATAAAGCATAGCAACGGCCGGGATCCGAGTCAGGTCCTCGTAACTGTACCTCCATGCCCTGCCCGTGGTTCACAAGCAGAACCAGTGCCTCAGCGCCGCCGAGTCCAACCCGAGCTCCGCCGCTCCACAACCTCACATCCTCAGCCTCGACCTCTGGCTTCTGCTGCCGGCTCCACCTGCACAAGTTCACTTGCAACTTATGGAAAAGTCCACAAGGGAATGGCGCCAAGTGTTCCGCAGGGACAACTCGCACACCACCGTAAAGCAAAGTGTCCTCGCCTTCGATGTCTTCCTCGTCGGTCCAGGTGTGCTGTAGGCCACCCGTGCGTATGAGGGCGGGAATGTCGACCATTCCGGGGTTGGCTAAGTCGCGGGCACATACATCCATGGCGTCGAGCACCTGGAGAAGTTCATCGATGTCACCTTCGGAGACAAGGTTTTGGAGTTCTTCCACACGGTAGCGGCCACGGTAGTGGTGGATTGCTTTGGGGGTTTCAACTGAGAGGAGCTTGCCAAGTACGTTACCACAAAGCCAGCGAGGATCTAACAGGACAACGTCCTGGACAGTCTCACTCTGCATGATGTTAATCTAGAAGACAGAAAATGATTGAGTACAAGCAAATGGGTGATTACAAGATTCCAAAGACACCAAGACAAATATTCATTGAGATCAAATTTGAATGGCTGTTAATGCATCTGTTCAGACGGTCACGGAAATTTTAAAACAATGTTATAAACCTTTTTCCATAATACTAGCAAGAAAACTGGCCAACCAATACGATTAATGCTTTTGATCACGTCACTAGAGCTGCTGTTGTTGCATAAAATTACAACATGGTTGCACTAACAGATTATTTTGCAAAGCACCAGTGAATAACAGAGGAAGAATCGGGAACAGGTTCTCTAGTCTCTCTACTTTGTATTTGGTGTTGTGTGATAACAACCATAGTGAATACAAAATCTGAATACACTTTGGCCCGAAAAGGCATATTGGATGTGAAAATCAGACCGAAAGTTCATGTTGAATATTTGAGTTGGTGTGAACAGACCATAACAGTTCAGCAGATGTGTCACTTTTGGGGCTCAACTCACTTATTCTTTTTCAAATAAATGTGAATAAAATCATCTGTAGATATCATGTAAGTAAATCAGTAGTTATGGGGGCGTACTTGAAATGCCTTGAATTTGGGTCAGTTCATTATTCGGAGCTATTTTATAAATTCAGAAGACTTGGAATACAGCAAACACATTTATGAAACATGTGATTTATACAGTGATCTTCTGTCATTTCAGAGCTTGGCAGCCCAGATTCTCATGCACTTTCAGTCCATTCTTCAACATTTTTCATTTTGATTCACACAAATCAGTCATACAGGCTGATGTGAATTGTTATTTTTGTGTGACTTATTCTTTGAAGAGACATGACATAACGGATTTTAAAAGGGCTGTGGTTAAACACGGGAGCTGAAGTCCCTTAAACAGAGTATCTTATGTAAGTAAATGTTAATAAAGCTGAATCACAGCTTGGTTCAGCCCATCAACATCAAAACATTCCCTAATATGTGTTTAAGTGTTGCTGCTGAAAACACAAATGACTAATATTGATGAGAATGACTCATTCACCTGCTCTCTCTATCGGTGAAGCTGTTGTTGTAATGGTTGTGGGTGGTCAATAGACTGCAAAGGCCCCTATTTATTTGCTGACACCCACCAACTCATTTGAATCCACATAAAAACATGTTTGTAGATGTTCTGCATTGTATACTTTAAGTGGTTTGGAAGTAATGGATGTGGCATTAATAGCGGGGCGTGTACGATAGTATAGCATAATGTATGAAAACTACAATTTTAATGAATGATACAGAGCATCTACTTCAAACACACTTATGCTATACCCACAGCAATATAACCATAATTCAAAACATTCAGACACATATTAATTCATCTGCTTCGTCCACACACACACACACACACCTCTCTCACTCACTCACTCACTCACTCAGTCTCACACACACACACACACACCTCTCCCATGCTGTGAAGTTGTGAAGTCAGTTCCCGCAGATCCTCTTCACTGGCTAGAGGGTTGATTTGTTCTTGCACATCCACAACAAACTGTTGCCATGACATTAACTGGTTTGGCCCGTTCAGTTTCCGCCAGGAAGGCAGAGTGGACAACAGCTTCTCTGCCAGCTGAGTCATCGGCCTGCAGGTCTGTGAAAATGACAGAGAGAAAAGCAATTTTACATCTCTGGAAAAAATGCCAATGGGGTCACTAAGTTGTTGCTAGGTAATTATTTTCTAGCCCAAGTCAAAAGAACAGACCCCCAAATATGGTCTAAATTTTCCCCCATTAACTGAAAGTAGGAGCAATAGTAGAAATCACCACTGATAAATGAAAGTCTCCTTTAACACCTCAAAGATATTGTACTATATAAATTACGTATTTAAAAACTATAGTAATTACTTCTTTTTCCTTCATAATATACACAAAAATCCAGACGCAATATATGAGAAAGATGAGAAAGTAATCTGTACAGGTATGTGTAGGAGTGAGAGAGACAGAAAGAGAGATGTAGGAGGAGAACGAGCAGAATGGTCTTCAGCGAGGGATCTGAGTTCTTGTTTAGATATTGGTATTTCTGTTTGTGTGTGTGTTGTGCATGGTACAGAACTAAAAGAGCTGTATTAGTTGGATCAGGACCCGATCAGAATCAAAAAAGTGCGTGTTTTCCGTAATTTAAAGTAACGGTTCACCCAAAAATAAAAAAATTCTGTCATTAATTACTCACTTTTCACTTCATGTCCCCCCCCCCCCCGTTCCAAACCTGTACCTTTGTTCATCTTCGGAACACAAAATAAGATATTTTTTGATGAAATCCGAGAACTCTCTGACCCTCCATAGACAGCAAGGAAGTAAGGACATTGTTAAAATAGCCCATGTGACATCAGTGGTTCAACCGTAATGATGTGAAGCTATGAGAATAATTTTTGTGCGCAAAGAAAACCAAAATAATGACTTTATGCAACGATTTCTTGTCTTTCCGTGTAGTCTTTGACGTGTGTTCAGGAAGTATAACGCCGCACTGCCGTGTGCTTCCGCTGCTTGCGACACAATTCACAGCGCATCTGTGTTTTACAGATCCGAATGTTTGGCGCCCGCGTCACAGCACCAACCGCATGCGCTTGGAACTCGTCGTGAATCAGCCTGACAAGACTGGGACAGGAAGAGAAGAATTGTGGCATAAAGTCTTCTTTTTGGGTTCTTTGCACACAAAGTATTGCCTCGTAGCTCATAACATTAGGTTTGAACCACGATGTCACATGTACATTTAACAATGTCCTAACGACCTCTCTTGGCCTTGAAGGTGGTAGTTCCCTTGCTGTCAATGCAGGGTCAAAAAGCTCTCAGATTTAATCAAAAATATCTTAATTTATGTTCCAAAGATGAACAAAGATCTTACAGGTTTGGAATGACATGAGGGCGAGTAATTCATGACAGAACTTTCATTTTTGGGTGAACTATCCCTTTAATGCTACATTTAGGTTACTGAAATGACAAAGTGCTGGGAGGTGTAGTAGAATGGAGACCGATCTTACAGAGATGATGGTGTTGCGGAGCTCTAACAGAAGGTTTCTCAGCAGCTTTATGTCTTTGGAGTTGGACGCTCCTGCATCCATGACAAAGAGCTTCTCTGCAATATGCAGATCATTCCCAAACCTGAGAGGGAAAAAAATGCATTATAATCAGTTTAATAGTTTGGCTCATCCATCAAATCACTTTAATCACTATGATCTAGTCAGTCCTTCAAAAATGCTCACTTAATGTACTTATAGGTCTCATAGCTTCAAACTGACATTTTATATTCATTTAATCACCTGTTTCTGACTTCTTTAAGTAGAGATCTCTCCTTGTCATAGCTGAACTCTCCCCCAAACGATCGGGGCAGATTCACAATGTCAGCATGTGTGGCCACCAGGACCACACGCAGTGGATTCCTGATCTTCCCTCCAAAGGCTGTGGATACAACAGAGAGGCAGTTTTATTGTCTATTCTTAACATCTTTGATCATTATGCATAATCTCAACTCTCAAATAAACTCAAAAATATCTGAGAACCATAGAGCAAAAACTAGATTCCTAGATTAAGACTGATGCACCAACTCTAATGAAGTCTCTTTTGGCATTATCCATAGCTCTATGGATGTGCCTGCTACAGTACTTACACAAATTCATCAACCATCACTACAGTGAAAGCAATGGCAAGCCAGGCTGAAATTACTGAGAGAGTTTGAGAGAGACAAGAATGAGAAAACTACAAACAGCATTAATGAAGCACACAGAATGGAGAACAGTGAAACAGTGATACACAGAGAACAAAACTGCACGCATGCGCTCATTTCTATCATATGACTGTCAATTTAACTTGTTCATTCAAAACAAATAATTAATATAAAAATAATTTGTTACAAATATTTAACTATTTAAAAAAATGTCAAAAACAGTAACACAGGTAGCGCATGGGGAATGCAAAGGGTCTCAAGAAAAGTACGCTTTCAAAAGTAGAACTGCTTTTAACATAAATATATGGTGCTCATGGTGTGAAAACAGCAAGACATGACGCAGTAGCCAAAACATCCATCTACAGAGGCGGACAGTAACTAAGTACATTTACTTGAGTATTGTACTGAAGTACACTTTTTGAGTATCTGTACTTAACTTGAGTATTCATTTTTCTATAAAACTTATGACTTTAACTTCACTACAATTGAAAGACAAATATTGTACTTTTCACTCCACTACATTTATATCAAGATCCATGAAGTAGAAAGTCAATATAGCAGCTTTGAAAATCAGTGGGTGATTTTTTTCTTCTCTAAAACGTGACTTTCTTTTTTCAGACAGTTTATCAGTAATCACTCTTGGGGCTACATGAAGTGATTTCCCAGCATTTTTTGAACACTGACCAGTTGCAAATGTGATATTTATTTACAACAATTCAATAAGAAGTTAATATTGTGGTTTATATTAGACACAATATTTTCTGATTTTGCTAAATTGTGTAAGTGAAAATATTACCTATAAAGCCACAGAAGAACTGTTGTGCGTCTCCTAATAAAACACAATATGTGTTGGACTTGAAGCAGCACTGCACAGTACCATTATGTGTGTGACATCAAAGTACCGCGAGATCGATTAGACAGCATCTAAAAAAATGTTGTTTTGATGTCAAATTAGGCTTTTTTTTTTTGCTTTTTTGTTAAAGCAGTGTTGCTATTGTAGAGTTATACAGCTACAGTTGTGTTGCTGGGTTTTAAAGCAGGTTTGATTTTTGATTTTCTTCCTTATCATTCTGTATTTACAGGATTTCACTGTCCACTCTGTTCAAATGTGGATGAATGGCTACACATAGATGTGTCCAGAGCTGTGTGAGATCACTACCATCCTGCTTTTGTGGGGGTGTAGGGGTGTTAAATAATAATTTTTGTTTAGTTTTTTTCCCCATAGGTTTTTAACATTCTAAAAGCTCTTTATTACAAATATACTACAAGCTAGTCAGTGTATTCAGCAGGTGTAATGTATTGTAAGTTGCATCAAAGGTATTGCAAGTATTACATACAACAAAAATAAAATAGTGCATTGACATAAAAAAGGAAATTAACTTTTGGTACTTAAGTACTTTTAAAAGCAAGTACTTCTGTACTTTTACTTAAGTAAAAATCTGTCTTTACAACTTTTACTTGTAATGGAGTAATATTTGACCAGCAGTATCTGTACTTTCACTCAAGTAATAGAGTTGAGTACTTTGTCCGCCTCTGTCCTTCTAGCGTATATGTACACAGAAACACCAAGCATAAATAGCACAAATGGAATGTGATAATGTATTCTATGTGAACAGGCCATGGATAGACTGACAAACTCAATGGTAAAAAAATAAAAACAAAATGTTTGCTAATTATAGACTTGTGTTGAATGACATGGAAATAAAACAAATAATTCATTGACTTCTACAGCCAGACTTTGTTATGTCTATTTAATGCTTTACTCATTTGCCACAATAACACGATAATGTATAATTAATGCATTTAAAAATGTGTCAATCAATTGACAGCCCTACTTTCAAAGCAACAAGGCTATGAACAACCTTGTACATTTGGTTATTGGTTTAATACTAATAGAACATTAATATTATTAAAAAATAAGATCCCGTTGTCTGAATATATTTTTGAGATTACTAAAGAAATAATATGAACAAAATATTAAAATAAAAATAATAAATTATTATGATACACAAAATAACTATATAATAACCAAGTAAAAAAATATTAATTTCACTTGAGAAAAACTGTATAACTGCTACTTAGACCTCTTAATCACAGACTTCACAGCTTCAGCTGATCCCTGTAATTACTGTAATGGAAAGCCCTCTACAAAAGAGGAGAAAAAAATCCATGCATCGTACACTGTAGTCTCAGGAGACACACACATGCACATACCGATGTTGTCCTCTGGCAGCGTGAGAGCCTTCAGGCAGTTAAGCCAGAATGTGACCTGGTTCAGTTGAGTCTCGTAAGGCTCCTCCAGGCTGAATAAGACCAGATGAATGGCTGTGGTGTCATTCGCAGCAAAGTAGTCATATGAGCAGTAGTAAACGGGGTTACCGGAGAACTCCCATATACTGAAGTCTCCAACACCTAAAACATATTAACAATATCATTCAAAAGTTTGGGAAAGAAATATTTTTTTACTCAGCAAAGATGCATTAAATAGGTCAAAAGTGACAGTAAAGGCATTTATAATGTTACAAGACATTCAAAACAATGCTGTTCCTTTGATCTTTCTATACATAAAAAAAGTATCAGTTTCCACAAAAATATGATGCAGCACATCTGTTTTTAACATTGATAATAATAAATGTTTCTTGAGCACAAAAAAAGAATATTGGATCGATTTCTAAAAGATCACGTGACACTGAAGACTAAAATAATGGCTACTGAAAATTCAGCTTCGCCTTCACATGAATACATTACATTTTAAAATATATTCATATAGAAAACAGTTATTTTAATATTTCACAATTTTACTGTTTTTTTTTGATCAAATAAATGCAGTCTTGGTGAGACTTATTTAATATTTATCATAAACGGCTTTTACCATTGACATTGGCGTTCTGGATGTCGATGGCTTTGGTGGCGGTGTCGTCAGCCGTGGAGAGAGCGTTATGGACAGGACTAAAGACCTCAAGCACTCCTTTAGTCAAACTGGGCTCAAACATCATACTGCGGCTCCGCACACTGACATTCTCACAGCCTGGGTACAGGTTAGAGATGCTGACAGACACTACAGGCACACAACACACAAACAGGGAAGCAAAAAGAAAGACAGGCTGTAAACTAGATGGAACTGACTTCTTATAATAGATAACAATATATACAATAAGGATATGTTTGTAGCTAAAGGATAAATGATGCATATTATTATAAAATGTCATGAAATATTCTTAAAATGTGGAAACCCACCACATGGGGGAGCTCTTTCCTAAACGCCTGATTCCAGCTTTCCAGTGTTGACAGAAAAATAAATATTTAGTAAAGGTTCCCTTTTTCTGATATATATTTTGAGATTACATGTATCCTTGTGGATAAAGATATGGAATGGCAATGGACAAAGATTGTACGTTAAAAAACTCCACAAGAGATGAGGCAGTATCACCACAAATATACATAATAAAAATAGCTCAGCTGGGAAAAACAAAATTCCTGAAAAAAACACAGAAGTGCTAACAGGCATTTTAGTTGGAGAAATAACATGAGTCAGATGACTCAAACTCTTTTTTTATACCTTGCAAACGTGTTAGTCACACTGTGCTGCATATGTCTCGCACAATCAACGCTTTCCACTAAACTTTGGTTCTTTCTAAAAACTTTTCTCATAGAAACCTAGAGACGACTTCCTCAATTTGGCTGTGGCAGTAAAAAAGTTAGCTTCATGTGTAATGCATTACATTGATGTGATTGCGCCTTCCAAGGATAGCACTATGATGTGTGTGTTAATCTGGGAATGAGTGAGGAAAGTGAACAAAGTTGGACCAGAAAAAGCTTAATACTCCAAGTTTCTAAGCTTAAAGGAATAGATCACCCAAAATGAAAATGTCCTCACCCTCAGGCCATCCAAGATTTGTTTCTTCCCCGCAACAGATTTTGAGAAATTTTGAATTACATCCCTTGCTCACCAATGGATCCTCTGCAGTGAATGGGTGCCGTCAGAATGAGAGTCCAAACAGTTGATAAAAACATCACAATAATCCACATGTAATCCACACGACTCCCATCCATCAATTAACATCTTCATGAAGTCAAAAGCTGCATGTTTGTCATAAACAAATCCATCAACACATTTTTAACTTTAACTGAAAACAGTTTTTAACTTAAAACCATTGCTTTCTCCAATGAACAAGTCATCTTAGTTGAATCAGGAGAGAAATATGCATAGCTCAAGCATTATTTACAAGTGAAACCAGTCCAAATATGTTGGTGGATTTTGATGTGAGTGGACAACAGGGGATGGACTTTTTCCACTGGAGAAAGCATTAGTATATCGGTCAGAAATGACGATTTAAAGGTAAAATGCCTTGATGGATATGTTTCTTACAAACGTGCAGCTTTTCACTTCATAAAATGTTAATTGATGGACTGGAACCGCGTTGTGGATTACTATTTTTTTTTTTGTATCAGCAGTCTGGGGTCTCATTCTGACGGCACTGCAGAGAATCGATTGGTGAGCAAGTAATGGAATACTAAATTTCTCCAAATATATTCTGATGAAGAAACAAACTCATCTACATCTTGAAAAGAACAATTCCTTTAATTTTCAGCTTTTCTATAGATGAAGAAGGAAAACACATCACCCTACCTGCAGGTTTGGAGGTGACCGGTGAGGCTGGGTGCCGGACAGGGTTGGTCAACCTGGTCCTCCTCCTCCTGAAGAAACTCCGCAAGATGCCACACTTCAAAGACTCCACCAGAGTGCTCTTCCCTGCTCCCGAGTGGCCGAACAGCTTGAGTTTGATGCGAGGTTGGAGGGTCTGTGTAGGCCGCAGCTGCTGGATGTAAATGCTCTTATGGTTGTCCTGTAAGACCAGTCACAAAGGGTATGCAAATTAACACAATCCAGTGGCATTACAATATGACATATGGACCAATGACATAATGTTAATGTGTCTGAGAATGCTCAGTGCATCCTAATGAGTGTAATTAATAGGCTCTTAATAGCTAGTATTCAGAGTCCTCCAACTGAGCATAATCCACTTTTTGAAGCAAAATGCAAGATGTTAAATGCTATATATTAAATCATGTATGTGACCGTCAAATTAAAAGATTTCCAAAATCTAACGTCAAGTCTGTGGTTAATAGATAAACCGTACACCTGAACATTAGATCAAATCTGAGTGACTGAAGCATTAAAAAAATGATGTAGACTGAAGGTCAAATTAGATGTGAAATATCTTAGAATATGGAAAATCTATTTTTAGTAACCTTGAAAATGTTTTCGCCACATCAAAGGACTACATAAGAGCTTCAAAACGCCATCTGTGATTTTAGTGGGATTAATTGGCAGATAGGATGCCATGTTTGAGAGGCTGCAAGCATCAGTTATAATAAATACCAATGTACTGATTGACTACCTTTATTATTGAACCATCATATTTACATGTTATTTCATGGTATTTTAAAGAATACCACAGTACATATCCAAAAAACATAGTAAGAACATGACACTATACAGTGCAACAATGCCTATCCCCTTTTAGTTCTGAAAGTATCTTCCCATTCTCACATGTGGCTTTCACAACATCTTACAAACTTTGATATCTACATGGAGTTGGATTTTGGACCAGTGGGGGTTACCCGGAATCACTAATAGCAGACCAATGGGTTAAAATATGCTCTGAAAGTCAAATATTTATTTCAAAAATATCAAAATCAGCATACATCTCAGTGGGATAAGAGTCATTATTGAGTAAAACTGTCATGTCTTGCAGGTGTCAAATAAAATACAACAAGGATCTCATAAGCCTTCACAAAGCATTCATGCAATGCAAATTAATCTCTCTTGAGTCTCAGTGAGATGAATAATAAACAAAGACTCACACCTTTTTCAGCTTGGCCAGCAGCACTGCTACATGCTCCTGCTGCTCTGCAATCGCGAGATCCTCTGCTGTCTTCCCATCCTGCGAGAGACAATGACAGTGATGGATAAACTGCAGCGCACAGAACATTACAGGCAATGCAGGGCCCATCAGTGTCCAGTGACACGGATGAATGAGTAAAGCTAGATAAATAAAAGTCTGTCAGCCATTCATCTGCTCAGTATTACCAGACCACCGCACTAAAATAAAGCTCTGATAGATACAGAGAGAGAGTGTGTGTTTGCAGGGTAGGGTGTAAAAGAGAAAGTGAGAAGCTAACAAGAAAAAGTGAGAAAGAAAGAAGAGAGAGAATATCACCTAACAGCTCAACAGCGGGTACAGTGATGATTATGGCTGGCAGGTGTAATGCTGCCTTCAGGACATATCAGATGATTGTATATATGAAATGTGTGTATATAAAAGACCACAAAAATGAAATTATCAGTCCAAAAAATTATAAGTCAGAACAAGTGTGGCGTCCTGGCACACAGTCATTCACTCATTTGCAACAGTTTCATGGGATTGCATGTGATTCCCTTCTGCCTGACTGTGGCTCTTATTGAAAAAGAGTTGTGATATAGTGGGTAATATTTTCCTTCAATGGTTCACCCACCACCACTTACTTCTGCTGCAATCTGCCTGTCCGCCCATGGAAAAAGTCTCTTCAGCTGCTAGAAGCCTATTTAGCACCATACAGTTCAGGTGATGTCAATTACACCACAGAATAAAATATGGCCTTGCTTTTAATATGTGACCCTGCACCACAAAACCAGTCTTAAGTGTCAATTTTTCAAAATTGAGATTTATACATCATCTGAAAGCTGAATAAATAAGCTTTCCATTGATGTATGGTTTGTTAGGATAGGATTTGGCCGAGATACAACTATTTGAATATCTGGAATCTGAGTACAAAAAAATCTAAATATTGAGAAAATCGCCTTTAAAGTTGTCCAAATGAAGTCCTTAGCAATGCATATTACTAATCAAAATTATTTTTGATATATTTACGGTAGGAAATTCACAAAATATCTTCTTTGAACATTATCTTTACTTAATATCCTACTGATTTTTGGCATAAAAGAAAAAATTTTGGGGGGCGATTGCTACAAATATCGCCCGGGCAAACTTAGCCTTGGTTTTTGGTGTCGCGAGGTCAGCATATACCCACTACACCAAATTTGTGTTTTTTTCTAACATTAAATGTTTTAATATATTCTAAAATGTAATTAATACCTGTGATGACAAAGATGAATTTCAGCAATCATTACTCCAGTCTTCAATGTCAAATGATCCTTAGAAATTCTAATTATGCTGGTCTCTAAAAAATCTTGTTATTATTAATATTAAAAACAGTTGTGCTGCTTATATTTTTGTGGAAACCGTAATACATTTTATTTTCAGGATTCTTTAATGAATATAAAGTTCAAAAGAACAGCCATCACGTGAAATAGAAATATTTTTTAACATTATGAATGTCTTTACTGTCATGTTTTATCAATTGAATGTGTCCTTGGATACAAAAGTAGTGTATTGTGCACTTTTTCATTTAAAAGTACTGCTATATGAACAAAAGTGTAATAACATTTGGTTAGCAAACACTTTAAACAAATAATGTGCTTTTTTTACAGCAGTATTCCTTTTACATAGTAGCAGTTGAAATATTTATTGTAAATCTCAGCTTATAACATTAATGTAATCAAATTATATATAAAACCAAAGCTATTTGCCACTGACAGGGCATTAACGTTTTTATAGAAAAATATTTTATAGTTTGTTATAGAAAAAAAAGTTATGCTCAGAGTCCAGAGCCTCAATCATAACATTATAACAGGCACCTTTCAAGTAGAGATCTGCACTATCATGGGCTCTAAAACGCAGCGAGGAGTCGGCGCGTGCCAACACTATATTGGTGGAGGAGTGTGGTTGGGTAGAGACTCCCTGTTGCGGATGCTGGAGAATAAGGTGTATCACACTAGCCAATCTTAACAAGCCTGAGCGGTCCTGACCCCACCAAACCCGTGTTCGTTTGGACTAGTGGTGGATCGCTCTGTGCATCGGGTCTTTAGGAGCCGGCCCTGGCTTCAGTGTGGAAGATTGGCCCAGAGCGCGTTCACTTTGGCTCGGTACGCAGTAGTGTGAGCGAGCGTGTAACTTCGATACTTACAACATGATTACTGACATTCTGAGCGTCAAAGTGATAGAGCTGTAAAGGATCTATTGTGAGAGGGCCGTGTGTACGCATCCCAAACGCTCGAAATAATAGACCAACACAAAGTTACAAACAAACGATGCACTCCACTTTGTTGATCGAGCGCTTCTCTGCTGTCTCCGTGCTCTCGGAAACTGCCTTTTCTTTCTCACTATGAAGTCCGGATCCTTCATGTGTTGGCGCTGCGGCGTCTATGCCCAGCCCCAAATTCTGCTCATTATTGAGACGCGTGTGACGCACACCCAAGCGTACTGATCACATACCCACCCCTCCGTGACCCTAGTTTGTCTGTATGTTTATTAGAGCCAGTGAAACGGACTTTTCTAATACGAAAAAACTGTGCGTTAAGCACTATAAAATAATTGTCGCACTAATCAATTAATGCGTTACACGCAATAATAACGTGTTAACCCTTGCCCACCCCTAATAAACAGATATACATACACACATAGACATGTATATTATACACACACACTACATCAACACCACACACACACACACTCATTTTGTTTCTGTAAGTGTGTTGACTTCATAGACTTATCTTACTTTTATACTGACCAAACAATATTTTCTATCCCCTAACCCTAAACCTACCCTTTACAGAAAACCTGTTTGCATTGTTATACTTTCAGATAAACATAATTTACTTTTTTTTTTTCCTTTCCTAATGTCAAAAATTTCAGGTTTTACTATCATTGTGGGGACATTTGGTCCCCACAATGTAGCATAAACACACACACACAACACACACAATACTCACACACACACAATACTCACACAATACTCACACACACACACACCACACACATCACACACACACACACACCCCCACACCACACACACACACATCACACACACACTCACACCACACACACATATATATGGTATATATATATATATATATCTATATTCTCAGTATTAGTCATCAATTCAATCCCGTAATAAATTGAAACCTGGAAGCTTTGCCTTCATAATATAGCACTAATGGGCTAAACCCCAGATGGCATTTATATCTAGCAACCCCCCTGGAAAATGGTACTCATTTAAGGCAGTTAATGAGAGCCAACCAATCTACATTTCTCATAGTTTTACTTGGTAGCACCGGAATGATAAAATACATAATGAAAGCATCAATTACACAACTAATGCACCTCCTAAGCTGTCTTGTTTCACAAGCTCTATAAAAGTGTTTTGTCTTTGTCTGGAAGTGAAAAAAGAAATACAAATCTCTGTTCATTTTATTACAACCAAAATGGCGCACATAGGAACGTCCCAGGAGGATGTGACGGCAGCACATGTGTGATTGTGAAATCAGCATTAGGAGACACCAGCTGCGGAGGGGGAATGACTATCAGAGAGGGCCTGCCTGAAGGAAGTATATTCCACAGAAACGTCATATGTAAAAATGCTGTAAAAACTCAAAGAGAGCATTAGAAAAACCTTGAAACTGTACACAAACCTCAGGGCAGTCATGGTTATCTGAAAAAAATCTGTTAACCTAAAACTCACCACAGTCACAGCCCTCGACCAAAACCATTAATGATTTAACACCTCAGAATACATGTACACAATCTCACACACAGCAACACAAACCCACACCTAACACCTGGGGCCACAAGCACAAGCAAACCACACAACCACAAACAGATGTGTTCCTCCTCAAACCGATGGGGACAAATTAACCAGCCTCCCTCTGAAAGAGAGCCCACGCAGATGACAGCAAAAGAGGATGTGGTGAACGGAGCAGAGGTGTTAAAGCACCGATGAAAAGGATAGTAATGGGAAAGCTTTGCTGCACCGTAATTACTCTTATCTAACGTGGCTTGATTAAACACAAACACTTCATGAGATATGACTGTACAATCTTCTGGACAAAACAGCCCATTTTCTGATTCACAGACTCTTTTTGTGTCTGTCTGCTCGTCTCCAGCCCAGCTGTGTCCCCATGAGGATGTGCTTGAATTCATTTTATTGATTTATGGTTGTCTCCCAAAAGATGCCTAAAAATCTCAAGGATGAATGGAGCATCCTTATGTGAGGGAACCAAATCTAGTGGTTGCTTGACACATTGAGACTGCGGCTTATCATTAGCGTATTGGAAAGGGAGAAATGAAAAATAGATGAAGAGATGACATAGTAGACAGTGAACCATCATGCTTGGGTGTTGTGCATGGGTTTGTGGCACGAGTCTACAGAGTTGATAAAGTGGCAATGTGATTGGTTACTGGCTCAAGTCAAAAAAGGCCACTCCCAAGTCTCTACTATTCTGGTTCCTAAATGTTTTTCCCATTTTATCATAAAACAGATGAAAATCATAGACTGAAACCTACATACACTACTGTTTATAAGGCCACCGTTTAAGTCAGTTTTTTGTTGTTGTAATAAATTAATAATTTTATTCAGCAGGAATACATTAAATTGATTAAAAGGGACAGCAAAGACACTTATAAAGTACAAAAGATTTATATTTCAAAATGCTGCTCTTTTGAACTTTTTATTCATCAATTAATCTTTAAAAAATGTATGACAAGTTTTCACCATTGATAATAATAATAAAATAAATGTTTCTTGAGCACAAAACCAGCATACTATAATGATTTCTGAAAAATCATGTGACTGGAAAAATGGCTGATGAAAAAGTAGCTTTGCCATACAGATATTATACGTATTAAAATATATTAAAATAGCATAAAAATAGAAATATTGCTATTTTTACTGTATTTCTGATCACATAAATGCAGCCTTGTTAAGCATATGAGACCTAAATTCTAAAAATTGCTTACATTTTACAATAAAGTCCCATGACTTAACTTTAGTTAATGCATTAGCTAACATTAACAATGAGCAATACATTTGTTACAGTATTATTAATCTTGTAAATGTCTGTTAATAAAATACAACTGTACATTGTTAGTTAGCCTGGGCCCCATAAATAACAGAAAAATTGATTTTAATAATGTAACATTTAATAAATGTTGAAATTAACATTAACATTCAGAAGTATTTTTCATTGTTAGCTCATGCAATGTAGTAAATTAATGTAGTGATATAGTTAAATAATCTTACCAACCTCACACATTTGAACGGTAACGTACAGCCTGACAAAACAGTGAGAAAAGGAGTAAAATATAAAGTGTGAAGGCCACATTAATCAATGGCGTCATATATGTGGAAGCCATTTTTTTCTTTCTCAAGCCACCGACCCATAAGCCTCTGGCAATGAATTATGGATTCTCAAAATTCCCGTGTGCTGTAACATGCATTGTGCATCAGCCACTATACAATATTAACACCGAGGAGGAGCACTTTGAGATGGTGTTGAGGCAAGGGGTGTGAGCGAGGGCCGGCCGAGGGGAGGCATGTTGGGGTTATTGATTGAAATCATACATTGTTTAGGATGAGTAGGTTGGGAGGTCATTGGGGCATGCTGTGCTTCACCGCTGCTGAAATTGAAACAATGATTCTCCACTGGCACATTTTCATTGAAAACCTTCACTCTGGCAAAGAACATTTTAATGCACTAGGCTAATAACTTCTTGGGGAAGGTACATCCTTATATTACAGACAAAAGAAATGCACAAATATCAGACAGCTATATCCTAACAAACACATATTAAGGCTCAGAATGAGTCAGATTAAAAATCAGTCATTCAAAGGAGGGACACCCACACAATCACATAAGATCATGCAAACCTACAGGAACCAACACACGTTCTATGGGAGAGGCACTATATGAGGCAAGACAGCTGAGTGAAAGATTAAGGACAGAATGGTAATCTAGGCTGTCGTGAATGATAAATGAACACTTATTTAAAGAGATAAAGAGACTGCAATTTGATTAATGTGCTGAGAGGCAGGACCCCGGCTCATGTTACCCCTCAATATCTAACACTAAAAGAAGACAGCAGCCAACCTAACAACAAAAGCTTTTGCAAGCATGTAACTTATGTTCTATTTATATATAAAAAAATATATATGATATTCTAAATATATATATATATATATATATATATATATATACTATATAATATATGTGAAGATTCCATCAACGCTCTAAAGCCATCTTGGGCAAAAATTAATAACGAATGTGATGCTCTCCACATTAGTCGATTTCATCAAGTATTTCCTTCAATCGCTAAATCCCAGCTCACCCATTCAGTACCATTATATATATATATAAATATTTATAATGAGTGACCCTTATATAGAGAAACTTGTAATGTTTGGGGTTTTACAGTTTTTGAAGTAAGTCTCTTATGCTCACCAAGGCTACGTTTGTTTGATCAAAAAAACATTAATATTGTGAAAACATTATTTCAGGCCAGTCTTCAGTGTTCCATGATCCTTCAGAAATCATTCTAAATCATGCCAATTTACTCTCAAATCTGATTTCTTAGTATTACAATTTTTTTTGTTGGAAAAACATGGGCTGCTTTTAATATTTTGAGGAAAATTATACTTTTTTTAGGTTCGTTGATTAATAGAGTCAAAATAGCAGTCATTTATTTGAAACCTAATCTTATCTTTGTACCAAATGTGTAACTGTCACTTTATCAATTTAATGTCTCTTTGCGAACAAAAAAACTGTTCCTTAAAAAAAAAGCTTACTGACCCCGTTTTGAATGGTACTGAATATAAATGTATATTTTTTTATAAATACATATATAATACTGTTACAAATCATATGTTATTTATTCATATAAAAACCCTGACGGTCTTGAACTTACATTAGTGATGGCTTCAGTGTTGGCTCCTGTAACACAGAGATGACGCACCACCTCCAGACCACCGTTACTAGCTGCCAGGTGAAGAGCTGTTCTCCCAAACTACACACAAATAGACAGCAAACATCTATTAACACTCCTTCTGAGAATTATTCATCACAAATGCTAACTAGAAAACAAAAGGTGAAGAAATTCCTTTGTCAGAAATTTTTTCAAGTGTATAACATTGCAAGAAGTGCTTATGATCTCACTTTCATATTACTTAATTCATTTCTCTTGACCTGTAAAGCCCTCAGTTAGAAGGAACTAAAATCGTCTTCCAGCTGTAATGGAAGTGCCATTTAAAAATTTCACACAGAATTAACAAGCATGCATAACTGGTATGTAAAAAATTCAGGAAAATTGCAACCAAGTAATTGGGGTCAGTTGAGGGGACTTTAAGAACTGAAAAAAGAGTGGATGATGATTAGAGACTGACAAGAAAAAGCGCACTCATTAATACTTGAATAAGACAAAGGTAATAACTGATATATAATGGTTTCTGAAATGACTGGAGAAAAAAATCCCTTTGGAACCTAAACTGTGTTTATTGCATATAAATCCTGAAAGTTTTCTTTAAATACAAACATGTGGAAGCTTAAAAATTTTAGTTTGTTACAAGCCAAACATGTAATCGCTTTAGTATGGAAAAACATTCAAAGACCTTTCCTTTCGCAGTGGACCAAAGAGATGACTTATAACCTTGCTCTTGAAAAATTAACATATGTAACTACAGGTAAAGCAGAGGGTTTAAAAAAAATAAAAATTTCAATTTGTTAATAGGTAGATAAAGTTGTGATGACTGTAATTTGAAATTAGACGTGAAATTATTTTTTATTTTATATCTTATAATTTTTTTATTAGGTATTTTATCATCGCCATTCAACCTGTATATATAAACATTTGTATTCATTTATTTCTTTAATACTATTATTTTATAGGTACTTTAAGTGCTCATTTAGTGTTGTTTTTATGATAAATGTTGGGGTGGCAAAATTGTAGTCTTAATGGTAGCATGGGGTTCATTGGGGTTCTATAACAAATAATAAAACACACTGTTATATAGGATACATCAGGGTTATTCCCATTAACAAACTATGAAAGTGTGTTTATTGAAATAAAATAAAATAAGTTAAAGATACAAAAACTATAAACTGAAATAACTGAAATAATGTTACAGTATGTTGAAGCACTAAAATTACTGACTGGAAATAAATAAAAATGAAAATTGAAATATAAATAAATATAATCCTAAAAAGCAATATTTAAAAAAAAATACTAATAAAAATGACAAAAGCATATGATGCAATTACATTTACATTACATTAATTTTTTTAATTAAAATTAAAATGGGGGAAAAAAAATACAAAATATGAATAAAAATATAATACATAAATAATACTAAAATAGCACTGGATGAAAACACACATTTAGAGGTCAAACAAAAGCATATTATACAGCAAGGTTATACCCATCCTGTTTGAAACTCACTTTGTTAGGAATATCCAGATTGGCTTTAGCTGCACAGATCTGCATGACCACAGGCAAGTTGCCGTCCTTGCAGGCGATGTGAAGGGGTGTGTTGCCGTGGCGGTCCTGGTGGTCCACATAACAGTGATGGCTGAGCAGACACTTCACCACTTCAATCTGACATCTCCTCACTGCCAAATGTAGAGCAATGTGACCGTCCTGAAATATATAGATGCAAGCACACCATGATCAAGGGTGAAGGGTAATCAATAATTATTTTGAATGGCAAGCTATCAATGTATACAACAAAAACAGCATGCATCAGAAGAAACAGAAGGTGTTTTAATATAAAAAAATGACAAAGTCCACCGTTAAAGAACAATAAAACACCCTACCACTTCAGTTGTTAATGGTTAATATTTAATAAGTGTCTGTCCTCGCCTTATCAGCAGAGTCCAAGTCCGCCCCATGCTCCAGCAGACACTCCACGATGTCCTTGAAGCCGCGGGCAGAAGCGGTGAGTAACGGGCTCTCGCCCTCCCGATTCCGGGCGTTCACATCACAGCCAGCCTCGCACAAGGCTCTGGCCACCGCCGAGTAACCATGCCAGGCTGCACAGTGGAGAGGTGTCTCCTGCTCCTGTGGAGGCATGAAAACAGTCTTTGGCATTCATAAATAACCTTGAACACACGGAGCTAACAAAACAACATTAGTCTGTGTCAAGGCCGTTTCATGTGACGAATTGCTCTTAATTAATTAGCCTGTGACCCTGACACCTCCAATGAATGTAACAATTTGAAACATACAATCCGTGGCTGTGTCTGCCTCCTGGGATGGCATGTGAATATTGGTTTTCTTTTGCAATATTTGCTTTCAGAGCAGGATATTAAAGTAAACGCAAAAGTAGGATGGTAACCTAATATTGGGATCATGGCAAAAGTAACCACTATAAAATTAATCTGTAATACTATTAAATAATAATTTGGTTGTGCACAATATTGATCGCTGTTGTAATAATTTAACACACACACATTATCCTAAAATGATTTTCTTTATTGCATTTCTCTGGAGTGGTGCTTCCGGCTCATTAATTTAAAGGGGTCATATGATGCGATTTCTATTTTTCCTTTTCTTTAGTGTGTTATGTAGCTATTTGTGCATGTATAAGATCTGCAGAGCTACAAAGCTCAAAGTCTCCCACAAAAGGATTTATTCTATCTAAAAGAGAAGGCTGATCCAGACCGAGCTAAAACGCCTCATTCAAACACGCCCCCACATGTCTACGTCACGATGTGGAAATATTTGCGCAATGCCGCCCAAATGTTCATGCAAAGAAAGGTGGCGTGGTTTCAGGAACCGCAGTAGTGTTGATGCAGCCATGTCTGTCAGGGTTCTGTCACTTCGGTCTAGTGTAATTCATGGTTTTGTGACAGAGCCCTGACACTCGCGTCATGTCATTGTTTTCATGTGAGCGTGCGGCTTCGAGTGTGCTCGAGCCGTGCGCTCTCGTCTGCGTGTACTGTTTCATGTTGGAGCGTGGTGTTCAGATCCCGGCACTCTTGTCTTGAGTTTCGGTTTCGTGTCGGGTCCGGACACTCGCGCTCCATGTTCTGTCTGTTGTGGGAGCGTGCGGTCTCGAGTTCGCCCGGCCGTGCGCTCTTCTGTCCACGTTGTGTTTTGTGAAGCACGCGGTTTGTGTTCAGCCGCGTGCTTTTCTTGTTGTCTTGTGTGAACACGCGGCTTATGAGTTTTCTCATTAGCTGCGTGTTCGTGTCTTTTGTTCTAGCACATGGCTTGTGATTTGTTTTGCTGGCCATGTGCTTGTGTTTTGTTTTGTGTGAGCACATGGCTTTTTGTCTTTGATTCGGTGTGCCATGTGCTCATGTCAATTGTCTTGACCCCTCCCATCTTGTTACCTGTTTATTAGTTAATTTGCCCCACATGTGCTCCCTCGTTACCCTCCTCATTTGCTCTCCATTTATTCTCCTTGTGTTTGCAGTCGTGCGTCAGTTCGTCATCGTCTATCCCTGGATGTGTCCAGATCCTGCCTTGCCTTGCCTTGCCAGCCTGTTTTTCCCCCACGGGGGTAGTTTCTGTTGTTTGTTTTGTTTTATTTTAAAATAAAGCCCATTCTTCTGCAATACTGAGTCCTCGCTCCATCCCTCTACCCTAAACCCTGACAGTACGAACTGACCAAGATGAGGACTCAGCGGAAGAAGGGTTTGCGCCATCCACCAGCCTCCACTCTCTCCAGCCCCCACTACCAGCGCATGCTCCAATTCAGGACCTTGAGCTCCCTCCGTCAACAGGGGGCTGACGTGAGGAAGTTTGCCCTGGAGTTCAGAGGGGCGGCAGAGGGGTTGGGGTTTAATGATGCGGCCCTCAAGGACCTCTTCAGCTACGCCCTGGATGGGCCCCTCAACTGGTGGAGGATGAGAGGGTTGGATCACCTGTCGTTTGAGGGGTTCATCAAATTCCTAGCCCGTCAGGGGAACCCTCTGGCCGAGGAGGCCGCAGCACCCCCGGAAGCAGCCGAGGAAGCTGCAGCGCCCCCAGGGAGGGCCGGAGAGGCTGCAGCGGTCCCTGTGATGGCCGAAGAGGTGGCTGCGCCCCAAGAGGTGGCCGACGAAGTGGCGGTGCCCCGCTCTCGGAGATGGAGGAGGAGGAATGGGTATGCCTCACCACCTCTAGAGGCAGCTGGAGAGGCTGCTGTGCCCCTAGAGGTGGCCGATGAGGCTGCAGCTCCCCGTGTGCCGGCCGAGGAGGCTGCAGTGCCCCCGAGGGTGGCTGATGAGGCTGCAGCGGCCGAAGAAGCTGCAGCACCCCCAGTGATGGCCGGAGAGGCTGCAGCGGTCCCAGTGACGTCCGAAGAGGCGGCTGCGCCCCAAGAGGTGGCCGATGAAGTGGCAGTGTCCCGTTCTCGGAGACGGAGGAGGAGGAGGAGGAGAAGGGCTTCCTCCAGCCCACAGGCCTGGAGGCCATCCCAGGAGAGCCCGCTTGCTGGCCCTGGAGGCCATCCAGACCCTCCCAGGCTCCTTGCCCTGCCGGCCCCGCCCGGGCTCCTTGCCCTGATGCCGGCCCCGCCCGGGCTCCTTGCCCTGATGCCGGCCCCGCCCAAGCACCTTGCCCTGATGCCGGCCCCGCCCAAGCACCTTGCCCTGATGCCGGCCCCGCCCAAGCACCTTGCCCTGATGCCGGCCCCGCCCAAGCACCTTGCCCTGATGCCGGCCCCGCCCAAGCACCTTGCCCTGATGCCGGCCCCGCCCAAGCTCCTTGCCCCGCCCGGGCTCCTTGCCCCGCCCAGGCTCCTTGCCCTGCCGCCCCCGCCCAGGCTCCTTGCCCTGCCGGCCCCGCCCATGCTCCTTGCCCTGCCGGCCCCGCCCAGGCTCCCTGCCCAGGCTCCTTGCCCTGCCCAGGCTCCTTGCCCTGCCGGCCCCGCCCAGGCTCCTTGCCCTGCCGGCCCCGCCCAGGCTCCTTGCCCCCCCAGGCTCCTTTCCCTGCCGGCCCCGCCCAGGCTCCTTGCCCTTCCGGCCCCGCCCAGGCTCCTTGCCCTGCCGGCCCGCCCAAGCACCTTGCCCTGATGCCGGCCCCGCCCAAGCACCTTGCCCTGATGCCGGCCCCGCCCAAGCACCTTGCCCTGCCGGCCCCGCCCAAGCACCTTGCCCTGATGCCGGCCCCGCCCAGCTCCTTGCCCTGCCCGGGCTCCTTGCCCTGCCGGCCCCGCCCGGGCTCCTTGCCCTGCCCGGGCTCCTTGCCCTGCCGGCCCAGCCCAGGCTCCTTGCCCTGCCGGCCCAGACCAAGCACCTTGCCCTGCCGCCCTAGCCCTGATCCTTGCCTCGGCCGCCCGCCCAGGCTCCTTCCCTGCCGGCCCCCCGCCCAAGCGCCGGCCCCCCGCCCAGGCTCCTTACCGGCGGCCCCGCCCAAGCACCTTGTCCTGATGCCGGCTCCCTCCTTGATGCGGGCTCCACCCTTCCTGCCTGCCAAGCTTCCTCCGGCTCCGCCCTGGTGGCCTACTGGTGTTCTTGTTAGGCCGGAGCCTCCCTGGTCTGTTTCTCCGGTCCCGCCCTGGCTCCCCCAGATTTCTGGTCTGCCTGAGCCTCCCTGGCTCAACCCTCCCACCCCTCCCTGTTTCCTGGTTCTTGTTAGGCCGGAGCCTCCCTGGTCTGTTCCTCCGGTCCCGCCCTGGCTCCCCGAGATTCCTGGGCTGCCTGAGCCTCCATGGCTCAACCCTCCCGCCCCTCCCTGGGTCCTGTAATGACTTTCTGGGTTTTTACTGCTGGCACTGTCTTGGTTCCCCTCCCTCCCTCCCTCCCCTCTTTGTCCCAGTGTTTAGATTTTTCCTGTCTTGTGTTGCCTGTTATGTAGCGGTGTTGTGTTGTCATGTTTGTTCTGTCATGTTCCCGTCTTGTTTTTGTTGTGTCTCGTTAGGGACGCCAGGTGGCGTCCCTTTTGAGTGGGGCTAGTGTCAGGGTTCTGTCACTTTGGTCTAGTGTAATTCATGGTTTTGTGTCAGAGCCCTGACACTCGCGTCATGTCAGTTTTTTCATGTGAGCGTGCGGCTTCGAGTGTGGTCGAGCCGTGCGCTCTCGTCTGCGTGTACTGTTTCATTTTGGAGCGTGGTGTTCAGATCCCGGCAATCATGTCTTGAGTTTCGGTTTCGTGTAGGGGTCCTGGGGGGGGACCCTCCTCTCCATGTTCTGACGTCTGTTTGTGTGAGCGTGCGTTCTCGGTTCGCACCAGGGCCGTGCGCTCTTCTCCGACGTGTGTTTTTGTGAACTTCACCGGTTTGTGTTCAGCCGCGTGCTTTTCTTGTTGTCTTGTTTGAACACGCGGCTTATGAGTTTTCTCTTTAGCTGCGTGTTCGTGTCTCTTGTTGTAGCACATGGCTTGTGATTTGTTTTGCGGGCCATGTGCTTGTGTTTTGTTTTGTGTGAGCATATGGCTTTTTGTCTTTGATTCGGTGTTCCATGTGCTCATGTCAATTGTCTTGAACCCTCCGATCTTGTTACCTGTTTATTAGTTAATTTGCCCCACATGTGCTTCCTCGTTACCCTCCTCATTTGCTCTCCATTTATCCTCCTTGTGTTTGCAGTCCTGCGTCCTTTCGTCATCGTCTATCCCTGTGTGTCCAGATCCTGCCTTGCCCTTGCCTTGTTTGCCTTGCCAGCCTGTTTTTCCCCCACGGTGTAGTTTCTGTTGTTTGTTTTGTTTTATTTTAATAAAAAGCCCATTTTTCTGCAGTTCTGAGTCCTCGCTCCATCCTCTACCCTAAATCCGTGACAATGTCAGGGAGACGCTGTGTGTCTCTGTGCAAAAGTAAAAGCACTTTATTGGCCTTCCGAAAGTAGATGCATTTAGGAATCATTGGTTAAGATTTATTTACAACAGAACACAACCCAGGTGTTCGAATTTGTGCAAAGCATTTTATGGACGACAGTTTTGTGAACCTATGAGGATAGCCTTCAGCTGGCTGTTAAAGCCTATTCAAAAAAAACAAAAAAGGAGGTCATTCCGACTTTGCTATGACAATCTGGGCTTATTCTGAATCAGCTACTGTAAGCTACTTTTCTTAATAGTTTAAGTACTTGCTATTGACTGTTCAAATGCGGAGTTGTGCGAGCGAGCGAGAGAGAGAGAGAGACAGGGTCACATCACAGTGGAGTCAGCTTTCTTTATCGCGGCTTGTGTACTGCAAATACATACAAGCATCATCACTGTGTCTTGTCACGCGACTCTGTTCCCCTTTCAAGCTTGAACTGATGGTAAAACTAATGACATTATTTACTGTCTCTAAATTTATTTTGAAAGCTGAAGCTTGCGATTATGGTAAGGGGCGTTACAGTGTGCTTGTGGTGTTCGGCCAATCACAATGCACTTGGTCAGCTGGCCAATCAGAGCAGGCTGCGCTTGTCGGAAGGTGGGACTTTGTAGAAAACTAAGCGTTTTGAGAGAGGCGGGGCATATAGGACTTACAATAATGTACAGTATTTTGAAAATAATGTGTTTTTTGAACATTAAAGCAGTCAACATTTCTTTACACCAAAACAAAAATAAGTGTAATACAGCACTTGCGAAACCATTTATTAACATTTCATTTCGCCACGGTCATCGAAGACCTCTGAGATTAAGCATTTTCTTTTAGAAAAGACATTTCTTTTTTCAGTTGAACGTTACTAATTAATACATTCCATTCATCTTTGGGGTTGGGAGATTTTCTAAAGAAGTCTCCTTATATCACACGGGCTGAATTTACTTTTTTATTTACTACTAGTGTGCTCCGTTGATCGCTACTGATCCTATCGGCCGACAATCGCTTTGGGCGATTGATCGCGTCGCTAAAAAACGTTCTCAAGCTGATGATGCGCCTGCCGTTAGAGGTTTGGCATGACATGCAGCGGCACCGTCTCAGTCTCTGTCCAGCGCGGGTGAAATCATTATAATGCTTAAGGTGAGGTACTCACCTTCATATTTCTTAATTAACTTCTAAAGTAACTTGAAAACCTTGTGTGAGACGTAATTTCACAAACAGCGTGAGTGAATCACCGCACGCGCTCTCTCTCAAAATACGCAAATGTCTTCAAATCACCACACATCGCGTCTGCACTATAAGCGAGCTGCAGGTTGCGCAGTTGACACATGAATTGTCACTTGCACAATCGAGGCAGTGTCACATCGTCACTAAAGTTTATAAATTGCATTACTTTTTAATTCTTGCCAGTGTTTAACCATTCCGCGCTCGTGCGCTCTCCCGAAGACCGGGCGTACGCTCATGCACACTTGCAGCGCACACACATAATGCCAGGTTCACATTACTCCGTTTGCAGTGCGAACGTGGTGCGTATTTTTCCGCGCTCAAGGTTAACAGATTAATAAAGCGTGCACACTGCACACGGTTGCGGTCCGGCAGTGCGTTTAGGAGCGGTGCGTCTGCAGCAGTGCAGATAAAAAAGTGTTTTCCCCCACCCGGTCTATTTTTGCTGAGCTGCAAGAGCTGAATTAAAGTAACAAAGCATTTTTTGCAGTAAATATGAACATGGATTGACACGAAAATGTAGTAATGAAGACTCCAGTCATATCAGAAGGCTAATAAGAGTAGCTTTATTTACATGCCTCATGGGAGCAGACATCTCATGACTGATGAAAAAACTAAGGTCACATGACCAACCCAACACTACTCTTTTTATATCTGTATCTGCCCTTTAAATGTAGGGTGATGAAGTATCATGTCTGCATGGACAGGGTGTGCGGAGATATGCAAATATATGCACTGAGAGTCAGGTAGGACAGCCTATGGTAATCATAATCCTTTGAACCAAGGAATATGATTGGATGAACTTTTTATGGTTCTATGCCTTCCACAGACAATATAAATATATATAAATTCATTTAGACCACTTAAGTTGCTGATTGCTATCAGGATGTGAAAAGTCTTTCAAGCAGCGTAACAAAATTATTTAAAATGTTTTTTTTTTTATAAATCACCTACCCTGCCTTTAATCGGTCATCTATTAAATTAAATTACTGTTAATATTGCATTTGCACAATGGTAACTGAACTTTTGCCATGTGTCATATATTAGTCCACAGAGGCTTGAACTGTTCAGTGTGGTGTAGATCAGTTTGTGTGTGTGTGTGTGTGTGTCTGTGTTTGATACCTACCCGGTCCACTAGGTCAGGTTGGCATGGATGCTGCAAAGGTATTGGACTACATCCACATTACCATAGCGAGCTGCCACATGCAGAGCCGTTTCTCCAGACTAGAACGGAATGTCAAACATTACTCACATTATGAATTACATGCTGACATCTGCCCATTTATTAATGTGATTACATCACGTTGATGATCTAAACAAAAATGCAACAAACATGTGTGTGTGTGTACATCAGGGAAACTATCAAAACTGCTGAACAAGAAACAGCTAAGAACTTCATTAAAGGATTTCCCTGCTGTCAAAGTAGGGTTATAGCAACTGGAAAGGCTGCGTAAACAGAATGTGACCTGTTCAATGGAGAGATCTTTGTGTGCTGAGAACTGCTAAAACCCTTCCCAAATCAACTTTGCGCTGGACTTCCTCCTGGAAACAGTTCAGGCTGGGGTGGATGATTAAAGAACTCGCTTTACACCCGTAATGATGAAGCTGCGGACACGCCAACTGTGATTCTGTATGGCACTCCTGACAAACTCAACCCTTTACCCCACGAATTCGCTTGACTGAGCGCACTTCACTGACTAGTGAGGCAGTCAACAATTATTTCATACAACGGCAAACCTCAGGCCAGCAAGTAACCATAGCAACTGCAAATTACCAATGGGAAGTAGAGAGGCGTGTGAACTCAGTAGGAAAGGTTTTCTGGAGAAAAGGTGCCGGATGGGGAAAGCCTTTGAAAAATCGAATCTGTCCTCGCTCCCTGTGTGTGTGTATATGATGTGTGTGTGTGTGTGTGTGTGTGTGTGTGAGTGAGAGAGAGAGAGAGAGTGAGAGAGATGGAGAAAGATGGAGGCACCTTATCTTGGATGTTCAGAGGGCACTTCTTTTCATGCAAGAATCTCAATGTCCCCACATGACCATGTCGGGCGGCGTAGTAGATAGCGTTGGCACCAGTCTGAGGAAAAGAATGGCATGTTGTGTGGAGTTGTATACATATTCAGCCGTTTTGGTGTCTATCATGTACAACTTTACCATTTAAACCCTGTTAAAACTACTGGTGAAACGTATTCAGTGTCTTCCTCTAAGTTTGGTGTTGATACAATTTTTTGAATGAAATAATCACTTTTATTCAAAAAAGACATATTAAAATGATCAATAGTATGAAGGTCAGTAACTGCTGCTGAAAATTCAGCTTTGCCACCACAAGAATAAATTACATTTAAAATACATTCAAATAAAAAACTACATTGCCATTTTATTATAATGTATTAATATTTAATACTATTATATATTATATCCTTTCAATATTTAAATTGTAATATTATTTCACAATATTACAGTTTTTTGTATTTTGATCTAATACATTTTGTCTTGGTGAGCATAAGACATAAAACAAAAATCATACCAACCACAAACTTTAGAATAGTACATTAATTATCTGAGAGAATGGAGTACAACACCTTATCAAAGGCTTGAATCTCCGCTCCTTTTTTCATTAGCACATCAATGATCTGGACGTTTCCACAGCCCGCAGCAATCAGGAGCGGAGGTGTTCCATGCTGAAATATGTACACACACACACACACACACACACACAAACAGGAATCACTTTATTGAATATAACAAGGCACTAATAGCTCCTCGTAGCATTCAAAAGCAGCTTTAATTAAACCTATAATTCTGAGTCAGCATGAGCATGCCGATTCAAATCAGCCTGATTCCTTTTTCATTGTTCGCACAGCAGTTTTAATTGGCGAAGAGCAATCACAGTGGTTGGTAAAAAATTCTTGCAGGCACAAGACTTGAATCGTTTCTCAAGAATGGCGATAAACACCTCTGAATGAATAAATGCATGAGAGCCATTGGAATAGTGTTCACTGTGCATACATAAACACAGAGAGCGCTGGACAGCTGTGAGGAATACAATTAAAAGCACGCTTGTCCCTTCACATCTGTGAGCAGATTACCGTTTCATCAACCTCGGCCTCATTCCCTCCTTCTAAACAAACACTTTTCCTGTGTCACACACATGCCATACACACCAGACATTCCAACATATACAGACACACTAAAGACTTAACCAGAATGTGTGTCTTGTTTTCTAGTAAAACATTCAAAACCTCTTTAAAAAAAAGCCTGTTTACAATAAAATTTGTTCAGATCTACACTTAATTTGCCAGCGGAGTAAAAAAAAAAAATCCTTAACTCAAGATTCTCTAAAAACATGTGTTGTTAATTAAAAATGTGTCATTTTGATTAATACAAATTGTTCATTAAAAATGTCTCTAAAAGGTATCTTGCTATAAAGATGTTTAAATATTTTTACTGGACAAAATGACTGATTAAGACATTTTTTTGCAGTGTTCCCTTGCATATTTACGAAATTATTAGCATAATAATGGCAATTAACCCTCAAGTCTCTTTCATTCTATTCAAAATTCCCCTTGTGACTATGACTATACAAAGCACAGCCTCACACAAATGGGATGAGATATGGTTCAGTGACTGTTTCTCTGTCACTCGCTGCACATCTCAGTGTCACTGCTGAAAACGACAATGTAAACTCAGACATCATGGGTGTACGGTGACACTGATACACTTCTCAGCTCAATTGAGCTCAGGTTGGCTACTAGGCATTTCCCCACCAGTTAATCGACGTGTGACAACACCAGTAATGCCGGTATCACCGTTGGGGTGGGGTGGGGTTGTGTTAGTTTGTGTGAGTTTCCCTCTTTTCTTCGCTTTCACATGGCTTGTAAAAAGTGCCGTGCGCATTTTACTTTCACTTTCAAATTAGCAGCAATTGAACTGCCGCAATTCTGCGCCAAGCAATTGTTCGTTTGAGTTTTCCCCTCTTTTCCTTGGATTTCTTGGCTTTCAAATAGCTTGAAAAAGCGCAGTGTGCATTTTACTTTCACTTTCAAATTAGCGGCAATTTGGCGTTGATTCAATTCAAGCAACAACAACGTCAAACTCATAGAACTTTTAATAACAAAACGAATAAAAATACACCATATATGTCTAATAAAATAACAAATTACTTGCGCTACACAAAGTTTAAATAGGTATATAAAACTGAAAATCAGCAAACACTGTGGAACCAAATAAATAAGAAACATAGAACGTTTATTAGCAAAACGAATAAGAAAGCTTGGAGGCACAGCATATACTACACCTTGATGTAAAATAAAATAAATAAAATACACAAAGTATAAATAAAGTAATCAGCAAACACCGTGGAACCAAATAAATAAGAAACAAATGTTTAAAAAAAACTTCCAGTCAATAGGCTTTTCAAAATCTAAAATATTGGCAAACATGCGCCTTTGCATTTCCTTTCTAAACAATCTTCTGCCATCGTCTTGTCTTTCTCACCTCACTCTTGTCAGTCAGCTCGACTCACTCTCCTCACGTGATAAATAAAATCTGACTCCTGCTCCGTGGTGCACTGTCGTTCACGCACGGTTCGGCACGCTGCATTGAGCATTTAGTTTTTAAAAGTATCTGTCCTCTAACTGAACTAGGCTAAATGATTTTTGTTACTATAAAAAAATGTAAACTACTGTAGGGGGCGGTGCGGCCGTAGGCAAATGACGTAACCTGTGTTGCGGCTTAACACCGGTATAACCGAAAACATTGTCTATCGCAGCAAGCCTAGCCGGTATGAGATTTTGACGGTATGATAACCGTAAGCAAAAATATCACGGTATCACAGTATTGTCGTTACAGCTCTAAAATGTGTTATTTTTAAATGACTGGGTAAAAAAGAAAAAAAGAAAACTTTTTTCCACAAAATTTTTCTTTTTTCTTTGATTTGTTTCCTAAAAAGATGAAAAATAAAGACTGACATCTTTATTTAACCTAAATCTGTAATTACAGTTATTTAATTTTAGTTATATATTCATTTACATATTCTTGTATATCATTTAGTAATATATTTCGATATACCGGATTGACCCGAATATAAGACAATGTTTATTTCTTGGAAATACATCTGAAAAAACGCAGTTGTCTTATATTCAGGCTCTAGACTTTGACATGTCAATAATACACCCACAACAATAGGTGGCGCCAAATATGCATAAAACGAGTGTGCCATGAAATACGTAATGTAATGCGTTTTGTAAAGATCGCGAGTAAAATCAAAAGAGAAGGAAAAGCTTACAGATGCATGAGTCGTGACTGTCATGTTAGTCTGATGGGACCAAACTCCCTTTGTAACGTAAGACAGTACCCATATTTGAAGACTACAGTAAGATTTAACATCTACTGTTAATAAGATTTTGGTAGGCAACTATTAGATGGATAGCCTAAATGTCCTAATTCGATGGGCTCCTGCGTTTTTTTTTTTTTTTTTTTTATGGTACCGTATATCAAAATGTGTATATTTTTTAAATGTGATTTTTGGTACATTTTACCAGTTTTTACCATACTTTCAGAACCCCAAATAAATATGAAAAATATGCAATATGAAAATAATTGGAAGACAAAATGTGTTTTAGCAAAATACGGAGAAAAAACAAGATTTGGTTTTTAAAAAGCCTTTTTCCAAAAGGTACATCTGGAAAAAAGGGGGTCGTCTTATAATGAGGGTCGTCTTATATTCGGGCCAATACGGTACATAATTTGATTTAATAATAACCCAATTTGAAGCAAAAAACTGAATGTTCTGTTCTGACTAGCTTTGTGAAATTATACTACATGCCTGAACGAAGCAAACAGCAGATGCTCTGAATGAGATGCAGAGTCACTCTCTGACAGCAGGAGGCGCTCACGCAGCAGCAGATACAGTGTTTCCTTGGTTACCGCTGATTTACTTCCAATAGTTCCTGCATCATGAACAGTGAGTGATCTGCCTGCTACGGTATTTATCTCTTTGCGTCCGTCTTCAGCGTCTCTGGCCTGTGTTAACGGGCGTTTACAGACTTCATATTTTCACATAAATTACATTTTGGAAAATGTTTGCAATGCAAAGGAGGGCAAAAAACCACGCCAGTTTTGTACATAGTACAAGTCCCATAAAAGAGACGTTTTGCCAACAAACAAGACAAAAAACAGTTGGTTGCCGATCGCGTGAGTTCCAGGGGAAGCTCCTTAAGTTCGCCCATCCTACACACACGTGGCTGACCACTTGCTCGCACCAACAGGAGGAGGAGGAGGGTCGTGTTACTCTCTACACTGCACTCAACCTGAGGGATTCCTACACTTTCAGTCTTCGAGGAGACATGAAAAACAGCGCATACCACAGGGACGGTATAACGGAAAATATTAGTGGTTTTGAAACTACTTGTTGTAAACTACCTAATTTGAAAATTTTCAAATCGTGGTATACCTTGAAACCGGAAATCGACCCATGCCTATTGGCTATTGATCACTTGGACAGAGACCAAGTCAAGCAGAGACCATAAGCATGACTGTCACTCTCTCTGTTTTTTGCCATACCCATATCACCTCTATGAGTCTTGCTTTGTCTCCTTACCTTGTTAGGTTGATTAATATCATAGCTGGTCAGAGATCCAAGTAGGTGTTTTAGACCTGGAACATTGTCGTCGTTGATTGCGTGGATTATAGCCTTCATGACAAATGAGTCCTCCTCATCCTGTCAAAAAACAAAATCAATGAATTCAAAAATACCTTTATGATTAACAGACCAAAACACATACAGTGGGTACGGAAAGTATTCAGACCCCCTTAAATTTTTCACTCTTTGTTATATTGCAGCCATTTGCTAAAATCATTTAAGTTAATTTTTTTTCCTCATTAAATGTACAAACAGCCCCCCATATTGACAGAAAAACACAGAATTTGTTGACATTTTTGTTTGCAGAGTTAATTAAAAAAAGAAAAACTGAAATAATCACATGGTCCTAAGTATTCAGACAATTTGCTCAGTATTTAGATAGTTAGTAAGCACAAAACCCCTTTTGATCTATACAAGCCATGAGTTTTTTTTTTGGGAAAGATGCAACAACAAGTTTTCTTTCACAAAAACAACAACCGCTGGCAGCTGTTGTGGGTGGGTTCCCTGCCATTCCTCCCTTGCAGTCCTCTCCAGGTCTGTCCCAGTTTTAGGTCTCTCCAGAGATGGCCAATTGGTTTCTTCCCCATTTCAATAGTATCCTGCTCTGCTGCGGCCATTCCCCAGCGTACAAAACTCTCCTGACTCCAGCTGCGCTGGCCTTTTTGTGTGGAAGCCACTCCTTCGTTATTTTAGCTGGGTGCTTAGGGTCATTGTCTTGTTGGAAGGTAAACCTTCGGGCGAGTCTGAGGTCCTGAGCACTCTGGTGTAGGTTTTCGTCCAGGATATCCCTGTGTTTGGCCGCATTCATCTTTCCCTCGATGCAACCAGTCGTCCTGTCCCTGCGCTGAAAAACACCCCCACAGCATGATAATGCCACCACCATGCTTCACTGTTGTGCTCGATTGGTTATCGTTCTATCTGGTCTTCACTCAGCTTGGATTCCTGCAGGTGTGTTGTAGCAAACTCCATTGGCGGCGTGCTTTCATGTAGTCTTTGCTGACCATAAAGCCCTCGGACTGGGAGACGCTACTAGCCACATTCAGATCTTAGTGCGTATTTCGTTCTCTTACACAGTGTCTCCACCAACTGTAGACTTCCTATTGCTGCTCTCCCGGATAATGCTCAGTTTGGCCGGAACGGGCCAAGATCCATCTAGGACGGATTCTCTGGCTCTGTAGACCAATTTAAGCGTGCATGCATGGAAACCCGCTTATTGTTTGGTAGCCCCTCGTCAGCCAGAGGCAGCAGCTGTTGAGCTGGTAATGTCCTTCAACACTCAGAACATGTGTTCTGAATATCTTAGGGATCGCCTAGTCGTGTTGTATATCTCAGTCGTTTTGCTTTTTTGGTAGGGGTCGAAATACTTTCCGTACTCACATAGTACTACACGTACACCAATTACAATTTATCAGATGATACGGTACCATTAAAGTTTGGGGTCAGTATGATTTTTTCCCCCATTTATTCCGCAACAATGCATTACATTGATCAATAGTGGAAGTAAAGACTTTTATATCCTTAAAAAAAGATTTTTTGACAAAAACTGTATCAAAAGTTTCTTTAATATTAAGTATATTAAGCATGTAAAAATATTACGCATTTAAACAACATTGATAATCATAAGGAAAGTTTATGAAGATTAACAACGAAAATGGTAATGGCTGATGAAAATTCAGTTTTGCATCACATGAATAAATGACATTTTGAAATATATTAAATATAATTTTTTTTTCAAAACTGTAATAACATTTAACAATATTACTGTTTTTACTATATTTTTAATCAAATAAATGCAGTCTTGATGAGCCCGAGAAACTTTTCAAAATCTCCTTACCGACCCCAAACTTTTGAACAGTTTTCAAGTTTTAGGTTTCAGGTTAAATTAATGAATACATTATTTGAATGATTCATTTTTGTATAGATTTGGAATTTTTAGTGGACAGATTTAGTAAAGATTTTTGACATTAATATACTTCCATAGATCAGGCCAAGTCACAAGTAAGAATTAAACCTACATTAACAATGTGAGCTACACAGTTCCAACATGTCTCTTGAACAGCTCTGACTTGATCTTTTTACGAATAAAAATAATTAACAAGCACAACTTTGATAAAAAAATCAGATGAAAAACTGTCAATATGACAGTATTTAGGCTACTACTCAATAAGCTTTAGAAGGAAAAAACAACAGCAAGCATCCTTTGACAGTCATGCTTTGAGCAAATCCTTTTATGCTCAGTAGTACTACAGTTGGTCTTATCAGCAAATACACAGCGTGAAGTCCTAATCCTATTGAATAATGCAGATGAGGGGCGGAGCAGAGACCGCGCTTTCTCTTCACCGCTCGACCGCTGCTTTGTGTGCTACGTGACCCAACCACCTCTGAACAGCATCTGACAGTTCAGACGTGTGGGACAAAACACTCAAATACACAGCTATAGGGAAACTGGACCGGCCGTGAAGGAAGAAAAGATAAAAAGAGAGTATGTGTGCTTGTGTTTAATGAAGGAGTGTACTGGAATAACACCCACATGCACGTCTCATACTAGACGAGTGTATCCAATTACACAGAACGCACACTTGAACACACTCTACAAACAGCCAGAGGCTTCTAAAGAAAGCGATGCTGGAGACACTCGTGGAGCGTAAAACAAGACTTCTACGTGACTTTGTGTCATTTTATGTGACCTTTAGGTGATTTGGGTGTAAACTTGTTCTGTCCCTGAAAAAACAAATATTGTGGAAAGACCATGACGCTGCGATGGTATCAGATGATAATACCATGCACTTTACAGTATATAATATGGCACTGACAGCCATATTAATTTAAAATGGAATTTAAAAAGAATTGCAATGTATTTTCTAAATTTTAAAGAAAAAAAGTGCACTTGTTAAAATCATTCACTACCCATTCAAAAGTTTGGGGTCAGTAAGATTTGCTGCTCAAGAAAAATGTATTTTTATTATCAATGTTGAAAATTATTCTTTAATGAATAGAATGTTCTAAAAGAACAGAACAGCATTTATTTGAAACAGAAATTTGCGTAACATTATAAAAGACTTTGCAGTCACTTTTGGTCAATTTAATGCATTGTTACTGAATAAAAGTATGATTTTTTTTCCAAAAAACAAACAAACAAAAAAACTTTTGAATGGTAATGTATAGATGGATTTTTAGAATGATAAAGGATGTCACATCTTGATTATTGTTGCTGACACCCTTTTCCTGTATGAAACACACCCATTTCTTGTCCACAAAGAAACCCCAAATTTCTCACACATTTAAGTGCACTGTAAAGGCTGAAATATTTCTTAAGGTTACAGTATTATCATAACGCAGGTAATATTAAAAATACATTTTAAGTTATATGATCACTTCAGATGAGGCAAAAACATTTATTTTATGGCAATGTGTGATGTGTAAGAAGAAGGTAAAAAGAGAGATAGTAAGCTGTAAAGTTTAGATAACCATTTATGTAGCACAACAGCAATAACACTTCACTCTTCAGGTTTATCACACATCACTAAGCAAATATCTGGCCAGTATAAAGACCATGCAAAACCCCACATGGCTGTACGAGTGTCAATGAATGTGCTCATATTAAGTTGGATGAGTCATCTGACTTCATGGCAAGCTTCAATATAAACTTTCACTGCAATTAGCAATCATGCGTATTAATGTGTTAAACAGTAATCATTCCAAAACCAGAGTATTTTATTATTGTCCTAGTAAATATTGTGTGGAGCTGCCTTGCATGTGTGTGTCTGTCTCTACTCTCAGGTGTGTGGGAAGCTCATTAGATCTGTTCATCCCATAAATACAGACCATGGCAGAGCTCAGGGATACGGCGGTTCCTCTGCTGTTGCCAGGCTCATCACAAATCTTTTAGGTTTTGTTGTTCTTTTTAGAGCCCTGCATTTCAGCCCAGGCCCAACGGGCTCCGGCTTTTTTACGCCCATAGGGCTGGGCTTCGGGCCAATTTTCACATCATAGTTCAGATACGGGCCGGGCCTCGGGCCTGTTTTAGACTTCTCCTTATTTTTATATTTTAGACATCCATCAATAAGTAATGAAAAAAATTGCCGCGCTGGTGGAAACAACACAAGACTGTTTATTGTCCAGCCAGCAGCAGTATGGTGCGTGCCGTCAGCGCAGTTGAAGAGTTCTGCGTTCAAATGCATGCAATAGGCTTAGGTTTGCTGCAAAGCACCGGCAAAAGTAATTACCATGAATGGCAGGGGAGATTGTAAGGAGATATTTGAATTATTTACTAATAAACTAGTGTTTTCTGAGTCGGTGTCGCAAGGATGAAGTTGCCGATCCTGACTCGCCATCTCTTCAGACGCGCCTTTAGAGAGAAGTGCATCTTTACGGATTATGATTATAATGAAAGAGTTTTTGTTTTTTATTTGTTTTATTTCGTTAAGTAGTAATTTAAAGCTTTATATAGACATATTTATCATGTCTGTGAGGCATGCATTCTCTGAGTTTCGGATAATTTTTGTGAAGCGCTCTTGTTGAAGACGAGACGGCAGAAAGTGCACCCTGTTTTTTTTCTTTATTTTACAAAAGCACAATATTTTTTTTATATTGTGAGTGTGCACAAATAAAAGTAGACCCTTTAGTTATGAATGATGTATTACTCTTACTTTTATGATCAAAAATGATGGCGTATCCACTGAATAAAATGCAAGTGATCGCGCTGGCGCCTCCATGTCCTGCAAAGCGTGTCCGCACAAACTATTGGATATAGCGCACATTTATCTAGGTCTAACTTTTAAACATTGTTATATGCTTGAACTGTTTTATATCTATAGATTTTATTTTAGGGAAGTCGTGATGATTTGAGAGGCTAAGATCAGCTCAATGCCTGCCGCTGGCCGCTTGGTCGTTACTTTAAAAAAACAAAAACTTATATTTAGCAAACAAAAAATGCTCCAAACGTTTTTTTAAAATTAACTTTAAAAAAATTTAATTGCTATTACATACAAAACTGAACTATTTTAATAGCTGAAACAGTAGTATAAGCTGTTTTGGGAGAAGGGGAAAAAAAGACGGGCTCGGGCCGGTAATTCTGATAAGATGTCGGACACGGGCCGGACTAGGGCCTGAGCATCTTGGGCCAGGGCCGGGCTAGGGCCTAAATTTGAGGCCAGTGCAGGGCTCTAGTTCTTTTTGCCAGTTCCTGCTGCCTTGTTTTGTAATAAAAATGTGTTTTGGAAGTCTACCTCATCTACACATCAGGTGTAACACATGAATGTAATCTTAAGAAGTTTCTTGAATGATGACTTTAACTGTGAACCCTTACCAGTGTGTCATCACTGCGAGCCACACTCATATTGCTCCTAGACAGGAAGGAGCGGGAGAGCCGGTTACACAGAGAGATGAGACGCACCGATTGCTAAGGAAGTCAGACAAAACAAACAAACAAACAATATTAAAGGAGAGATGATATTCGTGACACATTCTATAGAATTTGTAACAGGCTTTTTATCTAAAGCATCAAAGAGCGATTACAACTCCTCTCAATAGATTAAATGATATTTCAACTCTTCAAATGACATGTTAACCGACTATTATTTGTTTTTATGACACAAGCTTAATTCTGCGCTTGAGGGCACTGTAACTTTATGCGTGCTTCTTTATTGTTTCATAGCTCCAAGGGTTTGTTTAGCGTGCTTTTAACAGCGTGTGTGTGCTGTGTGGAAATAGCGTGACTTGTTGACGTGGCACATAATGCTGATTCCTCAGAAAACACTACTGAGGGCACAAAACTGCTCACACTTTATGTCAAATAGTTACTTTTTTCACAGTAGAACATGATGTTTGCTATCTGAATGTTGAACATTTAAACAGAAAACAGTCAAAAGTCAAATAAAAAAAAAAAGCACCTTCCACTTTCTTCTGGCAGCAAACTTCTTAAATTTCTCCATATTCACTGCTGATTCCTTCCGACTCAGTGCTTGCTGTGTGTCCTTTGGCTTAAAAGAAGACATTCGCACTTTTAACCAAGTGTTAAGATGATAATGTGCTTGATAACTGTTTCATGTGTAGTGGTTGTTGGACAAACCTTGATCCAGGGGTGTTGAAGACTGTCCAGGATTGTCATTCTTTTTCTGTAAACATGAAAACATAATTTTCACATGTGATATTTACTTTTTTTAACATACAGAATGTAATGAACATAGGCAGGCCGTTTGTGCACCTCTCATTATATAACTTAAAACAACAAGCTCCTACAAATGAGCACCTAAATGACAACCTTCGGAGTAAACAAGAAGGCATTCAGCATACAAATCGAAAGATATTTATCACAGTGTGCATTGCGGAACACACAGAAGGAATTGTGGGATTGGGCTCTGGAATGTTGCATATCAGCTTTCGTGACAATGTTTAGACTTAAACAGCATTTATGCTGTGAATGACGCATTTTAGTGAAGTACCGACAGGACTTCTGCAGAACTAGTTTTAGTTCTCTTTTAAATATCATCAGAAGTAAATGAGCTCAGTGTAGATAAAGACTAAATGAGAGCAGTCAACCCGCAGAGAAGCAATTTGGTAGACCAATATGGAACCAAAACAGGAATTATTAACGTCTCCATATTCATGTGCAACGCACCTGTTCTTGTTTGTTGACGCAACCCACTTCCTCAGTTACTTAGTTAATTTGTGACATGATTTGTGACGAACGTTCTTCGCAGGATTCACGGATTCAATATAACCACAGAAAATCAGTTAACAACTAGTTTAATGATATTTAATAATATTTCTAAATAAAAAAAAAAACAATATAAATAGTGAAAAGTAAAAATAAAATATTATTCAAGCCAGTTGGTTTCTAAAAAGGAACTGCTCAATAAAAGAAACAACTAGTGGCAAAGGTGAACCCTACCAAACCACCTCAAACCATAACAAGCTTCTTCAGTGGTTCTTACTTTGGATCTTTGAGCAGTAACCGTGCAATGAAGTCTTTGGCCAAAGCACTGGTGTTGCTGAAGTATTCCTCATCAAACTCGTAGTCCACAGCTGACACATTTGCAAGTGTCTCCTGCTTATTTTCACCCAGGAAAGGTGAGGCACCACTAAGTCTGAAGATACAGAGAAAAAAAGACCATTTTATCACCCATTTATTGGACGTGAAGGTCTACAGTACAGCAGCATTCAACAAAGTTTACTATTTAAGTTTACAACTGACAATTACTATTAAAGTGTGAGAAAACAGGCAAAGGCCATTTAGCGTTCAACATAAGCACTTTATTTTACAAGCTCAATTCCATTTTTTCTTTTGTGATAAAAACCTGTTATAGACCAGAGTACCATTGGGTCCAACAAGCTCTCTTTCCACTATTATAATCAAAACTTATTGCTGTTGCCAATTAAAAATCTGCAGTGATAAATCTTTGCATGGCTTTTAGAAACACTGTCAGGAGAAATTTTATTAATTGTAAAGTTACAGCTGTTCTAAATTCACACTGCTAATTAATGGCGTTCCCTATGGGTGAGAAGCAGTCTCAAAAAAATGTGAGAAAAAGAAAAGAATGGTGGAATAGGAGTGCAAGAAGAGCGTCAGGATTAGATGTGACAATGGTGTGCGATATCTACCCGTTGTGAAGCTCTATTTGTATTTGCCTATGATGAAAGGGGAGTGTAAGGAACAGCCCTGAGATAGACATTGAACTTTCCAGCTCTCTTTGGACTGCTAATATTAGCACAGGTAGATGGACAGATAGTGATGGACACAGATAGGATAGAGAAGACAAGAATATACATTTTTGGATCAAACGTGGCTTTAACAATCCTAAAAGTAGGCTTAATGTTCTTTATAGGGGTGCTCCGATTGATCGGCTACCGATCACTATCGGCCGATAATCGCTTTGGGATGTTTGATCGGCACCGGTCTCTATAAAGGCAGATCTAAAAAAAAAAAACGATCTCAATCTCAATGCTGCCATGAGAGGTTTGGCACGACATACAGCGGCACCGTCTGTCTCTGTCCGGCGTGGGTGAAATAATTATAATGCTGAAGGTGAGGTACCATTCATATTTCTTCATTAAATAACTTAAAGTAATTTGAAGACTATCTATAAGACATAATTTCACAAATAGCGTGAGTGAATCGCCATACGCACTCTTTCCTTCTTTTAAAAATGCCAAAATGGCTTCAAATCAAATCGCGTCTGCAAGCGTCTATAAGAGAGCTGCACAGTCGACACCGGAATTGTCACTTGGACAATCGAGGCAGTGTCGCATCATCACTAAAGTTTATAAATTGCATTTTTTTTTTAATTCTTGCCAGTGTTTATCCATTCAGTGCTCGCACGCTCTCCTGGAGACTGTGCGCTCGTGCACACTCGCAGCGCACACACATAACGCCAGGTTCACATGCACACGCTGAATTAAAGTGACAGCGCATTGTTTGTGGTAAATATGAACATGGATTGACACAGAAAATGTAGTAATAACACCATGAATGCATAATTAAAGTCTACTGTGTTTCACAGTCAACATACATGGCTTTTTGGCTAGGTTTAAAGGAAAAGAGCACTTTTAGATAAACAAAGCAATAATAGATGGCACTCGTGGAGGTACTGTAGGAAAACAAAGTTCTGTATTAACCGCAAGATTGCTTGTAATAAAGATTTAAATGCTAAAGAAAAGGCAGTAGAGCTGACTGTTTCTGTCAGTGGTAAGTTTTTAGAATGTTTGTGATAATGTAAGAAAAGTAGTTTAAATGTTTTGCCACTTGCTTGAGCAACTTAATATATAACTCTAGAAGTAAATACAAAAGTAAAAAGCATTGAATAATGTGTTGCTTATATTTATTGCATTTAAAAACGTCTATGAAAGATTGTATTACTGTACTATGTAAAAAAGAAAAAAGAATCACAATGCTGAAAAAGCATTTTTAGTAACAATATTTGGATTTGAAATCAAAATAATAGAAAAATTGTTTTTGTGTAACAACAGATCACAGATAGTAGCGTACTCTGCAAATGAAATACCGCATATGGACTGCATACGCACTGCAAACGGGATATGTGTGAACCTGGTGTAAAAGGCCGCCTCACATACAGCTCACAAAATCAGGCTTGTGCTGTTTGTAAGCTATTGGGCACACAATTGCACAATTGTCAAAATAAAAATGCAGTGCATGATCAAACATTTAGTTGAGATAAATATATATTTTTGAAAAAAAAATAAAATAAATCCACCCCTCAAATTAAAAAAATCCCCATTCACAAGAGTCACCTAAAAGGGGAATTCATTTTCAAAAATTTCACCAAGGCCGATATATATTGGCCGATATTTGACATTTTTTAAATATCGGCATCGGCCGATAATTTTTTTTCTGTTTGGCCAATGTGTTCGAGGCGGGACTTTTATTTTGATGGTGCTGAGAACGGCAGCGCCTGAGCACAGTGGTCACATCCTCCCTCTTGTTCGCTGTCGTCGTTAACAGTTCTGTCTAATACGGATAGAAGTCTGTCTAATAATCAGATAGAATTGTTAAACAAAGGAATTAAAATGTATACAAAAAGTATTATAACGATTGCTTTATTATTAGTAATAGAAAGGCAAACATTATAATACTTTCTCGTTTGCCGTCAGCATTAAGCAAATATGCATTTATATAATTTAATTTATATATTTTAAATATATATATTATATATATTAGCATTTATATTGTTAAACAAATCTTTAATGTCTAATGAACATTACATTTCACAAACCTTGCATCCAACGTGAGATCTTGGGAAGTGTGCATTTGTATCTTGCATGATCACGTGTTCCATTGACAGGAGGAGTTAACTGCTTGGCAGATGCGCTATTGACAAACTTTAAACTCCTGATTTCAAACTATGCTGCGCTTTATGCATTTGCCCACTGTACTTTTCATGTAATTTTCACTGTGTGCTGTATGTTACCTTGGCTTTATTTGAAAAAAATATGATTCCCAATGCACACAAACGTCCTTGATTACCGAGTGCCCTGTTGGTTACAGTGTTTACTTCCTTTTTAATTATATTTTTTATTATACATGATTTATTTTGCCATCTAAAGTATAATATGTTTATTTTACACATTTATTTTTTTTATCCATTTTCAAATTATTTCAAATTTCTTAAAAATTAATTAAAATAAATAAAATTATATCAACTTTATATCGGCCATCGACCACCCTGCTTTCCAAGATATCAGCAATCGGTTGTCAAAAAAACAATTATCGGTCGATCACTAATCGGCAGATACAGAATTCTGTGATCGGCGATCGGTGAATGGCCTCAAAAATCCTGATCGGAGCACCCCTAGGTCTTTATGTGATGAAATTTCTTTTTTTGCCCCTCTTTTGAGCATAGGGTGAATTATGAGCTGGATATTTCCAGTTTTCGTGAGATGCACCCTTTTACTGTTTACATCAGAGTCATGAGGATTTGGTTCCCATCAAAAAGGAGGGTCCCCACAGGTCTTATCACAAGCAACAGGCAAGTTCCATTGTTTATATTGCTCTATGATATGCTTAGTTCCCTCTCACATTAACAAAACACACACATATAGACAGAGACAGACAGAGACAGAGAGAAACTTTAATGTTTCCACAGGAAGACCAACACAAGCTTTACAATTAGATGCTGCACCCAGCGGTTGCGCTAATAATCATTATCCATCACTTTGATGGACTGGGTTATAAATTCCATGTCTTGCTCTATTTTTATATGGCAGTAAAACACTACAGTGCTTGGTATTTTTAATGTGATACTGCTATCACAAGAACTTCTGTGGAAAGAGCTCTTTTAGTCTTTTCAAGTGCTTGAATCTTTCTATTTTTTTCCCTCAGAAACACTGATTTCTCTCCCCAAATGCTCATCATTTCTCTGCTCCTTTTAGAATCTTTGCCCGTTCTACACTGCTAATCCAATTAGATTATTATACTGTAGGAATGCTTCTAAAGTAGGGAATTGCAATTGACCAGAACTCAATGCATTCTCTATGCAGATCATGGAAACATCAGTGTCTGATGCAGCACTCGGCTTACTAAGCATCCTTTTACTTCAAACATCAATCATTATGACAGCTGTTGCACAACGAGAGTTTATTCTATGATACTAGATGTCTGGAAAACACTTAGTTCAACTTCAATGGCATCATATTCAGCTATATTTGTTCGCCATGCCTTTCTTTTTACTGCAGAATGTGATTACAGCTATGCTTTTAGAAAAATAATGCAATTACGAAAATGGATGCTATTTACAGCCTAAGTGAAAATCCATAAATGCATTTAGATTTAATTTGTAATGATATAAACTATTTACAACATCACAACAACACTGATGATTATGAATACTCACAGAATATAAGTGATCACCCCAATGCTCCTAGAGTTAGATGGAAAAAAAGCGTGATTAGCAAAGGAAGTGAGGTAACAGCGAGGTCAGATAATGAAATAATGCTCATTCTCACCACATGTCTGCCTCCAGGCCAAGCGGCTCGTAGTTTACCACTTCAGGAGCTGCAAACCACAAAATAAAATCACTTACAATACAGTCTTACTCTTTAACCAATTGTTAACCATTAACCAACAAGATTATTTTAAATTAGAATTGAATTAAAATAGAAAGGATAAGTGTCTGTGACCCATTAAAAATATTAACGTTTGTTTCACGGGGATTAATTTAACATGCACAAATAGCAGCAAACAACAGAACATGAGGATTCACATGGTCATCATATCACGTCACGCACCTGCAGTGCTTCTGCGAGCGGAGAAAATCATAATAAAGCTAGGCTATATATATATATATATATATAGATAATAGATATATATATATATATATAATATAAACAGAATAAATAGGCCAACATTGAGAAACATTTTTACTTAAATAATAAATTAAGAAAATGAAAGAAAATCTGTGCAACAAGTAGCCTAGTATGCAGAGCTTCGGTTCATTTTTGTGCTGCGTGAAAGGAAACAGACGGCAGAAAGCGGCATCCTATTTTTCTTTAGGCTTATTTTACAAAAGCACAAAGATTTGTTTTATTGTGAATGTACACAAATAAAGGAAAACCTTTTACAATTCCGATTATCTTTATGACTAAAAGGAGTAGCCTAGTTCAGGGTAAGCAAGTTCGGTCCTAGAGAGCCGCAGTCGTGCAGAGTTCAGTTCCAACCCTGAAAACAAAACTCACCTGACTATAGCCTTAGTAATCCTGAAGACATTGATTAGCTTGTTCAGGTGTGTTTGATTAGGGTTGGAGCTGAACTCTGCAGGACTGCGGCTCTCTAGGACCGAACTTGCCTACCCCTAGCCTAGGGCTTCCCACGGCAGATGGAAAAAATTCAAGTGATTGCGCCGGCGCCGCATGCGTGCACACATGGGCAATGCAGTCTGTTCATTATCATAATAAAATACAGTCAGTCAAACATATTGGAAAAAAAACTATATAGTAAAAAAAAATAATTTAGTAAAATCTGTGCCGTTAAGTGTTATCACAGTACCGCCATGATGTTACGCAAAACATTTTGTTGTACGTGGATATTGGAATGCGAGTGAAGTAGGCTACATAATAAATAATAATTTGCCATTCAAATACATCACGGATACGAAAACATTTGATTTTTGGGTCAACGACCCAACGTTGGTTTCGGTTTCATTTTAGCCTAAATTAATTCGTTTTGGCTTGCTGTTTACATTGCTATAGCTTCTTATATTTTTAAATCTTTAATTATTTTCTAAATACTGTTAATTGAAAGGATTTGTTGTGGAGTGAGGGGAACTAAAATAGCCTAGCTATGTTTACAGTGTTTATTATAATGTTTGTAAACATTTTGTGTCGGCATTAGGCCTATTTCTGAATGAAATAATAAAATGCGACTTATACGCGACTTGGGTTTTTTCCCCCCTAAAAACACTTCTTTTTTTTATACGCGTAGCGTATTTTAACCATTCAGCAGCTTTTTTTTATATATTTTGATAAATTACCGAAAAAATTAATAATTAAATGACTTTTTAAACCGTTTAACTAATTGAATTAATCAGTCAAAATTCTTACGGTCGGTTAACCGGTTAAAATTAACATCCCTACTTACAATACAGAAGAGTTTGGGGTAAGCTGTGGCATATTTTACTTAATTTGTCGTCTTGGCATTGAGAAAAGAGAATCAAATACTATTTAAGCATTAAAACAATGCTTATAACTTGCATGCATCTCTCAAAGTTATATATGGCAGCTAAATGATAAACTCTTTCTAAAAATAATGCACAGTTTGCAAGAGGAAGGGAGCAAAAACCTACCCCACTCTCCCTAACATTAGACAATGCCTGCAAAATGTCTAGAAATGCTAAGTCAATGGTAGTATATTTGGTGGTTTCTCACCGTATGAGCTGTGAAATGAGTCACTGCTTTCAGAAGATCTCAATCTCTGATGTGTTAATGAGAAAATGAGGGAATAAGTCTGAGGTGGGAGAGATTCTGCTGCTCTCTATGCCTGAGAATTGACCTTGATTTACTACTTATATTATTATGCACTAAATCTGGTCATTGACCAGGGTTAGGAGGAAGCAAGCTGCTCCTTAACCCCAAGGTTAAACAAAAAATCAATGAAGTCATGCCTCAGTAATGGGCTAATAGTATTTTAGTATTGGATTGGATTAGTATCTTTAAAAGTATCTTTTCTCCTCCATGAAGCCTGATCATAACTTTGAGCACTGAAATAGACTACACTGTGGGGTAGCTGATGCTTGACCGTGGCCTTTAGCATTGTGTCTCTATTAAGACTGCTGTATCATCACTGCCTGCAGCCACACTGGCTGCCATTCAGGTAGGACTGGATGTGATGCCAATGGCATAGAGTGATGGGGGTGGTGTGGATGTGCATGTCTGTGTGCTTTCTGGGATGGCTGGGGGCTTGTTCATGTAAAATGTGACTGAAAACAACAGAGCTGTCTCATATTGTTAAGAAAAAGCAGTAAGATTTAAGGAAGGTTGTTTTGTAGTTCTGCTTAAAACACCAACCCAAACACATCAACATACAATACCATTTAAAGACTGGGCACACTTGACTGAAATAATGTTTCTTTTAAAAACCTGTTGATTTAAAAGCCTATGCTTAAACACAAGAAAATGCATGTCTATGCCATGAATTTCTTTACAAAACTGCCAAGTGTACATGTGCATTTCTTTAAAAAAATGTGAAAAAACCCAGGATGCCTCTTCCTACTTTAAAGAAGCTAAAACATTTTAGTTTAACATTTTTAGTTCCTATTTGATTCCAATTGTATTTTTTTCATTGTTTAGGGGACTAATTTTTCTAAATATGTAAAATGGATGATAATATGTAAAATAGTAACAAAGATATAAAAATAATATACAAATATTTAATAATAATAGCAAAAACAAATAATGTATATAATTATTATATAATTGTATTTATACTATACAATTCACTTATCCACAATTACGTACTGTAAATCATTAATAGATTATATTTTTATTTAAAGTTAAAAAATGTATTATTAGTATATAAAATTCAGGTTTACATGTTTCCAATTCATGCAGGATTCATTGGGTCACAAAGCAGTGATCCATGGTGTTTCTTTACAGTTATGTCAGGCTTGTGGTTCAGATTACACATGAAAGAAGAAAAGAGAGGATTGGACAGAGGACCATAACAATAAGAGCGGGTGTAATTACAACACATCTCTATAGACTGACCAGCGGATGACACTGACCTACAAACTCTGGGGTACCAAAGATGTTTTTGAAATCGTTGCCAAAATCGATCTTGTGGGCCAAGCCAAAGTCAATGAGCTTAATGCGCGGGTGAGGAACACTCCGGTTCAACAGCATGATGTTCTCCGGCTGAGAGAGATGAGAACAGAGAAAGAATTGGAGGGAGAATGCAAAAGAGAGAATCAGAGGAACTAATGATAGGTGCAGAACAAAAACACAGCAGGAGTGAGAGAGAGAGAGAGCAGGAAATCCATAACACATGGAAATCACATGCAAAGCTACAGAAACGTTCACTAGAAAGCACAGGCATACTCAAGCCAGTCAGTAACAGATCCCTGCCTGGACATTCCATAGAAACAATACTTCCTTCAGTGGGCTTTATTCATGCACGGACTAATCTCTTAAAAGCTCCAATGACTTCAAAATATTTAACAGAAATGTTAGGGAAAGCTGTGTGGATGAGTGCTCTGAAAGCAGTGGATCTAATTACTTAAACGCCGTTGCTAGAGTAACATGAAGGTTTCGAAATAAAATGCTAATAATGAGCAACTCTGTGACAGCTTGACTATTTTAGGTCTCAGTTAAGTTGGTTAATGTGAATGTCGGCTGCTTTGAAGTTCATTTTTCAGTTAGACTAGTTATTCAGGTTAAGTGGTTTTAGTGGGAGGTAAAAACTCAATCTACATCTGAAACTTTCAAAACAAAGACTACTAGAATATTAATGTGATTCTGCAATAAAACCTGTTAAAAATGACAGGGACTGAATTTATGACCATCCCAGCTCTGGGATGCCCAGCAATTATGTAAATGGTGGAAATAAGTGGATAACCAGCAGGGAAGATAAAAGCACCTCAACTGATTTGTTGTGGCTGGTCCACAGCGATGCTAATCGCCACAGTCTGCCATTGAGGTGAAACTCAAACATGTCTCAGTACCTTCAGGTCAAAGTGGGCAATCTGTTTGGAGTGTAGGTAACTGACTCCATCCAAGATCTGCTTGAGGAACTCGGTGGCCTCCTCTTCACTCAATGACTCTTTCTCAGCTAGAAAGTCAAAGAGCTCCCCACCTGCCACACTGTATAGAGAGAGGACAGATGCTGACACTTGCAATAGAGCTGGTTAGTTGATCATCTTCATTTAACCAGGATAAAACTAATTGAGGATTAAAGGGATAGTTCATCAAAAATGAAAATTTTGTCATCATTTACTCACCCCCGCGTCGTTCCAAACCTGTATGAGTTGCTTTCTTATGTTGAACACAAAAGAAGATATTTTGAAGAATGCTGGTAATCAAACATTTGATGGTCCCCATTGACTCCATAGTATTTCTTTCTCTACAATGGAGTGTTTTCGCTTACTGTGGGACCAAAAAAACTGTTGGTTCGTAAAAAATAGTCTTCTTGGTTTAACATAAGAAAGAACTCATACAGGTTTGGAATGACATGAGGGTGAGTAAATGATGATAAAAGTTTTTGGGTGAACTATTCCTTTAAACACAAGAGTGATTTGGCCAAGACAGCAGCAAAGAACACAATAACTAGTTGCATACAACTGACAAATTAGTAAAAAAAACAAATTGCAAATTACAATAATAATAATAAAAAAAAATCTAAACATTCGCAATTAAAATATCAATATAACCTTTCAAACCAGTTCTACACTAACATGGGGAACAGCCAGATGCGGACAACAGATAGAAGACAATGGATAAATAGGTTAAAAAAAAGTGATTTAGGTGAGAATCATAAACCCTACAAATCAACTTTCACTGAATAAAATAGAAAGAAAAAGACCAATAAAATTACTGGAAAATTAATTTTGAAATAAGAGATCACTATAGTGTAACAAAAAATAAATAAACAGTAATACACAGTATATCACATAGAGTGAGTCTAGCTAATTAAACAGAAGAACCAATCTCTCTAATGTTTCTGAGTGATTCACTCTGACAGAAAGGGATATTGGCAGTGCTATAATCATGGCTTCTGGGAGAGGACCAACAGGATGATCTGGCCATATATTTATTCAGCAGAAGGAAGCTGCAAACCAGCTGCACGCTGATGACATGATAACGCTTGCTGCTAATTGTGAGGTTGAGCAAGTGCAGCGACGAGCCACCCAGCTGCAAAAACACCGGCAGCAGATATGTCTCTATTCCCTTCACAGAAACGGAAAGGAAAACACCAGCCCCCACCCTGAACAACAGAAGGCTTGTAGCCAGATTTCTGACTCGTCTAGTCCTCATTACAGCTTGTACTGGCAAAGAACCAGCCACTTAATCAAGAAAAGACCATCTGAACGACATGTAAAGCAACAAATCGCCATTTAGAGTGGATCTTAGTTCTTCCTCAAAAGTGCTCATTGTATCAACCTGCTACCTTGAAATTGTGAATTTCTTTCCAGGCAAACTGATAAAAAGCCGTTTTCACTTTCGGAAGTTGCGTAGTGCCAGCCAATCAGATTTCAGCCAGCACGTGCTATTTTTGTATGCCTCAGACGGTCAGTGAACGGACTGTGGGCGGTCCATGAGTATGCCATCTGAGACTAAAAAAACCAACAACACACTACAGTCTGTAACATCTCACTTCACAATATTATTTGGCAGCACAAAGGTTTTGAGAGGACGCCAAATGACCTGAAAATGAAACGTGACCTTCAGTTCCGAGGTCAGGACTGTGTGGTTATATCCTTAAGCAAGGTACTTAACTCCACATTCTTCAGTAAACAAAATAGCTTCACTGATGAGTAATGTGTAACCTAATATGAGCTCAGAACATAGCTGCAGGGACACCCTTTGTCACATGGTATGAAGAAGCAAAGAAAACCAGTTGGATGAGGAGACACTTCAAGAGGTTCTGAGGAAAGACACTTCCTTCACATAATCTATGTGTAACAAAACAATTCTGCTGAAAAGGTTAAGGTTCAACATTCCAGACACTGATTCCGTTAAATACTTACTGTATTTACTAAATTGCAAAATATCAAATTACAAAGCTCCTTAAAATAATTGCATATTTCAAAACCTATTCTGTTCAGATAATGAGGAATTACACACAATGTAACGATGAGTGACTCAGTGATGGCTTGATTATTTTTTAATTTGTCCTTTGGGTCACACTTTAAGGTGCTTGCAATGTTAGACGTTAATGTTAGATGTTGGTTTTCAAGTTAGACTGGTTACTCTAGGAAGTGATTCTTGAAGCACAATAGGATAATACTACATCCTAGTTTGTCCAATACACCCAGACACAGACACAGACACACACACACACACACTTATAATTATATTAAAAAAAATTAACAAATGTAATGTAAGTTCTATTAACAACTCTGACACCAGTCTAGTCAGGATGCAACCCTCAATGGCTTTTACATCTGCATTTTTTAGATAACCTGTAATATAAACTTAATGCACATATTACTTAAAATAAACTTTGCTTAATCAGTCAAAGGTCTTTGTCTTTGTGTACCAGTATAGTTAAGACAGTACAGACATCAATACATATATTTTCTCTTTGAACACATTGGCAGTAGTGTATGAATGTGCACAGTACAACAGGCAAAACTGGTTCACCTACTCAATGGACTGGTTCTCCTCAACCCCCCACTGTTGACCTTGTCAAGTGTTTGCTTTGCAAGTAAAGGTTGGTGCTATTGAACTCAGTGAGAAAATGAAAATGTATTCTATACATGTATTTATACTATCATGTTCCAGAGCTCTACAAGAGCCAGTTGTTCATGCACTACAGTGTCTATTACCAGTCTGAGTTCTTAGTTTTTAGAAATGGAGGCTGTTAATGATTTCATGATTCAGTAAATGCAAGGAAAAACAATGACTTACAGCTCCAGGATGAGAATGACCTCGTTCTTGTTTTCAAACACATTGTGCAGGGTGATGACATTGGGGTGCTGGATTTCCTTCAAGATGCTGACCTCTCTCTCAATGTCGTTTTTGGAGACCCCTCGCCGACTGGATTTGCTGCGCCTTTTCTTGATAAATTTGGCTGCATACTCCACTCCAGTGCTTTTATGACGGCATTTCTTTACCACGGCAAACTGACCACTGAAAAAAAAATAATAATAAAACAACGATTGTTGTCATATTTAAGCACTAACAACCAAATATTCAAGAGCCTGGTTATTCAAAGCACATTAAATATTTTACAGAATAGGACTAAATACAGTACACACCTCAATACAAAAGTCTTAACATTAAACAGAGGTTTGTTGCATAGAATTTCAGAATAGTAATATTCAGAAAATTACATGATGCTCTAAAATTAGAAGAGAAGATGAATCTCTGTTTTACTCCTCTATAACATATTGCCAACAGGCAGGACTCCATATTCCCCTTTGACATGTTCCCATCTCAGTCTCCGTAAGTCACAACATGCATTCTGAACCACTGCCAGAAACCAACAGTCACCCAAGCTGAACGGTTGCAAATCGCCAACAAAATCAAGTCAGGCTGAACATCACAACCACATTTAATCACTAATATCAAGCTGTGTAAGAATGTAAGAATTCTGCTGAATGACATAAAAAAAGACCTATTACTTCAGCAGATTAAACACAAAACAGCATGATAGCTATGTTTTCCCACATGCTGTAGATATTCAGTGCTGTTCTAAGGATAATTATCAGGGTTGGATAACAATGACTCCCACGCTATGCCACTCAAAAGTATCACAACAAACACACCAGTATAATACACCGACAAGCACATGTGGGCCCCTGAAGCTTGCAACTCTGCCAAACAAGCAGCATATATTGTGAGGAAATTCACAATAGGATCCTCTCAAAATGTCAAAGCTCTGCAACATTACTGGCTCTTTTAATGTGGCTGTTAGTACAGGCTGTTGGAGGGAGATGGGTTCTTTCTACGGATGAAACAATAGCTTTTAGGCAAAGAAACAAAAGTAAACAACATACGGAAAGGAAAGAAAGGATGTCATTTGGGATGGGGCGTTGAGCAAATACAAAAAGCCAGGGCCTGCTATTTATTTTTCCTTGTCCAACTTTGTCACCCAGACAGCAATCAGGCCCCACAGCAACGAGAGACAGTACATTTGCATTTTATCTGGGGCCTGAAAGGTAAGAGATAAGAACGACATCCCCCGAGATCCATCTTAAAGGAGTAGTCACCCAAGAATGAACACCTGCATCATTTAGGGCCTAAATTAAATGCATTTGACCCTGCCTATGTAACACAAAACATGAATTTCTGAAGAACGCCCTGGCCACTTCCTTCAACATATTAAAAGAGAATGATGACTGGGGCCGACAAGCACAAAAAAGACCAAAAAGTACAATAAAATCAGTTTCCAAGTCATTTATTCTAAAGCAACTGGACAGCCTGTGTAACAACAGACTAAAACAACAATCTAATGTCACTGCTAAACTTAACCTTCACACCTTTTAATAAAGCGACATTCATAGCGCACACAAAAATGATAACTTCTGTCATCACTTATTCAAAACATTATGTGTTCCAAACACGCTTTGGTGCATCTTTAACGCACAAATCAAGATACTTTTAATGAAACCTGACAGATTTTTGTCCTTCAAGTGAAAGTCCATTTCACCAAATCTATGTATGACACTTCAAACCGTTCATAAAGACATCGTAAAAGAAATGTATATAAATAGAACGCCGGCTCCTGCGTCAGCAGCATCACACACGTCCTGTGGTACTCTCACGAACGTGCGTCTAAGACTAGCACGGAAGAGAAGAAATTGTTGAATGAAAGCGATTATGGTTGGTTTTATTTGCATACAAAAAGTATTCACGTAGCTTCATAGCATTAAGTTTGGACCACTAATGTCACAAAGGCATGTGCCGGTATTCGGTAATGCGATATGTCACGATAATGAATGCACGGTATTGTTATCATGGGCACTTCAAAATACAGAGAATAATTATTTATTACAAATTATTCAGAATTTTGAATGCATTTTAAGAATACTTCCATGAATACTTCAACTGGTCACAATGCACAACACCGCTCTATGTTGCATCAAAGACACTGTATTCTGATGTAAACAAGCAGAGCGCATGAGAGACACTCTGGACGAAAGCACATTCACTCTCTGAGAGCAGATGGCGCTGAACAGCAGAAACGCCCCCCCAGCGTTACCACACGAAATCCTAAGGAAACAAAGCAGTTGTGCTACTTCCTGTTTCTGAAACATGTTTAAATGGTTTAAACAGCCATTCAGATTTGTGTATTTGCAGTGATGTTCATCACAGCGCCAAATATTTAGACTTTATAGGCTATTTATTCTCAAACTTTTTTACATTTTAATCTGGACTAAACATGCCCTAGATATTGTTTGAAAGTGTTTTGATTCTTTATTGTTCAGTCACACTTTACATTAGGGCTTCATTAGTTAACATTAGTTAATTCATTAGTTAACATGAACTGCCAATGAAAAATTATTCTAAACATTCATTAATCTTAGGTAATTCCAATATTTAATAACATGTTGTTAAAATCAAAAGTTGCAACTGCATTATTTAATGAGCTAACATGAACTAAGAGTTGTATTTTTTTAAACAAAGATGAATAACTTCTGTAACAAATGTAGCTATTCCTCATTGTGAATGTTAATGCATTAACTAAGGTTAACTAATGAGATCTTATTGTAAAGTGTTACTTATTGGTCTTTATAATTCTTTTGCACTTTAATCTGTGTAAAACAAATTCTGTATTGCTTTATTGTATTTAAATGTTCAGTTATTTTTGTTATAAGGAAAAAAGTATTAAACCTGATACTGTATTTTATGACAACCTTTTTTGAACTACATAAATTTCAATACGTGAGATAACCGTGACAAAAGCATATTAGCAATTACTTGAACATGAAAAATTGATACCAGCAATCCCTAATTACATGAATATTTTAAAGGGGTCATATTATGCTATTTCAAGTTTTCCTTTCTCTTTGTAGTTTTACAAGCTCTTGGTGCATAAATAAGATATGTAAAGTTGCAAAGACTAACGTCTCAAATCTCAAAGAGATATTCTTTATAAAAGTAAGAGTCAACCACGCCTACCTAAAAACGGCTCGTTCTAACACCCCCCCACATATCTACATCACGATGTGGGAAGATTTGCATTAACGCCACCCAAATGTTCACGCAACAAAAGTGGAAAAACTGTTTCTGGCACACGCTTAGGGTATTCGGCCAATCACAACGCACTGGATAGCTGGTTAATCAGAGCACACCTTGCTTTTCAGATCCGATGAGCTTTGTAAAAATCGACCCATTTCAAAAAGGCGGGGCATAGAGGACAAAAAATAATGTACAGTATGTGGAAAAAAAAATTTTTTTTGAACCTTAAACCGCATAAACACATTCATTACACCAAATACACAAAACAAAGTTCTTTTTAGCAGCATCATATGACCACTTTAACAATGACCTACTACCTTTCTGGCCTTTGAACGTGGCAGTTGCATTGACTGTCAGTGGAGGGACAGAAATCTCTCAGGTTTCATTTAAAATATCTTCATTTGTGTTTTAAAGATGAACAAAAGTCTTATGGGTTTGAACGACATGAGGGTGAGTAATTAATGACTAGGCCCATTCACAAACTTGATCCATCTGATCCAAACATTTAGACCAGTTTTATCGAATTGAAGCAACCAATTAATGAAAAGATCTGACGAAATATATATATATATCTATTATATAATATAATATATCTATGCTATCAATCGATAATGCATCAAAATAAAAGTGTACATAAAAATATACACAGCACACACACATTATGTATATATAAAGACACACACATGCAGTATATATTTTGAAAATGTTTACATGTATATATTTATATTCATATAACTTATATTATATATAAATATATTTAATAAATAAACGTAACTTTTCGGAAAATATATAATGTAAGTGTGTGTATTTATCTGTACAGGGTTAGGAATAATGTAAATGAATGTATAAATACACAAAATTATTATGTAAACAAACAAAACCTTTTTATTGGATGTGATGTGTAACAGAGGATAAACTAATCAGAATCAGAATCAGAATGAGATTTATTGCCTGGTATGTTTACACATACGAGGAATTTTTTTTTGTTACAGAAGCTTCCACAGTGTAACAGAAAGACAGTGACAGAACAAAAAAACACAGAAAATAAAAAATTAGAAATAGAACAAGTAAATAAGGAATAAAAAAAATATAAATTGACAATTGTATGTGCAGGTATATTACAACAGGGGGGGGGACAAAAAAAAAAAAGTTTTTATGTACAGGTACTGTATATTATTTGCAACTTTGAGGTGTAGATTGAGTATGAGTGTTAGATAAATAAGTGTATGAGTGTATAAATAGTGTGTGTTCCACAGTTATTGTTAAGTGTTCATGAGATGGATTGCCTGAGGGAAGAAACTGTTCCCGTGTCTGGTCGTTCTGATGCTCAGTGCTCTGTAGCGCAGACCAAACGGCAATAGTTCAAAGAGGAAGTGGCCTGGGTGTGAGGGGTCCAGAGTGATTCTGCCAGCCCTTTTGCTCACTCTGGATAAGTACAGTTCTTGGAGAGAAGGGAGGGTTGTACCAATGATTCGCTCAGCAGTCCGGACTACCCTCTGAAGTCTTCTGAGGTCAGATTTGGTAGCTGAGCTGAACCAGACAGTTATTGAAGTGCAGAGGATGGATTTAATGATGGCGGAGTAGAACTGTTTCAGCGGCTCCTGTGGCAGGTTGAACTTCCTCAGCTGGCGAAGGAAGTACAACCTCTGCTGGGCCTTTTTCACAATGGAGTCAATGTGAGTGTCCCACTTCAGGTCCTGAGAGATAGTGGTGCCCAGGAACCTGAATGAATCCACTGCAGTCACAGTGCTGTCCATGAGGGTGATGGGGGGAGTGCAGGGGGGTTTCTTCTGAAGTCCACGATCATCTCCACTGTTTTTGAGCGTGTTGAGCTCCAGGTTGGTGAGACTGCACCAGACAGCCAGCTGCCCAACCTCTTGTCTGTAAGCAGACTTGTCACAGTCCTGGATGAGGCCAATAAGTGTGGTGTCATCTGCAAACTTCAGGAGCTTGACAGAGGGGTCTTTAGATGTGCAGTCATTGGTGTAGAGGGAGAAGAGCAGTGGGGAGAGAACACAACCCTGAGGAGCTCCAGTGCTGATTGTACGGGTGCTGGATGTGTATTTTCCCAGCCTCACTAGCTGCTGCCTGTCTGTCAGGAAGCTGTTGATCCACTGACAGACGGAGGTGGGCACGGAGAGCTGAGTTAGTTTGGGCAGGAGGAGGTTTGGGATGATAGTGTTAAAGGCCGAGCTGAAGTCCACGAACAGGATCCTCACATAAGTCCCTGGTCTGTCTAGATGTTGCAGAACATAATGCAGTCCCATGTTTACTGCATCGTCCACAGACCTGTTTGCTCTGTAGGCAAACTGAAGAGGATCCAGTAAGGGTCCAGTGATGTCTTTCAGATAAGCCAAAACCAATCTTTCAATTTATTTCATGGACACAGACGTTAGAGCCACAGGTCTGTAGTCATTAAGTCCAGTAATTTTGGGTTTCTTTGGGATGGGGATGATGGTGGAGCGTTTGAAGCATGAAGGGACTTCGCACAGCTCCAGTGATCTGTTGAAGGATCTGTGTGAAGATGGGGCCAGATGGTCAGCACAGGATTTCAGACAGACAGGTGTAACACAGTCTGGGCCTGGTGCTTTTCTCCTTTTCTGCTTCCGGAAGACCTGGCGCACCTCGTCTTCACTGATCTGAATTGCAGGTGTGGGGGAGAGGGGTGTTGCTTGAGGTGTGAATGGCTGTGTGGAGAGGTGTTCAGGGCGGGTGTGGGGTGTCTTTTCAAACCTACAGTAGAACTCGTTCAGATCGTCTGCCAGTTGTTGATTCTCCACAGTGCTGGGGGATGGTGTCTTGTAATTGGTGATTTCTTTTAGACTTTTCCACACTGATGCCGAGTCACTGGAAGAGAATTGAATCCTTATTTTTTCTGAATAATTCCTCTTTGCCACTCTGATCTCCTTTTCCAGTGTGTATTTAGCCTGTTTATACAAGACATTATCCCCCTTCCAGTGAGCATCTTCTTTGGCCTGACGGAGCTGTCTGGAGTTTTTCAGTGAACCATGGTTTGTCATTGTTGTAGGTTAGATGAGTCCTGGTAGAAATGCACATGTCTTCACAGAAACTGATATATGAAGTTATGAGTCTCTGTGAGCTCGTCCAGTTCGGTGGCAGCAGCTTCAAAGACGCTCTAATCAGTGAGGTCAAAACAAGATTGTAAATCCTGCTCTGCTTCATTAGACCATCTTTTTACAGTCCTTAATACGGATTTAGCTGATTTCAGTTTCTGCCTGTAGGTCGGTATTAGATGAACTAAACAGTGATCAGAGAGCCCCAAAGCTGCCCGTGGGACAGAGTGATATGCATCCTTTATTGTGGTGTAACAGTGATCCAATATATTACCATCTCTGGTGGGAAATGTAACATGCTGTCTGTATTTTGGCAATTCACGGGAGAGATTTGCTTTATTAAAATCCCAGAGAATGATTAAAACAGAGTCCAGGTTTTGTTGTTCTATGTCTGCGATCAGATCAGCGAGTTTCTGTAAAGCGGAGCTCACGTGCGCTTGCGGAGGAATGTAGACACTGACGAGAATGAACGAGCAAAACTCCCGCGGCGAATAGAACGGCTTGCAGTTAATGAAGAGCACTTCTAGATCAGGACAGCACATCTTCTTCAATGCCGTTACATCTGTACACCATCTTTCGTTGATGTAAAAGCATGTCCTGCCGCCGCGTGATTTCGCTGTTGATTCTGCGTCGCGATCTGCTCTATACAGCTGAAAGCCCGGGAGACTCAACTCGCTGTCCGGAATGGCGTCTTTCAGCTAGGTTTCCGTGAAACACAGAGCAGCAGAGTTTGAAAAATCCTTATTGAGAGCAGGAGTTCATCCGTTTTGTTGGGTAGAGAGCGGAGGTTGGCCAGATGGATGCTCAGCAACGGCGTTCTGAATCCGCGCTGTCTGAGCTTGACGAGCGCGCCGGCTCGCTTCCACCGTCTTCGCGTCCTGAAGCGCTTGATCAGCACAGCAGCTCCGCCGACTACAATGTCCAGCAAAACATCAGACTAGTCGAAAACCTGTGAAATATCGGGTGGTGTGTACTGCCGAATGTCCAGCAATTAGTCTCTGGTGAAACTGATTGCAGGGATATAACTAAAGACAGGACAAACTAACAAAAACATAAAAACAACTGCGGAGCACGCCACGGAGGCAGTCATCAGCGTCGGCACCATCGTGATAATCCTGAGTAAATAATGTAAATAATGTTTTGAGTAAAAGGTAGTTAACATTAAACATCAGCGAAACCCTAAGAATTCACAACATTTTTTACAATAGTGCTTTCATTATAACGTTATGCATATGACAGTAGTTATTAATGTTCTGAATTTCTATTTTGAGCTGTGCGCGCTGAAGATGACCAGTAGAATGAAGCAGATGATAACAGGTTTTTAATCAATCAATTGGATTTGGCTCATCATTTATCTCATATAGAATACACTTCATTTATACAACATAACGTTAATATTACGACTTATAGGCTATCTGCACAAAATGCCCCGAATGTCTGAATGTGTCTGCGCGGCTCTGAATGAACTCCTTTTGTGGATGTGTTCTTCACGCAACAACGTGCAGAAACACGGCAACTAAACTCAAAAAATTCACAGCGGAACAATAACTACTGTCATATACATAACGTTATAATGAGAGCACTATTATAAAAAATTTTTTGCAAATGTTTAATGTTAACTACGTTTTAATCAAAACATTATTTTGTATCTGCGAGGCATCAGTTACACATTTTCCCTGTGCGTCAGTAATTATGGCTGTCGAATATCTGACTTTACTCTTGGTAATGTATTTTGCCCCCCGCCCCCAAACATATGATTCGACTATCAGTCGAATATCGGCAAGATTCGAAAATTCAGATTCGACTATGAAAATCCTTAGTCAGGGACACCCCTAGTGTTCTCATTATAATGTTATGTATATAACAGTCCCAGTCATAGTTATTAATATTATGCATTGTTTGTCCTGCTCGCGCTGCGCGCTGAAGAGATAATCACCGTAGTACTACAATGAAGCGCTTTACTGCAGCGCAACTCAACCAAATGCATCTTATACGAGATAAATAATATATACACAATATATATACAGTGGGGAAAAAAAGTATTTAGTGAGCCACCAGTTGTGCAAGTTCTCCCAATTAAAAAGATGAGAGAGGCCTGAAATTTTCAACATAGGTATACCTCAACAATGAGAGACAAAATGAGAAAAAAAATCCCAGAAAATCACATTGTAGGATTTTGAAAGAATTAATTGGTAAATTCCTCGGCAAAATAAGTATTTGGTCACCTACAAAATTTCATCTCAATACTTTGTTATATACCTTTGTTGGCAATGACAGAGGTCAAATGTTTTCTATAAGTCTTCACAAGGTTTTCACACACAATGTTGCTGGTATTTTGGCCCATTCCTCCATGCAGCTCTCCTCTAGAGCAGTAATGTTTCGGGGCTGTCGCTGGGCAACACGAATTTTCAACACCCTCCAAAGATTTTCTATGGGGTTGAAATCTGGAGACTGGCTAGGCCACTCCAGGACCTTGAAATGCTTCTACGAAGCCACTCCTTCGTTGCCCGGGCGATGTGTTTGGGATCATTGTCATGCTGAAGACCCAGCCACGTTTCATCTTCAATGACCTTGCTGATGGAAGGAGGTTTTCACTCAAAATTTCACGATACATGGCCCCATTCATTCTTTCGTTTACACGGATCAGTCGTCCTGGTCCCTTTGCAGAAAACAGCCCCAAAGCATGATGTTTCCACCCCCATGCTTCACCGTAGGTATGGTGTTCTTTGGATGCAACTCAGCATTCTTTCTCCTCCAAACTTGACAAGTTGAGTTTTTACCAAAAAGTTTATTTTGGTTTCATCTGACCATATGACATTCTCCCAATCCTCTTCTGGCTCATCCAAATGCTCTCTAGCAAACTTCAGACGGGCCTGGGCATGTACTGGCTTAAGCAGGGGGACACTTCTGGCACTGCAGGATTTGAGTCCCTGATGGCGTAGTGTGTTACTGATGGTAGCCTTTGTTACTTTGGTCCCAGCTCTCTGCAGGTCATTCACTAGGTCCCCCCGTGTGGTTCTGGGATTTTTGCTCACAGTTCTTGTGATCATTTTGACCCCACGGGGTGAGATCTTGCGTAAAGCCCAGATCGAGGGAGATTATCAGTGGACTTGTATGTCATCCATTTTCTAATAATTGCTCCCACAATTGATTTCTTCACACCAAGCTGCTTACCTATTGCAGATTCAGTCTTCCAGCCTGGTGCAGGTCTACAATTTTGTTTCTGGTGGCCTTTGACAGCTCTTTGGTCTTGGCCAAACTTGAGTTTGGAGTGTGACTGTTTGAGGTTGTGGACACGTGTCTTTTATACTGATAACAAGTTCAAACAGATGCCATTAATACAGGTAACGAGTGGAGGACAGAGGAGCCTCTTAAAGAAGAAGTTACAGGTCTGTGAGAGCCAGAAATCTTGCTTGTTTGTAGGTGACCAAATACTTATTTTACCGAGGAATTTACCAATTAATTATTTTAAAAAATCATACAATGTGATTTTCTGGATTTTTTTTTCTCATTTTGTCTCCCATAGTTGAGGTATACCTATGATGAAAAATTACAGGCCTCTCTCATCTTTTAAGTGGGAGAACTTGCACAATTGGGGGCTGACTAAATACTTTTTTCCCCACTGTACATATATATATAAATCCAGCTGAAATGTTTTGAAATCACTTGTACCCTACCTGATCGGAAAAATCCAGTCTTTCACTCTGCCTGTGTCAGTTTGAGTCTTGTTAAAGATTTAAATTCCTGCCACCAAGATGCTTCTAAGTCGGTCAGGGGGTTATGGAAAGTGAAACCTATAGGGGTGGTTGGATCTATTCACGCACGTTAAAATATTTATTTAAAACTTCTTTCTTTTCAGATTCTTATTTAAAGCATTATTTTAATAGGCTGTATATTAAATTATTGGGAGAAAACCAATAGCTCTATGTGAAATCAGACATTTGAGCAACCCCATATAGCCAAAATGGCATTATCATAACACCCCGCGAATATTCGACTGTGAGACTGGTAGTCGAATCAGGCTCCTCCTATCGAAGCATCGACTATTCGGGGTTACCCTAATAAATATATATATATATTACATACAAGACATTGCTGCTTCTCTCATGAATTAGTGGAGAACCAGTATAGACCAGGGGTTTTCAAACCTGTCCTGGAGGACCCCTAGCCCTGCACATTTTGTATGTCTCCCTTATCTGACACACCCAATTCAGGTCTTGCAGTCTCTACTAATGAGATGATGAGTTGAATCAGATGTGTTAGATAAGGGAGACATACAAAATATGCAGGGCTAGGGGTCCTCCAGGACAGGTTTAAGAACCACTGGTATAGATGACAGTATTGTCACAAAAAAGCCTAAAATTTCAGTCTGTTCCTCATACAAAGATGTTTATGGCTTCAGAAGAAGTAATATGGATCACTTTTATAATACTTTTTTGAGATTTTGGAACTTGACTGCACACGCCTCATTTACTTCCATTACGGAAGAAAGTCATACTGGTTTGGAACATTTCCATATTAAAGGCACAATATGTAAGTTTTTTTATTAAAATATCCAAAAACCACTAGAACAGTGTTTTATATATTTTGCTGACTTGTGTACTTGCATTATCCCAAACGTTTCGAAGAATGTCTAAATGTCTAAATCAGAAAGTCATGCCTCGTGGTTCTGACAGCATAGCTTTTGGCATTCAGGCATGTCTAAATGCTTTTGTCAGTGACACTCCTCAGGGCATGGGTCTTCAGCTGTGCCAGTTTCCATAGCAGTGCTGGGGGCAGGGCAGCGGGAGAGGAGGGGGTCGTGTCAGCTAGAAAGAGGCCTGCGCAGCACAACGGTCCACAGCAAACATCGTCACACATAGCTCGGCAACCAACCAACAATAGACATGGCATGTTTTTCTCTTATACGAGTCAGGCAGTTCCCAAAGTCCTTTTCAGAGCTGTTTCTGTCCGCTCTGAATGGAAGATGGGGCAAATGTGCGTATCAAGATGTCAGTATGGCAGGACTCTTGAGCTCCTGAAATCTGGAGCGCCATGGTGATGAAGAGCCACAGCAATCACAACGGACATTAAAGAGCTTGCCCAGAGGAAGCGCTGTTCAGATTGGGCACAGGAAACACGAGAGCGCGCAATCGAAAGAGGTTTAAATAGCGGCTCCCTGATGCCCGCAATTTATATACAGTTGCCTATACACCTTACCCAACGATATAATTGAGAAAAAGTATTGAAATATTTTTTTATCCTCCCATCTTGTAGGCTATTTATTCCCTTTAGGGTTTCCGTAGTACACTTCATTTCCTTTCCGAACACGGAACTGGGATGCGGTGGATTGCGGGAAAGGGGGTGGTCGAGGGAGGAATAACGATGTCAGCTTAACATCGTGATGTCTGTCAGCCATCGGCGATGGACGATGGCTTCGTCTATCGGCCCAACCCTAGAACACCTACACACAAAATTATCTCAAAATGCCCGTTGTGTGGAGTATTCGCGTAAACACAGTCGGTTATGTCTTAAAGTGAACGTAACAGTGGAGGAAAGAATCTAAAGTGCATCATATATTGGAATTGTGGCATTCGGTCGAAAGGGCAGCAGCCGATAAAATACAGGCTGTTCAATAAGCGCCACCTGCTGTCAGAGAGTGACATTTGCGTCTCATTCACAAAGCTAAAATCAAACCATTCTGTTTTTGCTTCAAATTTCGAAATTATAAAATCTTATTGCAATCTAAATAACATGTATTTAGCATCTTTGTTTGGATCATGATTAAAATGCAGGGGTTGCCAAAGAATGAGTTTGTTTATAGAAGGATTAATTGAATTATTTGATTGGGATTGGTTTTTAAAATGTTCAAGTTAGTTTTATTATTTTGAATATGTCAATTTCACAAAGAAATGGCATGTGTAGGAGAAATAATAAAGGACACCTTTTTCATTAGAATGTGTCTTAAATTAATTTGTAAAAGAAAAAAATGTGAGAAAATTGTATTGTGAAATCAGTATCGTGAATCACATTGCATCGTATCGTGAGTTGAGTGAATCGTTACACCCTTATATGCTACTAGTTTTTGCTGGGGTATCAAAAAAGCATTCTGTTATTTAAATAATAAAGAACCCTATTTTTTTGCTCATCTGCAAAATGACCTGATCTGTTACTCAAAATCTGATATGATAATGCAATATGATCCGAGCCGTTTGTGATCCGTTGCACCTCTACTCTCTTGACTTGTTATTTGAAGAAAAAAAGCGATCACTGAAGTTTTTAATCATGCTGATTTGTCAGCAGGTAAATTCAGCCGATGTCCATTTTGCGAGCCCTGATTCTGTATATGATATGAGGATAGTTTTTCTCAAATTAAATGGTAAAATGCTCATGAAGTGAAGTGTTTGTGTGTTCATGTACTCCTATTTTGAGGTGGCAGAGGCTGAAAACATTGTGAGCGTCACACATGCTTCAGTATGTGTAGTAAATTAAACTTTTTAATTAGGGCCCTAGTTATTGTCATCGTGGCTGCAATTTGCTTGATGGTATAGTGAGCCATCCGCCCTATAGTGAAGAAAAAGCTTTTTAAAATGAATAATCTTCTGACATGACATTCCAATATTATAAGAAATATTTGCTGTATGATTAATCACAGTAGTTTGACAGCTCTGTATTTTATAATGTTTTTACATAATTCAACATCAAGTCTGTAAATACATTGTGACAAACACTAAAAATTGATAGTTGAACATTTTTGGAGCATGTTTTACAAGAAAATACTGTTTCAGTATTTCTACTTCAAAATTTACTAGCAATTTTGGAATAAAAATTGTGTCAATGTAAATCCTACACCAACATTTATTCAGTGCATATAAATGAAACTTCACAGTGTAAAAGGTGATACAAAATATAAAGATTTTATATTTTTTTCTGAATATAAAAAGCAGCATTAGGCATCAGTAGACGTGTGTGAACAGAAAAATCAAGAATAGTGCAGTTTTTGAGTAATTATGTTTAATAGACCCATCATGTTTGAATCCACATCAGCGTTAATTGCAGTCATTGGACTTTGCCCTTTAACCTACCAGGGTTAAAACACTTTCCACAATCATGGGAAATGCAACTACAGTACATCTTATGACCCCTTTTACATTGTGCACCAGAAGGCACAACTTCTTAGAGGGCTGATTACTCCTTTACAAGATAAAGATAAAGAAGGCTTTGTTAAATTAAAATCTCTGATAAAGTTTTCCAGATTCATAATCAGGATTACACCCTGGGACTTGCATCACATATGAAACCGAATGAAGCACAAAAAATTAGGTCAGTAACACCATCAATGATGGATTATAAAGCTGATCCTTAATAATTAACATTTGCTTATAGTCTGGTAACAAAGTATTTTGAGGGAGTTTGAAATAAATCCGAATCTGGATCATTAACACCATCTCTTTGCAATACTATAGCAATTCTCAGATTTATTTAATTTTTCATCACAAGACGGATATTATACAGATGTCAATGGCAGAGCAAAGACATGATGAAGGTCTAATGCGAGTAGATCAGACCCACTGCCAAATTGCCAATTGGACAAAATATTTTTTTAACAATAAAAACGAAAAGAAAATGTAATGGGATAACTCTGTAACGCAACTGGCTGCTCTGAAGCAACGCTCCATGGCCCAGGTTATGAATGAGCCTAAATGTCAACAACCCATTCAGCAGAAAATGCTGCTCTGTAATTATTCCCATAGGATACTAAGGAGAAACCCCACATGCTTTAAATGCAAGTTACACTCCCGCTCAACCTCAATGAGGCAAAATAGCCTATCATTAATAATGACTTAATTTGCATGTTTAGAACTAAAGGACCCATCAAAAAATTATGTAAACAAAGAGGGCCAGCAACTCAGTTTTTACTCCCAGACACACTACTGCAAGGGATCATGTTGTTCTTTGTTACTTCTTTGCAAAAAGGCTTCCAACTTTTTCAGTGAAATTTGAGCCAGGTTGTGGAGGAGGGCTGGAGGGAGGGATGTGAACAGCCTCTGTTTCCCTTTTGCGTCTGTTTTCTGTGTACCTATCGCAGTCCAGGCCCGACTGAATAGATCTTTAGGCCAGGAGAGCCAAGAGAGAGATTTGCATTACTCAACCCACATGGGGTTGTTATGCTGATCTGGAAAACCGCATTTGCAGAGTGTGTGTTTGATTCAGCTCCACATTTATGATTTTAGGCACCTATCTCGTGCATGCCTTTATTATAAGGATCACTGCTAATTATTGATGTGCCCTATCACATCACCTGTTAAAGTCCAATCCCCATTCAAGCTGAGAAGCATGCGAATTCTCATAGCGTTATTACACTATTTTCAATCCAGTGCTTATATTTTAATTTTTTTTGTCATTTTCATCTTTTTTTCTCCTACCACAATGCATAATTAAAAAATGATTAAAACATATGCATATGTGATGAAGTCACATTTTGTATTAAATTAAGCTTTACAAGGTGTGCAAATAAGGTCAGAGGTGTTCCTGTCAGATAGGAAGCCTTTATTGTGTCACAATGGGTTTAGAATGAGCATGAAAGAGCACATATTAAAGGATGGCAGGTAAGAAACTGTCAAAAAATGAGAGATCCTTCACTAAGTGGTTGGCACCTAATGAAAACACAATGCCAGGTGCACTCAGTACCATTAGCGTAACACACACGGACAGTCCTAACCAGCCAGCACTGCTCTGGATGAATATTTAAGTGGGTTAGCGCGATCTGAATACAGATTTCTTGTGCCTGAGCAAGCTTTTCCCAGGCAAGGTTTGAATGTCATTGTCAAAATCCTCAGCATTTGCCTGACCTTGTGTCATGGCAAAATCATCTATATGACTGCCAAGAAGTAATGAACCAGGGGCCTTAATCAAATGCCACTATCTTCAGGGCTTGTTCTTTTTTTCTTGGTTTCACTATTGTACATTTAGTCTTTTCTTCTATTTGATGCATTTTCTTCCAAATGACCCTCCCTCCTGCGTGCAGCTGAACACCAGTCCAGGTTGCCATTAGGATTCAGTGCACCTTTGCTGTGCTGCACAGCCATTATGCAGCATTTCATCTACTGAGAGACACACAGATGTCTCATCTCTTGCTGACCAAGGGAATATTCGTAAATTATATGTAAAGTAGATGCAGCATCCATTATTGCTCTATTGCATATTTATACTAAAGTCAGAAACCATAAAAGACTGATCTTGTTTGATATTTTTGTCTTTATTTTATAGACGGACACATTAAGAGGATACTTTCACACTGTAGAACAAAAACGTTTCTAATCATGTTTGAAGCATTTAAAGGGACGGTTCATCCAGACATGACACTTCAGTCATTATTTATTCCACCTCTTGCAATTCCAAACTAATATTACTTTCTTATTCACAACAAAAGAAGATATAATGTCCAATCAGCTCTTTTCCATAAAATGGAAGTGAATGTGACCAACATTTTTTTAGTGAATAAAAACAGTTTTTTATAGTGTTTTTTATACTTTTGCAGCTTGACAGCTCTTGGTCCCCATCCATTTTCATTAGGGCTGGGTTTTGACACAAATTTTACGATTTGATTCGATTCTCATTCACAAGTTTGTGATTCGATTCGATTACCAATTCGATTCGTTTCGATTCAATGCCGATTATTTTGGATATAGTGATTTGTACAGCAATCTGTCACTCCGCATTAAACAGCGCCAAAACAGCATTTATTGTTTAAATACTGCAATACGATGGACAGAATTTGAAATCTGAGACTTTGTTTCATATGAAAAGTAGCAAAGCACAATGCTTATTGCGATATATTGGATGGGAAGTACCCTTCAACGTTCCGTCCATTAACTGAAAAAAAGGCTAGACTAATCAGTTCTTGGGATTTAAGAATCGATCTTGTTCCGTAAAATGAGAATCGATTAATATCGAGATATCGATATTTTTTGCCCAGCCCTAATTTTCATTGTATGGAAGAGAGAAGCATAAACATTCTGCTAAATATATTTGATTGTGTTCCACAGAAGAAAGTCATACGGCTTTGGAACGATATGAGGGTAAATAAGTTCAATTTTGAATGAATTATCAGTTTAAAGGGATAGTTCACCCCAAAATGAAAATTTGATGTTTATCTGCTTACACCCACAGGGCATCCAAGATTGGTGTACTTTGTTTCTTCAGTAGAACACAACGAAGATTTTTAACTCAAACTGTTGCAGTCTGTCAGTCTTATAATGTCAGTGAATTTTAATCACGGCTTTGAGAGTAAAAAAACCATACACAAACAAAACCAAATTAAACACTGCGGCTCGTGACGATACACTGATGTGTAAAGACACGAAATGATCTGTTTGTGCAAGAAATTGAACAGTATTTATATAGTTTTTTTTTACTTCTGATGCACTGCAATGTCTTAACTGTCCTGAGCGCGTCCTCGACAGCAGGCACGTGAGGCGTCTTCTTCTTCTTCTTGATTTACGGCGGATCGCAGACTTATAAGTGCATTAACACCACCTATCTCTCAAATGGACCATTGACACTACTAATTGAGATTGTAGATAGAGTGTCAATGGTCCATTTGAGAGATAGATGGCGGTAAGGATGCGCTCAGGACAGTTCAGACAGTTCAGACATTGCAGTGCATCAGAGGTAAAAAACTATATACAGTGGGGAAAAAAAGTATTTAGTCAAGCCACCAATTGTGCAAGTTCTCCCACTGAAAAAGATGAGAGAGGCCTGTAATTTTCTCATAGGTATACCTCAACTATGAGAGAAAAAATGAGAAAAAAAAATCCAGAAATCACATTGTAGGATTTTTAAAGATTTATTTGCAAATTATGGTGGAAAATAAGTATTCGGTCGATTACAAAATTTCATCTCAATACTTTTGTTATATACCCTTTGTTGGCAATGACAGAAGTCAAACGTTTTTTGTAAGTCTTCACAAGGTTTTCACACATGTTGCTGGTATTTTGGCCCATTCCTCCATGCAGATCTCCTCTAGAGCAGTAATGTTTTTGGGCTGTCGCTGGGCAACACGGATTTCAACTCCCTCCAAAGATTTTCTATGGGGTTGAGATCTGGAGACTGTCTAGGCCACTCCAGGACCTTGAAATGCTTCTTACGAATCCACTCCTTCGTTGCCCGGGCGGTGTGTTTTGGGATCATTGTCATGCTGAAAGACCCAGCCACATTTTCATCTTCAATGCCCTTGCTGATGGAATGAGGTTTTCACTCAAAATCTCACGATCATGGCCCCATTCATTCTTTCGTTTACACGATCAGTCGTCCTGGTCCCTTTGCAGAAAAACAGCCCAAAGCATGATGTTTCCACCCCCAATGCTTCACAGTAGGTATGGTGTTCTTTGGATGCAACTCAGCATTCTTTCTCCTCCAAACACAAGTTGAGTTTTTACTAAAAAGTTCTATTTTGGTTTCATCTGATATTATGACATTCTCCCAATCCTCTTCTGGTTCATCCAAATGCTCTCTAGCAAACTTCTGATGGGCCTGGACATGTACTGGCTTACGCAGGGGGACACGTCTGGCACTGCAGGATTTGAGTCCCTGGCGGCTCAGTGTGTTACTGATGGTAGCCTTTGTTACTTTGGTCCCAGCTCTCTGCAGGTCATTCACTAGGTCCCCCCGTGTGGTTCTGGGTTTTTTGCTCACAGTTCTTGTGATCATTTGACCCCACGGGGTGAGATCTTGCGTGGAGCCCCAGATCGAGGGAGATTATCAGTGGTCTTGTATGACTTCCATTTTAATTGCTCCCACAGTTGATTTCTTCTCATCAAGCTGCTTACCTATTGCAGATTCATTCTTCCCAGCCTGGTGCAGGTCTACAATGTTGTTTCTGGTGTCCTTTGACAGCTCTTTGGTCTTGGCCATGGTGGAGTTTGGAGTGTGACGGTTTGAGGTTGTGGACAGGTGTCTTTTATACTGATAACGAGTTCAAACAGATGCCATTAATACAGGTAACTAGTGGAGGACAGAGGAGCCTCTTAAAGAATAAGTTACAGGTCTGTGAGAGCCAGAAATCTTGCTTTTTTGTAGGTGACCAAATACTTATTTTACCGAGGAATTTTACCAATTAATTTAAAAATCCTACAATGTGATTTTTCTGGATTTTTTTTTTTCTCATTTTGTCTCTCATAGTTTAGGTATACCTATGATGAAAATTACAGGCCTCTCTCATCTTTTTAAGTGGGAGAACTTGCACAATTGGTGGCTGACTAAATACTTTTTTGCCCCACTGTAAATACTGTTGAGTTTCTTGCACAGACCTATCGTTTCATGTCTTTACACATCAATGTATCGTCATGAGCCGCAGGGTTTAATTTGGTTTTGTTTGTGTATGTTTTTTTGACTCTCAAAGGCGTGATTCCCATTCACTTCCATTATAAGACTGACAGACTGCAACGGTTTGTGTTAAAAATCTTCGTTTGTGTTCTACTGAAGAAACAAAGTCACCTACATCTTGGATGCCCTGGGGGTAAGCAGATAAACATCAACCTTTCATTTTTGGGTGAGCTATCCCATTAATACAGTTCTGTTCATACACAGTTTAGTTATGCAAGTAATAAGCCAGTCAGTCAGTGACTTCATCATGTTTTTGTATGCTACCTTGTAAGTAAACTTTTGAAAAGACTTCCAAAGCACAATGACGTCATGTCAAACGATGTAGAACTAATTAAACTGAGCTTTGACCGATAACTGAGCAAATATTTAAAGACTTTGATGGTTAAATGAAATTGACTTTCCTTCAGATGTCATTTGATTGTGGGATATCAAACAAAAAAAGCCATCTAACCTGCCATGTTGTCTTCCTCTATATATAGCTTACAAAAGGCAGTATTTGATAGCTTTTGCACACAAGTGTTGAGCGATTCTACTTTTTAAAAAAAAATACCTGCTTGAGTTCTAAGACTGTCACTGATTGAAGATCTCTAGTAACAGACCTCAGATGAGCCGCCCTCCTGCTGTTCTTAGACCAGGCTCAGCGAAGCAATATGAAGAGAGAAAAAAACGCAGCTGGAGGGCAGAAGATAGCCATCCTTCTAATCTTTGTCCCCAATCCTGCAGTAATCCACATCAAAAAGAGTGATGGGTTGTCGGGTGTGTGGTTTGTCGCTTTTGTGCTTTCGGAGGAACAGTGGTTGTATCCAGAGAAAATGTCCAGCGTGCGTGCCCGTGAGTCTCTCTTTGGTGGTTGTTGTGGCTGTTCGGGGTGGTCGAGGTGGGTGGGGATAGGGCTGCCGTGGCTGTGGACTCCAGTCTCAATCACTGACTTCGTGTACTGGTGTGGGGTTGGGTGGGGTGGTGTGTGTGGGGGTGTTGGTTGGTTGGTGGTGTGGGGTGTGGGGGGTCCTCTGCGTGGGTGTGTTTGGGTGTCGCGAAATTAGGGGATGACTCGTGCCTGAGACCATCCTGTGGTTCCTTCTACTTGTTGGTATAGGCGTGTTACCCCGGCGCATTAATTGTGCCATCTTTATTTGGAAACCATGGAATGCAAGCACATAACAGGAAAGCCGAAACAGCATAAATGGAAGGGGGGCGATAGGTTTTTGGTGGTAGGGGTCGGGCGGGTGCAGATTATGGGTTGTTTGGGCTCAGAAAAGTGCACAATGAGACAGCTGTCAACACTTTTTAAAATGCAGAGTGTACACATTGTCGATTACGAAGGACACCTACCAATTTTGCACGCTAGCTTGCTCATTTGAGCGGGAAATTGAAAAAGCCAAAGGAGAACAAGGAAGCAGAAAAAAAGACACAAATTCAAGAAACAGTTCCTCTTTTCATTTTCAGAGTACAAACCACACATCGATATATTTCAGACGCAGAGTATTGTATTCCTCTAAAAAACCTGTTGTATTCCTGGAACAAAACAAAGCTTGTACAATTCACAAGAGAGATCTGTGATGCTTACCGGAAAGAAAAATATAATGAACTTTAACGGTGAAGAATTTTTCACCAGCAAATTCAAGACTCGAAGTGGGCTGTTGGATTTTTCCAGCTCTGGCTTCATTCCCTATGGTCTCACCTCAAGGAATCATTATCAGGTGGCTCTGGGAATGTTTACTCCCATTTTGCTCCCTGATGTATGTTTACCCTGTGGAAACGAGATGCATTTTCACCTGGTGCCAAACCAACGTCATGCAAGCTTAGCAGCAGTGAGATGAACGTGGTCTCAAAGGCCTCCATCCACACACAAGCGTTAGAGAAAAGAGGGTCACCCACACACCCAGGGAATAAAACCGCTCTGACAACAAAGAACCAACAAAGTAAACAGCTGGGATCCAAAAACCCAAAGAAAAGAGGGAAAAACTCTCCCAGAGATTAAACCTTAAAAAAAAATAACACATATACAAGACAGCATTTAGAAGAGCTTGTTAAATAATTTATAAAAACAATCTTTGCGTCAGTAATAATATCCAAATTCAGATAATCAGATCACGAGAACTCGATTATACACAAAGAATACACGAAAAGTATGTTAAAAAAAAGGAACGAGGATGTTTGTATTAGAGGGGGTGTGGTTTCTAGGACGAGAAATACAGGAAATGTTGAAAATAATAGTTCTATTGTGAGAGAACAATAAAACGGGTTAGGGTGTAAATGACTTAGATTCACGAAAAGTTAGGTGGTTGGAATTCAATGCGACGGAGCTAAATGTCATTTGTGTTCATTAAATGAGTAAAGGAAAAAAAGTGTGTCAAACAGGTGCAAGGTAAAAAAGAGTGTTGACATAAAGTAAGTAGGAGAAACTCATAATAGGATTCAAAACATTTCTTTATCATACAAATCGTCTGAGGGTTTTAAGTTTCACTCTTTCGGTTGAAGTGGTTGGGTGGTGGACTGAATACACATTGGGGGACATTTTGTTGTGGTGTGGTGCAACTGAAACTTCAGAGTACACAATGCAGCTAAATAACAAGGTTCATAACAAGGTTTCGTGTTTCTGGTAATTTGAAAGTAGTCTTCATGAGGATAGCAAAAAAGGTAGAAATGGTGACGGGCAAAATATATCTAAATGAAATTTTGATACAGAAGTAAAAAAAGGCTGCTCTCATTGTAGTCAAGTCAAGATATTTTTAAGGTTAGGTTTTTAAGGAAATAAATTAATAGATAAAAAAACAGGTCATTGACTCATAAACAAAAGACTCACATGAACACTATAGTGTACATTTCAGATTGGCCTCTGACTTGGTCTGATAATAACTACTCTGTATAATCATGTCGGCTGGGTTTCGACCCCTGCAAGCTTTATGACAAAGCAGCTTTTGTGCCGACCCACCATTGGCTCGTCAGGCTGTTCAGTGGGGTGCCTGACTGGTTAGTACAACACCGGTCCTGAGATTGCTTGCAACAACCCCCATATTATTACACCCAAAGAGCGCCGCGATAACATAATTTAAGATGGCCTGATCCATAAACAATTTTGGATTCTGAAAGCACTACAGTATCGGAATTACCATACATTTTATCCCACCGTTTATTGAAAGCACTGAACTTTTGAACTTCTGAGCTAGGGAGACACACCTGGGAATATGGCGCTCTTTCAGCTTACCCTCATTTCCTCTCACTTCCTCATGTCTCCAGTCCAAGCTGTTCTTTTGCAAGACAAAGTTGCCTCCTGGCAGCAGATCCTAGAGCAGCCAGCGTTCCTGCCAAACATCTACTTTTTGAACCATCATAAAGGAATGGAGTGTAACTTGGTGTGCTTCAGATGGTGGGGCACAACATTAGCTGTGCTGGCTGGCTGGGGCTTAATTAATTACAAAAGCTGTACAGAGAGTAGATTGAGCATTAGGTTGACTACTGAGGTGAAAACAGCATGAAAGTAACAAATGATGAAGGCACTGAGCCATTAAAGGCTGCCAGTGATTTGCCAATATCATAGAAGGCCAATGAACCTGCCACTCATGTGCACCACACAAAACTAGAGACATTTACTTTAGAAAATAGAAACATTTTCACATGTTAAACATTACAAATGATTATCTGTCCAAATATCTGTCAGCTATACACTTTTAGAAACAGGAAAGCCTAATTTCTCCCAATTATTTTTCTAAAGAGAAAGAGGAAGATATAAGCTTCCTTGCTAGATCAGATGGTGGAACAACTTATGTGTGACTGTGCCGTTCACAATCAAATTATTTCACAACATGTTAACAAATGCATGGACATTCCTACAGCAATAATTGACTGGTATAGTAAAACACCAATCTGCATTATATAGTTTAAAAAAAAAATGCATAATTTAAAATACAACCTTCTTCTATAACTTCAGTTTTCAATATGATTAATCAGCATTGTCATCCAACTGAAAAAAAAGAAAGAATGATTTTAGAAATGCTGACTATGCACATACAAACTGGTTGGGTAGACCAATGCGAATGCTGTCAGATCAATAGAGTGTAAAACAGCATGAAGATCACAGGCAGGCAATCTGCCAGTTTTCCAGGAACCAAAAGAACACTTTCATCGATAAGTTACATTTAGCAAATCCCTTTTATCACTGTAGACTCAATGTTTCGATCTCAATTTAAGAGTTGACACCCAAACTTGGATTAAAAACGAACATGGACAAAATCTGACTACATTTTCTGACTACATTTTAAAGGATTGGTTCACCCAAAAATGAAAATTCTATCATTAATTACTCATTACCCTCATGTTGTTCCAAACCCAAACATTTTTTTTCCCTTTGCGCACAAAAAGTATTCTTGTAACTTCATAAAACTATGATTGCACCACTGCATGGACTATTTTATCAATGTCCTTACTACATTTCTAGGCCTTGAACGTGTCCGTTGTGTTGCTGTCTATGCAGGGTCAGAAAGCTTTCGGATTTAATAAAAAAATATCTTAATTTGTGTTCCAAAGATGAACGAAGGTCTTACATGTTTGGAAGTAATTAATGAAAACGTTTTAATTTTTGGGTGAACTATCCCTTTAACTTTAGCATAATCGGTTATGCTAGCATAACAAATTAGAACTTGGATGATTTTAAAACCCACTTCAGGTTTTACATCACCACATTTAAAATGCCTTACATTAACAAATATTAAATCTAAGAAAAAGCAAGTGGTGGCTTTGTAATGCAATGCCAATATGCTCAGCTAAGTTAGCTTTATTATCAAAATACAGCGATCCTCTTTTCCGCTGGTGAACTGAGTTTTGTTTGGGTCAGAGAATAGTCTGCTGGAAGGAATCTGGCAGAGTCTGAACTGACTTTTCTAGTCTGCTGATCCAGTCCAAGTGTAATTAAATAAGCCTTGTTGTGTCATCCCACGCAGTTAAATGTGAACTGGGATTTGGAGAGTTTTTAGACTGCAACACAGACACACTGCACAAAAATCAACCTACTTTCTCAATATTTATCAGCACTTCAGCAGAGTGAAGTGACCAGAAGTATCAACTATCAAAGCTAGTCTGCAATGTGCTGGGTTACTCATATATGCTAAATGGCAATGGTGGGCACAGATCTATAAATCTTAACACAAGAAATAAGCCCATTTAGATGTGCATAATTTGAAATGATAATGTGTGTATGTGAGTCAGTCATATATTGGTTCATTAGTGAAAAATTAATGTGGGTGGACAGTTCAGAGAGAACAGAGCCCACTAATCTTTAGCACCCAAACTGCACACGTTATGCAATATCTCTTAGTGCCGTAGTGCTACACAGAAGTAACCAAGGAAACAGAGCTGTGGTTGGAGTAGAGCTGACACACTCTGAGGTTTGAGCTGAAGATATTAGGGCTTTAGAGAAACATTGTCTGGGTTTGTGTGTGTACAATCTGCAGGAGCTCATAAGCAATCCTTCTCAGAGACAGGTAACACTTAATTTATGTTAAGTGTTAAGATTAATGTTTGCTTGTCAGTTCACACTGCATGTACTGTTAAACATCCACTCTAAGATGTACACAAAAGCCACATAACATCATATTTTTACCTATAGATTTAACTATTTGTAGTTCTTCAATTAAAAAAAAAATGTCTACACTGGGCACGTCACAACTGCACATCAACTTAGAATGTTCACTGACAAGCCAAATCAACTCAGCGCTAGTTTTCAGCAACAGGAAAACAAAACTTTATTACTAGTAGTTTATTTTCAATTGAAATCCACTTGTATAAAAACTAAAAAAATAATTAAAAAAAAATTTAAATATACATTTATATAAATAATATTTGGCAAAATAGTCAAATAATTTTACATTATTAGCATCGATTCAACTGTGTACACTGACTTTGAAGTAGAGGTGCTCCGACTGATCGGCTACCGATCACTATCGGTATGTGTATGTTGATAATCACGTTGGGATGATTGATCGGCTGTCTCTAAAAAGGGCGATCTCAAAAAAAACAATCTCAAGCTGATGACTGCCATGAGAGGTTTGGCACGACATACAGCGGCACCGTCTCAGTCTCTGTCCGGTGGGGGTGAAATAATTATAACGCTGAAGGTGAGGTACTCCGTAGTCGTGTCTGTCTATAAGCGAGCTGCACAGTTGACACAGGAATTGTCACTTGCACTATTGAGGCAGTGACACATCGTCACTAAAGTTTGTGCGTTACAGTAGCGGTGTGTCGGCAGCAGTGCAGAGAGGTTTAAAGGGAAAGAGCACTTTTAGATAAAGAAGGCAATAATAGATGGCACTCGTGGAGGTAGGAAAACCAAGTTCTTTATGAACCGCAGGATTGCTTGAAATAAAGATTTCAATGCAAAAGAAAAGGAAGTAGTTTTGGATAACGTAAGAAGTAGTTGAAATGTTTTTGCCGAATGGCTTTTGAGCAACTTACTAGATAATCTGTAAATGCAAAAGTAAAAAGCATTGAATACTGTGTTGCGTATATTTATTGTGTTTAAACATGTCTGTGAAATATTGTATTACTGTACTGTGTAAAAAAAGAATTGAAATGCTGAAAAAGCATTTTCAGTGACAATGTTTGGATTTGAAACCAAAATAATGGATAAATGTTGTGTTTGTGGTAAACAGCCACGGATCAGTAGTGGACTCCTGTGTGAAAGCACAGTCCGTGCTGCTTACCCTCTCACAAGAGACACCTAAGAGGGGAATTGTCTAAAATTCAAAAATCAAAATGTCAAAAATGTCTAAAAATCCTGATTGGAGTATCCCTATAAATAGTTATAAATGATAAAAAGAAGGCTTTTAAAAAGATCTGTATCGGTATCGGCAGATACTGCTTTCTGGGATCGACGATCAGTGATCGGCATTAAAAATCCTGATCGGAGCACCCCTACTTTGAAGTAACTCTAAAGTGGCTGAAGCTGCTTCAGCATATAAAAAAAATAAGTGTCTGTCAACTTAAGGAGTGTTACAACTAGGGCTGTGACGGTGGCAGATTTTTACCACCACGGTGGTAATGGACCAACTACCGCTGGTGGCGCGGTGTTGAGATATATATGCATGTAGGTATGTATTGTGTAATATATTATTATATATTATTATATATATATATATATAATAATAATAATATATACCGTGGTTACGGAAAGTATTCAGACCCCCTTATATGTTTCACTCTTTGTTATATTGCAGGCATTTGCTAAAATCATTTAAGTTGATTTTTTTTTTCCTCATTAATGTACACACAGCACCCCAATTGACAAAAACACAGAATGTTGACATTTTTGCAGATTTATTAAAAAAGAAAACTGAAATATCACATGGTCCTAATTATTCAGACCCTTTGCTCAGTATTTAAAAGCACCCTTTTGATCTAATAAAGCCATGAGTCTTTTTGGGAAAGATGCAACAAGGTTTTTCACACATGGATTTGGGGATCCTCTGCCATTCCTCTTTGCAGATTCTCTCCAGTTCTGTCAGGTTGGATGGGAAACGTTGGTGGACAGCCATTTTTAGGTCTCTCCATAGATGCGCAATTAGGTTTAAGTCAGGGCTCTGGCTGGGCCATTCAAGAACAGTCACAGAATTTTTGTGAAGCCACTCCTTCGTTATTTTTAGCTGTGTGCTTAGGGTCATTGACTTGTTGGAAGGTAAACCTTCAGCCCAATCTGAGGTCCTGAGCACTCTGGAGAAAGTTTTCGTCCAGGATATCCCTGTACTTGGCCGCATTCATTTTTCCCTCGATTGCAACCAGTTGTCCCTGCAGCTGAAAAACACCCCCCCCGCATGATGCTGCCACCACCATGCTTCACTGTTGGGACTGTATTGGACAGGTGATTGAGCAGTGCCTGGTTTTCCTTCCCCTTTCCCGCTCCCCACATACCCGCTATAATTAAGGCCAGAAAGTTCTATCTTGGTTTCATCAGACCAGAGAATTTTATTTCTCACCATCTTGGAGTCTTTCAGGTGTTTTTTTAGCAAACTCCAAGCGGGCTTTCATGTGTCTTGCACTGAGGAGAGGCGTCCGTCGGGCCACTCTGCCATAAAGCCCCGACTGGTGGGGGGCTGCAGTGATGGTTGACTTTCTAAAACTTTCTCCCATCTCCCGACTGCATCCCTGGAGCTCAGCCACAGTGATTCTTTGGGTTCTTCTTTACCTCTCTCACCAAGTTTCTTCTCCCCCGATAGCTCAGTTTGGGTGGACGGCCAGCTCTAGGAAGGGTTCTGGTCGTCCCCAACGTCTTCCATTTAGGATTATGGAGGCCACTGTGCTCTTATGAACCTTAAGTGCAGCAGAAAATTTTTTTTGTAACCTTGGCCAGATCTGTGCCTTGCCCAATTCTGTCTCTGAGCTCTTCAGGCTTTTCTTTGACCTCATGATTCTCATTTGCACTGTGAGCTGTAAGGTCTTATAATAGACAGGTGTGTGGCTTTCCTAATCAAGTACAATCAGTATAACAAACACAGCTGGACTCAAATGAAGGTGTAGAACCCATCTCAAGGATGATCAGAAGAATGGACAGCACCTGAGTTAAATATAATAGTGTCACAGCAAAGGGTCTGAATACTAGGACCATGTGATATTTCAGTTTTTTCTTTTTTAATAAATTTGCAAAAATGTGAACAATTCTGTGTTTTTCTTTCAATATGTGGTGCTGTGTGTACATTAATGAGGAAAAATTAACTTAAATGATTTTAGCAAATGGCTGCAATATAACAAAGAGTGAAGAATTTAAGGGGGTCTGAATACTTTCCGTACCCACTGTATATATTAGCGGTGTCAAAAGTAGCACGTTAACGCAGGCGATTATTTTTTCAGTTTAACGCTTTAAAAATATTTAAGGCAATTAACGCAGGGGCGGGGTTAGGGTTGGCCACCCCACTCACAACTGCTGCTTCTGTCACTTTTTCTCTTGACAAGAAGTGCATTTATTCAGTCGCAGAACGACTGAGTACGGGAGACGTTTCAGACTCGTGCTCCTCTTCACTTTGGTGCCAGGCGCGAGTCAAGCGAGCATGGAAACGGTACTGTGCTCGAAGCGCATGCTCAATTGCTCACACAAAGGCGCCGGTGTGCGCTGTAGCCTGTATTCTTTCATATCAAAGCGCGAAATAAACTACGTGCATGCAATGTCGTGGTCAGTTAAGTCATGAAGTTACCAAAAAGGCGATTAAAGCTGCCTTAAAACTGTGCATGCATGTAATATATTTTATATGAGTCACATTTAAGAACATGTCTCTGAAATGGTTTTCAAAACTGTCCCGGAGCAGCCCCCAGCACCGTCCACTATCAACACACCCCTAGTTAACTCGTTCCGCTTGTGGTATTTTAGCACTTCAGTCAGTGAATACGCATCCTGCAAAACACTAAAATAAATATCAAAGAAATAATTCAGTTAAACATGAAGCCTAAATAAGAAAGTTAAAATACACCCTGTCTACAGGACGCGAGCTGTGCGGCGCGACAAAATACTATAAAACTCATAATAAACAGTGATGCTACACTGGATGCGGCATGACACGACATGACAAATCCCCGACAGTAAACTGCCTCGTTCTATTTATGAGGTACTGACACAGAATTCAAATGTCCTGTGTATACACTAGACAGACTCAACCTGTTGCGACGTGGTGGTGTCGCATCCGGTGTAGACACGGTTCACTGTTCCACTACTGCTATTACTGTTATTACACTTGTATACAAAACTTCGTATTATGCTCGTTATAGAGTGCGTGATGTCACGTGCACTACCGCCGGTGGCAGTAGACAACCGTGGTGGCAAGCGACTACCGCGGTGACACAGTTGTCAAGGTCACCGTCACAGCCCTAGTTACAACCCATATAGACATAATGTAAGCTTCACCGCCCTGTTGTTTAATGAAACAAAACTTCTCAGAGGAAGTGAAACAAACACATTCTCGCACAAGGAGAAACAAAAGGTCAACACCATGCAAAAGCTCTCTGCACCTTCTCTTTTTTTTCTTGAAGTATATGACTAATATGTCCTTTTTATTATTGTTTATTACACCATGAGGAGAAGTGTTCACCCCTCTTCTTAAGGCATTTTAACCAGCTCCAGACTCAAAACATCTCCAAACTCTTAAACAGGCTTCTTACACTGTGCTTAATTCTGGGTTATAGGTTACCCAGGGGTAATGAAACCCTGACCTGGTGCAGGGTTTGCATGGCTTTTGCGGTGTTAACCCTGCACTGCAGTGCCAAACTTGCGCAGTGTGAAACAATGTTATGGCTAGATGCTTAGCAACAGACACACAATTATGTGCCTCATATTCACGTGCGTTTGGACAGTCAAAGAAACATCATGCATATAAACAGTCGATTCAGCATTTGAGGGGAAAAATGTCAGATTGTGATGGAAACATGAATTGGAGTGAAAACAAACAAAAAAAACATCACAAAGAAACTAATACTTTTATTCAACAAATACGCATTAAATTGCTACAAAATATTTATGTTAAAAAATGCAGTTCTTTTTCTACAGAAATATTAAGAAGCCTAAATGTTTCAGCATTGATGATGATGATAATAATAACAATAGTAATAATAATGATAATAAATATTAGAATGATTTCTGAAGAATCATGTGACATTTAAGACTGGAGTAATGACTGCTGAAAATTCAGCTTTGCATCACATGAATAAGTTACATTTTAAAGGGGTCATATGATGCTGCTAAAAAGAACATTATTTTGTATATTTGGTGTAATGAAATGTGTTTGTGCGGTTTAAGGTTAAAAAAACACATTATTTTCTACATACTGTACATGATTGTTTCTCCTCTATGCCACGCCTTTCTGAGACGCGTCGATTTTTTACAAAGCTCATTGTTCTAAAAAAGTGAGGTGTGCTGTGTTTGGCCAGCTATCCAGTGCATTGTGATTTGGCTGAATTCCTCAAGCGTGTGACGGAACTGTTACGTCCCTTACCATATTGTGATGCCTGTGGCCGGCAACCACATGTGACGACCCCGGGGCTGGACTCTGCTTAGTCACAGTGAAAGCCGATCCGGCGATCCACCGCACGAAGTTGATGTATTTCCTCAGCGACCAGAACGGATCAGCTCTAGGCATGGCGAAGCAGATATCGTCCTCTTTTGGAAGACCAAACAAAGTAGTTTCACTTTCACAATGAAGCACACAGCGCCTTCAGGACATGGCTGCAGCGTCAACAGTACTACAGCGAGAATAAAAGTTACGTGTTCTTTCTTTGCGTGAACATTTGGGCGTCGTTATGCAAATCTTCCCACATCGTGATGTAGACATGTGGGGGCGTTTTAGAACGAGCCGTTTTAGGTGGTCGTGGTTGACTCTTACTTTTATAAAGAATATCTCTTTAGATTTGACACTTTAGTCTTTGCACTTACAGTTCTTCTTTATGCACCAAGAGCTTGTACACTCCAAAGAGAAAGGAAAAATTTCAATCGCATCATATGACCCCTTTAAACTATATTCAAATACAAAAGTTATTTTAACGTTATGTTAAATTAGAAATATATTTCATAATATTACTGTAGCTATCTTTCCATCCAGAACTGCATTCACAAACATCAGGCTCCAAAAATAAAATAACATGACCATATTTAGTCTGAAGCTTGTAATTTATTGTATACAAAAATTAAGCCTTGTTCTACCACAGCAAATTTAATTTTTCTTTGTGATATTTAGTGCAAGTTAATCAGGAAGTGACGATTTGTTCTCTTCAACTCACTGCATGGAAATGGTGCTTTAGCTATTTGCAAATGTTTTATGCAATATTCCAGTTTTGTGCATAAGTTTAATTCGTAACTTTTGAAGGAAACAGCTTGTGTTTACCGAATTTTGATCAAAAAAATGCAGCCTTGGTAAACAGACACTGAAAAGGCAAGGGTGGGACCCTTTTTTTCAGTAATCTCTGAAATTGTTATCTTATCAGGTCAGATAACAGTGACATTTTATGCTTGGCGTTCCCAAAAAAAAAATAATAATAATAATAATCTCACAGAACCTTCACAACACCACATAATTTATCTTTGATTTTTCATGAAAGGCATTTGACATGTCAGTGGAATGTAATTTTGTCCTTTCCAGAGGATTTAAAGACACAATGCACACATTGTGTGAGGAAGCACCGGAGGCAAATGTGTACGACCAGGTCTGAAGTAACCATTACTCCTCTTGAGTCCTCAAAATCCAGCTGCAACTCAAGCTTGCATCTATAATTCAATCAAAGTGGTGTAACCAATCAGAAAATCAGTATTGTCCAATTAATTGGCCATCTCCCATGAGCATGAAGGACTTCTTCTCTTTGTGTCATGCATTCAGTCAATCAGAACTTGTTTGGGGAAGCGTTGCTAATGCAGGAAGCCCTAAAGTTGACCGAGCCTAACTGACTGCTACGCCTGGAAAGAACCGGAGAAATGGGTGGTTCCCATAGCAACCCAGGGGAGGAGACTTAAAGTCTGCTGTAGGCCTCATCTTTCAAATGCCCTAATGCAGACAGAAACTGACATTCACCTGGTTTCGACGCATACTGCTCACTGTCAAAACTTGAGTGTTGAAAGCACATTCTGCGGCTTCGGTATTGACGTCTTAACAGTAACTGAGGATACAGTAGCTCAACCCCCTCCATAAAAGAACAACTATGACGAAAATAAAAAAGCTTTTAGGAATGTGATTAGCCAGCATTAACTACTCTGGACTCGTTTCAAGGAGCAATATGAAAGAACTGTGACAAAGTATCTCTTGCCATTTTAAATAGGGTCAAATACTTTGTCTAAAGTGAAAACAAAGAATAAAAAGATGCAAGCAAAATGAACAACAAGGCAATGACAAAGGCTTACATGATATGAAGTAAAGCACTTGATAGCCAGCACAGGGAGTCTGAATTCCTTCCACAACATCACTTCGCCAGTAGCTTAGCAACAGCATTAACAGTGCTGCTGCTTTGAAATCTGTGAAAAGAATTCATAACATGTTCACACCAATTTATTGCTGAATATTAACAAATGTGCCTGAGGAAATGCTGTTTCACAGCTCTTGGTCAAGCCACCTTTTAACTACCAAGATGCAGCAGTTTGCTATTAAGAATCATGATTCAGGAGGGGAATTCCCATTATTCATATTCATATGCTAACACTTGACATTAAATAGCCCCATCATGGCTGATGCGCGCAATCATTACGGCGACTGCATCATAAAACCAGGCCCTGATGAATGAAGAAGTGTTGGCTGTGCAAATGAAGTCGATTGATAGACTATGGATCACTGTAGCAACACTTCCTGGACTCTGCAAGGGGTCTCTTGTGTGTACGACAACACCGTGGGACACGGACTCTTGCAATAAAACAGCATTTAATGGTGAAACATAATTATACCCACAGTGGCAACAACTCTAGCAGGTGGTTAGAATATAAGAAAGGCATGATGAATGGTTTCAAAATGTAAATAAGGCTACGTCATGCTCATGATATAAGAACTGTTAAATTAGGACATATAAACATTGTGAAATAAAAAAACACTCATGCCTCACAGGATTCAATTTTATTAAGCTGAATATTATAAATCTCAATCTGTCAAAGGTGTGGCACCAAAAGTAGCCAGGTTACTATGTACACATATTTAATTGTGTATAAACACTTGCCAACGCAAGCCACCAGCTGCATGACGCATTAACTCTCCTCTGTATCCAAGCTCACAGCATTCTCCTGTTGACCAGGTTTCTGTTAATCACAGGAAACAAGAACCAGACACAAGCAAGAAGGTCTATAATGCCTGGAGAAATCCATCCGTTAGCATTATCATTCATCTGTGGTAGGTGCTCAGCTGGCACAGGAAGCACATTTGTAAATGCTGGAAATGCCATGGGACTTTACACTCTGAAGCCACAAGTGAGGAAAATGATGTGCTGACGATGTTGATTGGTTAATGGTACTGGAAAAATGCATAGTTACAAATTTGCTTACTAGTGACTCACACTATCACTGAGAGCTGTGATGTGAAGTCTCTTTTAACATTTTAAGAAAATTAGGCAAAAATGATCTCTCACGAGTAAAATGTCGACTAGGGTTGTGCCGATAGACGATATTATCATGTATCGACGATAGTCAGAGATATCGCCTGTGTCTGAATGTCTTTTTGACGTTATCAAGATGTGATGATTATTATTATTATTTATATTATTATGATGATGATGATTATTATCATCATCACCATTAGACTAGTATTATTATCCAATTAATATTAGGGCTTATTTGTTCCATCATATTTCTTTTTACATTGTTTACATTTTACACCGTGCATTAACTCACGCTAGACTGAAGTCAATGATGGTGTTCTTTTGATAATTACTGCTGTTGTTGTTTCTGTACTGCTGTTTGAACATTATATATAATTATATTATTATTATAATAGAAATTAATAATATACTATTATAATATATATACAAATAATAAATTTTTATATATAAAAATATATAATGTGTAGTTAATAGATTACAGTAACATTAGGCTGCTTTTAGCCTTAGCCTGGAGTTGGTTCACTCTCCGCTATGAAACTAAGTAAATAAATTAATTAGCATGGTAATATCATGTATCTGCGATCTCACAGGCTGACGATATGACTTTGGAGCATATCTCCCAACACTAATGTCTACTGCAATATAATGTAGGGATTAGGGATGTGCATCTCATTACTGAGGCCGATACGATACGCATCTCAATATATAGCCAACGATACGATACATTAAAGATACATATGAAGCAGCTACCGATGCGATGCAATACGATTCACTCCTGTTACGATCTGTGATTAGATTCGATTTAGCACAATGCGTTTCGATGCAATATGATTGTAAAATATGATCACTTTTAATGCCTCAAGGCCTTTTTCATAAAACAAATTAACCAAATAAGCCAGGCTTATTTCAATTAGTCTGACTCACTGTCAAATGATTTGGTTCCATAAAGCATATATCACCCTCAATCCACTTAGCACTTATTGTGGTAAACTAACCTGTCGAAAGCAGTTAAAGCTGAATTCCAAATATGAACGCTAGTTACTTTGATTTTTTTTTTTTTTTTTTTTTTCTTTCTAGCCATGCAGGCTTTCTCTCTGGTTTTATGACAGCTGTAACTTTGCAGAACAGATAGCAAAACAATAGAACATTATAATCTAAAATTGCTCTTTAAAGCATTAAAAAAACTAAATTAAAAGATAAAATCACTGAATTAAAAAAGGAAATAAATAATAAAGAAAATGACTACATTTTAACTGCTATAAGAAACACACACTAACTAATTTGAGCGTAGTAATTAGGATTTAATTATTTGATATACCCATTACAATAGTCCCTTTACAGATACCGTTATCATAAAAATACACTTATATGTAGGATTAAAATGCTGCATGTGTCACATTTAATGTCCAACAAAAAATATGTGAGCAAAATGTATATTTTACTCAGAATTATTGTGCTATTATTCTATTGCGCTCTGTCTGTTTAGCGTGCATGCATGCAGCAGCGCTCGCTCACTCGCGTAAGCCTCGCACACTCCTGACAGCAAAATGGATATATCTGCATGACTTTCTAGCATTTACAGATGAAGAATATACCTGTGACATGTCAGTTATGCACTGAGGAAAACACAACATCTCAAAGGCTTTAAACAGCACAAACATATTAGCTGTTTGTCATGGTGCATCGATTTGATCCATGATCGACAAGGGCTGCTTAAGAATAAGCGTGCAAAAATTAGTGAGACTGTGTGAATTTAATTTGTCGTTAATGTAACCGCTTTAGCCCCGATTGATTTGTTAAGTTATTTCAAGTCAGGTTTTGGACTTTAATACCTGCTTTTTCTCGGGTCTCCGTAGTGTTGTGATGTGTCATATTCACATAGCAGCAGTGATGAGAGAACGCGCTTCAGAAACAGTTTAAAGAGGAGAAATCAATCTACATATAAAATATTGGTCACTTTCTAAATAATAAAAGTATAGCTCATGCACTATTAATAATATATAAATATAAATTATATATAAGCATGTACCGATGGAAATATGTTAGAACGATGCATCGCGCTACAATGCCGACTTGTAGCGCAATGCACATTTTTTAAACCGATGCATCGCATCATTCACTTTTTAATGCCGATGCATCGAGCAAATCGGGGAATCTTCCCATCCCTAGTAGGGATGCAATGGCATTACTACTCTAGCTGAAAACAATAATCCAACAGCTATTGAATCTTTTGGTCAATAACTGATGAATTAACTGGTAAAATTCTTACTACTTTTCTAAATTACAAATAATGACTAAAAATCGACCATTTTAACTGCTACAAGTGAATATTTATTTTGAAAAACACTAGAACAAGGCTAAGATGAAGGCAAATGTAATCTATGTAATGTAAATATATGATAAGCAAGCATGCATACTTAATTGAATGAATTCATTTTTAAAAATGTAAATGTAAAAAAAATTGGCCTGTAACTATTATGCATGGCATCTTTTTTTGTGTGCAAAAAACATATAAATTGCATTTTGGCAGATTTTACACATCTGCTTTTGAATGGCCATCAATTGAGAAAGACAATGTATGCCCACAGAATGCCTGGTTTCATGCTAACTAGACAATCCTTGAAGCCTTTGACTTGCCCAATTCTTCTGTCTTTTAGTTCAAGTTAATTTACCACAACAATTTTTTTAAGTTTAAAATTTTAATGTGCCATGTTTTTGTCAATGACTAACAATGGCTCTTTATTGGCACTGATCAACATGCTGTGGTCAGATGTGGTTGGTTTAACCTTTGTACTATCCAGGAAGCCCAGTTAAGATGGTTAGTTTTAGATGCTGGGGGAGAATATATTTTGTATCCTCAAAAGCTGCATTCACCATGCCAAACAGAAAATGACAGACAGAGGGGAAAAAACTTTCACTCTTGTCTTACACATGCTTCACTGGTCAAGGCTAATACTTCACAGCAGGATTGACTTACAGTGTACCATGACCCTCCCGGCACGCTCACTCACAAATGCTCTTGATCTCATACACATTCTCACACTCTCACCCCCACAGATCTCATTAGCCTTCACAAGAGACACCCAAACTTCACCCACTGAACACACAGACGGATGAGTAGCTACATTTACTAGAGCACTCAGAATGACGCGATGTGTCATTCCACCAGATATCTTCAGCATGATATATAGGTCTACAGTGACATCCAAAGTGATAAAAATTAAGAAATACTAGACCTATAAGATGTCTCAGATTGTTCTATATTATTAATTATTATTATATAAAATAAATAAATTAGCTTTTATATATATATATATCTAACGTAATCAATTTTTACTGATAAAAAAGTGTCATATCGCTATAAATCACTGATATAGCACGCAAGACTATGGTGGATATACGTCCTAAGCGCACGAACAACACACCACAAACCCAATAGGTTTGGTCGCCTTGAAGCAGCGCTGCGCAGACTGATCGGCGTATGACAAAGTATCGCGAGAGCGGTTCTAGATCATATACGAGCGCACACTCTTACCTTCAAAAACAGGCGAAGCGCATATCTTTAGCGAAGCGGTGCGGAGAGCCTGAAACGTGCTGCGGCGCCGCTGGTGTAAACCCAAGTATTGACTAGAGTGGCCACGTCGGAGCCATAACGCACAGACACGTGCAGTGTAAAAAGTTAATAAGGGGTAAGTCACCTGCGGTCTTTGCTGTCATACACGATCGTCTGCTTCAAGTTGAAAACAGCTGCTGCTGCCACTTTACAATAATTTACACTTCGAATTAGGTAGTTTGTCATCGATGATAGTAGCTCATTGGAAAAGGATGTAAATATCCTTCATTTTGTTTGCACTAATAAATGCTGCTGCCTGCCAGCTGCAATCACCAATAAAATGTTTTTCCATGTTTTTTTTTTCTCTATATAGTCATAAATATCGTTATCGCAAATATTCTTGAAATATCGTGACATCATTTTGAGGCTATATCGCCCACCCCTAACGCATACATACATATATTAGGGCTACAAAACGATTAATCGCAATCAAAATAAAAGTTTGTTTACATACTAATGTTTGTACTGTGTATTTTTTATATTATGCATATAGAAATACACACACATAGTGTACATGTATATATTAAGGAAAATATGTTTGATTTATAAAAGAGAGATAATAATAGATTATAGATTAAGATAGATAGATAGGGTTCAAAATAGGAACGGTTAAACTTACAGTTCGGTTTATATCACGGTTTCGATACGGTTCGGTATGTGCTATGTTTAGGGAAAAACTATACTGTCAAATAAAAATAAAGAAAATAAGATTAATCTAACTATAAGCAACAGCACAAATAAATACAATAGAGTAAAGATACAAATAAAATAAACTGATTTTCAGTTTTTTTTTTAGGTAGATCTAACATTAGTTTTCAGGTACAGAAACTGAATAAAGTAATGAAATGTAAAACAACATTGCATATTTGACTGTATAAATTAAAGATTAATATTTATTAACGTTACAAAAGTGATTTAGTCAAGAGCAGTGAGTGATTTTTTTGTTGTTGCTGTTTGATTAATATTAAGTGCTGTCACTTTAAGAGAATGCACTGATCCAGTGCACTGATACAGTACGTTCAGCCGGCTATGTCTGCTATAGGATACTTACCAAGATGGGCATTTTGACAATTTTTGTGTGAACTTGTCCATTTAAACAATACTTCAGAGAAAGCTTAATATTTGGTTTGCGCGCTTCGGATGAGCGCACACACAGATCTTCTCACTGCGCGCGCGAGTTTGAGTCCTCTGGCTCTTAAATATCAGCACCCGGGTGATGACGGAATAAATGCTCATATTCCAGCATAAGGCATTCGCATTGAACAAGAGTGAATGGTTTGTCCACGTTTTTTTTTTCATCGCTGTTGTTGTAATGTATTGGGAAGCCAGAATGCGCATCCATCAACAGAAACATACATTAGCCGAACCCTGTTTGTTTTACGTGTTATATATAGCAAACCATATTACAGATGCATTGTCAGATTTAAGTTGAACCACGGTCCTAGCGCATGCCGAACCGTGTGTGGAGAACCATACGGTTCGATTTTTTTCCGCAAACCGTTCCACCCCTAATAGATAGATAGATAGATGGATCTGGCATGCACTAATCACTACGGTTGTTGGGCAAAAAAAAAGTTAATATCCCACACTGGTCAAACCTCAGCACCAGCACCCTCTGACACATTTCACAGGGGCACAAATATAGGTCAACAACAAACAACTTGCATATTTTGCATATCACTACACGGGGTGGGGAAATTGTTAAAGTGGTGCTCCTAAAAATTGTTTGGGATTTCAGCTTTTTGGAGGAGTCTCATTAACATCAGGGTCCGGCTAATAAGTTCTCTGGAGCACACTCTTCAAAACTACACCATCAGAAGCACTGCCTCTTGAAGTGATAGCGAGATCCAGCAAAAAGCTGCTCCTCCCCTTTCACACACACAGCCAGAGCAAACAGACACAAAGGGGAACCAATTAGTGGCAGGACAGACCGGGAGCAGCCAAGCTTATAGTCAGTCTAAGAGACTTAATGCAATAGAGGAACACGGATATCAGTGAACTGAAAAACGAGATGAGCCCCTTATTGGTTGGGAATTCATCTTCTCTTTTAGCATTAGTGCTATAGCTGATGCTCATCTTCTGAGAGTGGGCTAAAAATGATCCATACTGCATGAAACAGACAGACAGGCAGACTCCTGTTCAAAAGTTGTTCAGTGATGTTTGATGTACTTTAAATATTGTAAAGCACCTCTAGTTTTAAGTGAGTGTGAAACTTAAGTGTTTATATGTTTAGCTATATTTCAATTAACAATCATTTTTAATAGTTTTAGTAAACAATAATAACCCTGATGTGGAGGAATTTGGGAAACACATCTGAAATTTTAGTCCAGTGGCACTATTGGAGTAAAAACGACACACTTCACCTTTTATTTACGGCAGCTCATCGTGTTAATCCATGAAACGCAATGCCAGCCAAGTCCCTCCGCTTCAAATTTAGCCAACAGACCACTTGCTCCTCCTACTCTGAGGAGGACCACCCGGAGCAGTTCCCATCAGAATAAAGAAACCTCCTAACTTAAGAGCGTCCATGGGCTGGAGCCTCAGAAGCCCCATGAAGAGAGAATGTGTGTTTTTAACCTTACAGCCAGAGTAGCACGCAAGCACCGTCTGATGCAGGGTTATTTAATGCTTCAGTGCTGGGGGGTACGTTTTACCATTCTGATCATTCTGAGGCATCAAAGCTAAGCACTGAATATTGGTGAGGAGGGTAAAAAAAAAATTAACGGCTGAATTGAGAACAGTGAATAGTGTTGATTCTGAGGTTTTGTTCTGTGGGGGATGGAAGGGGGTACTTAAAATGTGCTGGTGGGCTTCACTGATTGGTGGTCCCATTGTTTGATTTCAGACTCTTTATTTTGTACGCAGAGTCGTAGATTCTTTCAACAAGCTTCAATCCATTCATTGCTTAATGTCAATAGTGGGATTGGTAACTCATGATAGTCATATTGTCGTCATGGAGAGACCATAATATTCAAATGTTTTGTCTTCAGTACTATTCAAATAATTTAGAATATGTAAAATGCCATATTACACGTGAATAAAAATGACAGCATTAACACAAAATACTCATCAAAATTATTTAAACCGTGTCTTCAATTAAACATTCAAATTACACTGATTACAATTAAGAAAGGGACAGATCATGCATATTTAAATAGTTAAAACATGTAACTGTCAATTAAAACCTGTCCAGACTTAAACATGAACTCAATACTCCTGAATGTGCAAATTAACAGTATTTTACAAATAACCAATCTCAGATGCAAGAATCCCTAAGTGAAAAATAACCCTGCTTCCTACCTTCTCTTTAACAAAAGCAGTTAAATTCAGCAATAACTGGAGTAAGCTAGTCAGCTTTGCAGTCATTGAGTCAATTGTATAATCAGAACGACCGAAAGATGCTGTCATCCCTCATGACATCTTCAACATTCGATTCAAAGTCCCCTCAGTACGTTTACGCATTATGCAATCCATTTCACTGAGCGTGAGCGATGCATCGGCATCCTATAGACTGTTATGTGAGCATGAACGCATAAAATTGTTTTCTTAAAAACAAAAGAGCCCGATTTCCCACAACCCACACAAGGAACAATCTCATCCCATCTGCATGGTGATTGATCGCCCACACAAACAGCAGTCAATGGGAATCCAAGAAACTGCATTCTCATGAAAACCAGTTCAAAAGAACATCTATCTTCAAACCACCAATGATGAACGGTTACATATAATATTACACAGCTGATATTTCCAGACTCAAAAGGACCACCACATACTCACTGTGTTAATGCAATGCGTAAAGGGGCGGTCATACTAAATTTTGAGTGTGTGAAATTTCTGCAGACAGCCAGACACTGCAACCGTGACATGATGTCACACAGTGGCGTTTTTCTTTAAACATGAACTCAACATATAAATAATAATAAATCCCAAATGTAAAAAAAAAAAAAATACAATTTGCTTAACTTCTTGCAAGCATATAAACAGAAGTGAATAAAATGAAAAGTACAGTGAGACTGATACCCTGCAAATTGAAATCAATTGATGACTGGATGTCTTTAACAGCCAAATTATAGAGTAAAAATGTAATTGTTGTGGCATCTCAGCATAGCAGACTAACCCAATTTATCATGATCAGTCTGTCAAGTGGGACTCCCAGAAGAGAAATCTACACAGCAGACCTTCACAGCCATCTGAACCCCATTAATCAATAAATGCCATTGAAGATCATTACAACTAGGAATGCATGAACATCTGTCTAGAGTGAAACCAGTGATATTCCCGACTGAAGGAGGGTTTGGGACACCCAATAATGAGTTGAGACCACCCTGGCAACAACTCCTCCCTTTCTTTCAAGGTGAACAGTACTGTGGAGGTACCATGGTACAGTGATTGTGATTAAAGATATATACCACAGTACTAAATGGTACCTGCATGGCAGCTTAAGCTAAATCAAAGAATACCATAGTATTACCATGCCATGACAACCTAGGGTAATAACATGTTTCTTCTAGGTACTTTTAGTAGTTCAGCTCACCCCAAGAGACATACGCACCACCTTATATCTTAAAGCTAACTTATGCATGCAGATTGAACAACATTAGATGGTGTATTCAATGCTACACTCTTCAAAAATGGAATATAGGGTTCCAAGACGAACCTTTAACATCCATGGAACATTTCCATTACATAAACGGTTCTTTATGGAAAAAAGTCAGTTTATTAAAATGTTATTTTAAGAATTGTTCACTGAAAGGTTCTTTCTGGATCCCAAAATGGTCCCTCTATGGCATCACTGTGAAAAACCTCCTTTCTGAAGTTAATCACAATAATATAGCTGTGTAAGAAATATATAAAGTGAATTCAGGTAAATTGGTAGAATTCATGCCATTCAGATGACTGGAAAAAATGTCCCACTTAACCTGAAATCGCCCCTGTGTATATAGCGAACTCATCCAAAACAACTAACTGGACGAAATAAATATCACCTCACGCCCAAAATCTGCTGAAACCCATCACCTACCTCCCGAGCTCGTCTCCAATCTCGTAATAATCCTCCACATTCTCCTGGTTGAACACGGTCATGGTGCTCCTGGGCGCTTCCAGCTCTCCGGGATTCCCAAATCAGCAGCCCATCTCTGTCAACCTAATGACAGTTTGCGGCGAACCCCTCTCATATTCGCTCTGCGGAGAGAGAGAGAGAGAGAGAGAGAGAGAGAGAGAGACGCGTGAGGGCAAGGCGCGTGTCGTGCGTAAAAACGCTCAGTGTCTTCACGACTCGCATAAAATCCTCTTCCGAGACACTGACCACTCTCACCGCATGTCAGCCAGTGTTTGCGTACGCTCAGGCTGCTTTAACCTGGTGGGTAGAAGCTAGTCAAGCCCACACGGGAGAAGGCAACAGTGGATTTGTTGAGGCGTCTACGGCGCTTGGCGTTGCCAAGTGAACAGCGCTGCTTGATGTGTGTGTGAGGAACTGCTCGTGATCATACGTGACCCCTTCTCTCACCAGGGCAAGATACCCGAATCACACTGAGAAGTTGGGCCGTTGACACCTCACGTAAAGTGCCAATGTTTCATTAAACCTACGCCCTCCCTTGTAGCTTTCATATCGTTAGAGAAACCTGGCGTATTCCTTCATTACTCACACGGTCTAACAGAGTATAGCATGCTCTGATCGGTAACATGCTTATTACTTCGATAAAAGCGAATAAAAGTAGCTTACCTTTATATTTCCATCGTTGTCAATGTCCAGGCGGCAGGTACGATCCAGTATGAAGCGATAAAACAGCATACCCTTGACGCGAGACATGGAAGTGTTGTGTTGCAGGAAATGGGAGGATTGTAACAATGTAGATGGTGCGGGGCTCTGGGTAAGAGACCGCCAGCTGTCCACCTGAGTGGGGCGCTGTGGAGAAACGCTCATTATAAGCAGAATTATAGTCTAGACATTTTGATCAATTTTCTTCAGATGTGTTAAATGTTACTAAGACCGATATCTATCTATCTATATATCTATCTATCTATCTATCTATCTATCTATCTATCTATCTATCTATCTATCTATCCATCCCATTAATCTGCCTGTCGGTAAATCTAACGTTTTCCGCATAAACGCTTAATACATTTCTCTTAAAATGTATTGTATCCTTGATAATGTTCCCTGTATTCCAGTAATTATTCTCCAATGAATGCTAGTGTCTCATGAAAGGTTTCTAAAAATATAATTTATGCATTGATTAAAATAAATAGCCTACCTATAATATTTTATAATCTCTATTATGATATTTTATTTTAAAGCACTTTTTCTATAATGGCTGACTATTTGCAGATTGTGAGATTGACTATGATACACTAGCACCATCTACTGGAACAGATATGGCCTACAATGCAGGTGCTGCTGATCTCCATGGGCAAAGGCTGTTAAAGTAAAACCACTCGATACGCCAAAAAAAATAGGCTACTACACTTTTATTACAATAAAACCATGGGTAATTTTGCGTAAGAGACATATATAAACGTGCTCTAATAATATTTGAGATTTTATCGCATACACTGGTCTTATTAGACTCCCCCCCCCAGTTTATCAGACACTTTTTACCACACACACACACACACAAAAACAGTGTGTTGAAATAAACATGCCTCACAACTCGTTGTTGACAGCAGATCGTTGCTGATGTCTGCCTTCATGAAGTATTGATTAGTAAGGTGGTTATTATCATCCCCGCATTGATGACATATGTTGCACAGACTTACTTATTATAGAAAGTGTCAGACTTGTACTGTCATGATCATTTGCTGTTTATATTTTGCTGTTTATAATCTCATGTAACTGACAGAATAGTGAATATAGGCGCAACTTTGAGTATTCTACTGAGCTTCTGCAAAATAATATGCTGCAACCTTATGATTTTATATATACATAATATCCCACATATTTCTTTTTTATAGTGAACATAGACAGCCCTGTCAAAGATTTGAAATAACTCATCTGTGGAAAAAAAAAAGCATTATCATGTGCTTTTTTGTCCGCCATCTTGTGTCTAAAATGGTAAGCGCAGCGTATTAAGCCGTTTTGGCCAAGCATTAGACATTTAAATCAAACAAGCAAACAAACAAAACACACAAGCAAAACTCTTTTAAATGTGTGCACCATCTTTTGATATTAACACACTAAATCAGAGATGATTGTCAGGCTTTGGTGACTGGCTGGCTCACGATGAGACAAAATATTCAGTCAGTCGACATTACCACCACAGTCCCTCCCTATATTCTGTTCGTAAGACTGTAGTAGGCTACTGAGGGATCTGTTTTCCACTTTTCCACTGGTGCTTTTCAGTCTCTCCTCAAACGTTCATGCTGGGAGTCCTTCATGTCCTCAGGGTGAGTGTTGTGTGTGCGAGTGTGGCCTTTTCTGCTTTAATTAACCTGAAGTGACAGATTCTCTCTCACACCTGCTCAGCCTGGATCTCTATCTCTCCTGTGTTCTCAGTATATTTACCTTAGGCCTTGCATTTAAACTTGACCGTTTTTTATTGCCCAAAGTTTATGTTAACCCAGCTTACATGCATGAGGAAAAATCTTTATCAAATTACTGTTAATTTATTAAGTTTGGAAAGTCAGATATACGCTGACCTGTTTTTAATAGCCCTGGCTATACTGATATGATTATGGAGAATTGATTCCCAAGTTGTTTTGAATGTATTTTGTTTGTGTAATTTACATGTTCAGATGCAGTTGCAATTTTCAGATTTTTTTTGTCATATTTTCAATTTCTAATATATTCTAAAGATGCTTCTTGTACAAAGATCTATGAATAACTGTCTATTTAGTTTATTAATTTATTTATCTTTATTTATTTTATGATGTGTAAATATATAATAATTATGAATTGATTTATGTAGTTTGTTAGTATTGACCCCTATAGCAGTGCATATCATTACACTACATGAGGTATGTTGGAACTTCCCATTTACTGACACGCACACAAAGAAAAACTTTTTTCCATAATATACCTGTATTAACTACATTTAAATAGTATTGGCTATTCAATGGCTTTTCATCAAAGTTTAACATTAATACAATAATAAAAATGGTAAACCAATAAAAAAAACACAGACAAAAAAAATATTTTTTTAAATCCTGGCCTTCTGACTCAACATTTATAGGCACTTAAATATAGCCTTTGTGACAACTTTATATTAATGCTGTCGAGTCAGTGTCAGAACACATGGTCAAATGTGATTTTAAAATCTGTAAAGCCTTAACGTACTCACATTTATTAGGCACTAAATATAGCCATTTGTGACAACTTTATATTAGGGTGTCGAGGCCGTGTCAACAACATTGGCAATGTGATTAGAGGGTGACAGAATGAGCTACATCACACTCAGAAGCTAAAGTGCTCCCCTGTCCTGTGTGGCCACCAGTGACCGTAAATCACTGGTGTTTTCACAGCTGTTCACACACAATAAAGTCAGGGCTTTCCATAGAAGGCAATGCAGGGCGACTGCACATCTAACACCATAAGAGGAAACACACCACAAGCTTACTGTACCTGCCTTTTTATGATGTCCCTTATTTATGGTCTTTATTAATGCCTCGAGAGTTCACACATCCATCTTGACAGCCAACGTAGTAGGTTGTAAACATGTTTGTCGGTTTAACTTGTGCGGTGTAATCGCAGTTCAGTATCTGTCAAGAGGCTTTCAATTTTCTTGCCGACCGGGGATGTTTGAGCGCCACAGCGTTTTTTGAGAGGCTTTTGTTCTCGTTCACTCACTCTCAACATCACTTCATCTCGCACGAAGACTAACTCTCTTTAACAGGGTTATCCTTCCCCAACATAAAAATGATAGTATAAAATAATCTTTTTCAACCCATTGATTTGTGGAGAAATAAGTGTAGCTTGTCGATGCAAGTGTCCATCTGTGAGTCACTTTATTATCTTTTCATATGCAATATGATGACTCAGGATGGAACAAGTAAATACAACTGTTAAAATCATAATGACCTCATTCGAAACATGCTAACATAACACAGATAAGTATACAAAATGTGAAATTGTGTATTTTTTAGAATGCCGTCGGGTTGTTCTACTAGCGTTCTTCCAGTGTTCAATTAGGGGGTGTGGATGTGGAGAACTCCATGCTAACCATCCCAAGCTTGACTGGGAACACATTTTCAATATGTTCAAGAATTCATCTCATTTTTTGCAGGCCTTGATTCATCTCTGGCCTTTTTGAGAGCATTTATAAAGAAAGCACCTCCGGATGCCTATTTTGTATTGTCTGGTGCTTTTCAATTTCACAAGCCATTTTATATAGATGAATAGTTATAATATAATAAGAGTGCTGATTAGGGTATAATAATAAATTGTTTGGACTGCCATTGCTACATTCGTCCAGTCCAAGCTTATAGATTTAACTCTACCAAGTTCCCCCAATTGGCTCACATGGTCACAGGTGTTAAATACTACAATTTGCTTTCATATGCATTGACTGAAATAGAATGCGGAAATGTGACGTTATTGTTTAACTGCAGCGAAAGAAGCCATCTCAATAGCTCTGGTTTCCACCGAATTGACTCCAGATAATGCTGGGATTTAGGTGTCCAGCAGGTGGGGGATGTTAGAATCTAACACCTCCCCACATTTCTTCCCCCTTGCTTTATAATATCCCCCACTGGTGTTACCTGTCATGGGATAATGTGCTCCTCCACCTTTTCCAACTAATAATGCCCAATTCACATGTCACACACATATCGAGACAAACCGACTTTGACCATGCTTGTTAATACAAATATTGGTGGGGTGTTAGTATCCTAAAGAGATAAGTGGGATGATACTTCCAAAATGTGTGGTTGAAAAGTGATATTGTTAAAGTTGTTTTTGAAACAACTAGCAGCTACGTTAGTATGCTTCAATAAGGGGGGACTACAGTGTATATGATAAAGATGGCAAAATAGGTAATATTGTGAATACTACTACATTTAAATGACCTGTGTTATATCTGGATAATTTGAAAAATGTAATCTATTACTGTGATAGGTCAAAGCAGCAATTTGGACCTCAAATAAGCTACCTTACAACCAGTCTCAGTGTTACCGTTTCTCCGACTCACTGTAAGACAATAATGCTGATTCTGTGCAAAGCAAACTTTTACTATTATACGCGGTAATTGTTGAAAACAGTTGTGCTGCTTATATGGTGTGTGGAAAACTGGGATTATTTTTTTAAAAGACTTATTAAATGATGAATAAATCCAAAAGTTCTCTCACTTTTGATCAATTTGAAAAAAAAAATTTACTGACAAAGGTCTTACTTTGAATTGTAGTGTGGCAAAAATTTTTGGAAACCCGTTACATACTGGTGTCCACTTGTTCAATAGGTTACAACTACTTACTCAAAATGGGTACTAACAATTAAAAATCTACATTCAAGCAAATTCAAGCACTTAGTTTTCGTTTTTTAAAAGATTGATAGTTAATCGTTAATCTGATTATTTAATGGACCTGAACTAACATCAAATAACAGTGGACACTTGTGAGTGCCGAAATAAAAGTGCTAATTTTGTCTTTCACAAAAAAAAGTCTACTATTTTTAGATCCATTCAAACCATCTTTCACTGTATGTTTCTTCGGGGTGGGGGGTGAGTTCGCCAGAGACTTTCTCCAAGCATGCAGTTGGCCCCACACACAGCCCCTCCAGAGCCACAAGCTCATGTTTTCCTCCCAAGCCTGGATTAGTGAAGTCTGATCCCACAGCCACAGTTCAGCGAGCACACTGCTGGAGCAGTCCTGTACCTAATTAACTTCATTTTGCCTCTGTCAGTGATTCCAATGTGCAGGCGCAGCGTCAAGCCAAATAGGATCTGACATTGCTTTCATAAATTCTATAATCTACTTCAGTGAACACAATGCTACTTACAGAATCAGGCACTGCATAACTCTGTTCCTGCCATTTGGGTTGAGGCAGAATGAACGTCAACAACTAAAGCTACTCGGGGGATCTTTTAATCTATATAGTTATATAAGTATAAAAAATATATATTAATAAGATGATAAACAAAGTGGAGTAGGTGTGGGTCAGGATCAAGCCTTTTTATAAAAATTTTTTTACTTATTGTTTTCCTCAAGATGAGGAGAGTGACCATGAAGTATCTCCGTAATTTCAGATGTTACCTAGCATTTAAATGAATCAGAATGACTCTATGACAACTAGTTCTAAAAATATGCTTATAAAAATGTTTCTCCGTGGCTCATTTGCTCCCAGGTAAGGAGTAAGTTGACCGATTCGGGTAAATGTACCATCGGGTTTAACGTCCATCGACTGAATCTGATTCAAACCCATGTGAAATATTAAAAACTATTTTAAAACTAATTTAATAATATTTAAAAACAGTCATATTTCTTTCCTTAAAGCCAGCTTAAACAACATAAAACCAACCAAATAAAAATTTCAATTAATTTTAATCCAATTTTCATTTTTCTGAGCAAAAATCTTCATTGACCCAAGTTACACCTTCCCATGCGAGTTTGTTTGAGTGAAATTAAATAAACTGAATTAGAATAAAGGAATTAATGGCCCCATAGCTGCCATTTTGGGAAAAAAAACTAGCTTACCAATTCAGGCTAATATTTAGTTAAATGATTTGTATGTTGCTAAATCACCTATATACATCATAAATATTTTTAGGCCTGGATTAATTTGCTTTGATGTAACAGACATTACATCTGTTATTGCTTTGACAAGGCAAAAAATGTTTTTAAAGCTAATGGGTGCCTTCCATTACCCCCATGTGTTTCTCCTTTTCACCGTCTGGGAGAAATGATGAGTGGTTCCAAAATACATGGTCACATGACAGTAAAAGTGTTCAGCTGCCAAGATACAGGGGGTGGGTCAACGGTAAGTTCCACTCTCCCCTATAACCCATGCTCGATTTAGATTGACATATGCTATAAATTCAATTTTGTCTGGTTAGTGAAGCCTCCTTATTGTGAATATATGAGTGCTCAAACTAATGTTGTGGCTACACTATTTCTGGTGTAGATTTCTCTGCCAATTAGTACTGAGGTATATGTGGCAGTAATGGTACCACAAACTCTTCTGAAGTGAGTGCTATGTACACTACATGTCATGATGACACATACTACAAAGAAAGTTTGCATGTCTCTAGGCAACATCATATTTTCTCTAAGGAAATGTTAGAGCTCATATAAAAAGATTTAAAAAATTTAAACCATTAAATAAGGCCTCAAACAAAAACCTAAACGAGTCAGTATAACCCAGAGGTCAAGAGTTTCTCTGTGAAAGCCATTTTGGTTTCTGAGCACTTCCCTTATGATTATGAATGTTTCATTATTGCCATTATGCTATAATATTTTAGGAGAATACATATTTATATTCCACTCGATTTGCTTGGTGTGCTTTGGCAGTGTGTCCCAATCAAGGGCTCTATTATTTCATGGGGTTTATCTCACCACAAAAGCATATCAAAGGAAATAAGAGAGAGCAAATTAACAGAAAGGTATTTAGCATCTAGCAGCGACCTAAATTTGAGATCTAACCAAATCATGAACCCACAATACATAATTACGTTTTTTATTGCTGCATAAACTATATTGTTGCCTTGTAATTTGATGGTTACAAACATAGCAATTTGGAGAACGTAGCTATGCTTTGGCTTTGTTTGTTTGCGTATTTGTGTAACAAGTTATGCTCCTCTGAAAATGCCAGTGTGTAATTTTCGCTGGGTGTGTGTGTGTTTTTTTTATTATTTCCTTTAAAAAGGCTCAGCCGCATGGGCACATGTGGGTTTGAGCGGTTGTGTTATCGACGCTCACCTCCAAGTGTTCACTGCACTGTAGAAGGTTGTTTTACTGGAAACCTGAACTCAGTCAAAAGACACAGATTCTCATGGTTAAGCTGCAAGTGTCAGTATAATAAGTGTGTTTATCTGTGGATGTGATCTTTCAGTGTGTTATCTGTTATCAGATTACTGTTTGGATGTAACACTGAATGCATTACTTTCTGAATTCACTGTATTTAGTGACATCTTCCTTCTCATTGAGCAACAACAAGAAAGAGCACATTTAAAAGAATTCTTGATAAAGTTGTTTAATGACTTTTTTTGTAATGAAACCCAATAAGTGGACTTAACTATAAAATAAACAATTCAATTCATGAATTATTTTTAATTTTGACATCTTTAACTGCACAATGCCATATGAATAAAATAAGTCGCACAGTAGTGTGTTTGTTTCCCTAAAAAGAACCATCATAGAATTATTTGTTATGCGATTGATGTTTTCGATTCACTAAAAAGAACAAGATCATAAGAGTCATTCATTCAAGAATTGCAATAAGCTGGTTGCGATGTTTTCGATTCACCAGCTTATAAGAGTCATTCGTTTGTTTGAATCGGACTAGTCTGGCTACACTGCATGTTTTTTATTCACTGAAAATAACTTTGAACTTTTTTTAAACCCAACTTTGAGTTATCGTGTAGTGGTTTTGTGACATCTTGTAGTTTGTTTAACTTTGTTCTTGATGAGACGGCGCATGAAAGCAGTTATATCTCAAAATGTTCATTTAAAACAATAAGTCTAAGAAATTTTGGCTTAAAGTGAAGTTCAAAATATGGTCAAATTACGTTAGTGTGTGCAGTGCACAGTTCGTTCTGAGGTGTGGGAACAAAATCAGATGATTTGTCTTCTGAGAGTGTTTTCCCACTAAATTCAGCCCCACCCCCCTCAGACGAGGTCTCAGGGTTGAAGCTGTACCACAACAAAATGAAAAATACTACCATGAGGGACATACATTTCTAAGAGGCTGGCCGTTTTGTCTGGTGGTCAGTTAGTTTCCTCAGAGTGTTATCCTTAGGTGCTCTATCACAATTACTACAAAATGAACCTGACCAGACTATTAGGGTTTGCTGTACTAACTTTACACATCAATAGTTATAAGGTGAAAACATTTTAGGACCTTTTTTGGCTTTCTGCAATAAAGCATCTTGTTTTTGCAATAAGTTCTCCTCTTTTATTCATACAAAGAAAAAAGCAATTAAACATCTGTCATCATTTACTTAAAGGGTTAGTTCACCCAAAAACACAAATGAAAATACTACCATGACACATAAATTCTAGAATGCTTCCCGTGATCTGGTGGTAACAATTTAGTTTCCTCAGTGTTATCCTATGTTCTATCAAAATTACTACAAAATAACCTGACCCACTATTAGGTTTCTGTACTAAGCCTTAAATTCACATCAATAGTTTAAGGTGCAAACATTTTAGGACCCTCTTTTTGGCTTTCTCTTTCTGCATAAAGCCATCGTGGTTTTTGGGGCAATCAGTGCTCCTCGGTATTCATACAAAGAAAAAAGCAAATTAACATCTTCATCATTTACTTCAAGGGTTCTAGTTCTTCACCCCCAAATTAAAATGGGCTGTGGTTTACACTCACACCGAAGCATCGGTAGTGAATCCATGCGTTTTTGTAAGAAAACTATCCATTATTAAAACGTAATAATCACTTTCTCATCACTTCCGTTTCTTCAAACGTTGAGCCGTGCCGGCCTAAGAAGCTGTATGCGCAGCGCGCGGGCCTCTGAGATATGCTAGTCTCGCAGTTTGTTTATAGAGCAAAGAAGCAGTTTTCCTTACTGTTATCAAGGAAACCCGTCTCCTCTTGGCTTATACTCGAAATCCTTCCTTACATTTTTTCTTTCGCAAATCTGCGGGTTGTGCATTCAATTGTGCTCGGCTGCCGTTTGTTTTGTGTCTCTCCACTTCGTCACTAATCACTTACACAGATACACCGACTGAGGCTAACGTACAGTCCGCCGGAACGTCTTCAAGCGAAGTACAGTTGGCGGAAGTGATTAAAGTGATTATTATGTTTTGATTATGGATATTTTCTTACAAAAACGCATGGATTCACTAAAGAAGGCCTTTATTCACCCCCCAGAGACGTGTGAATCACATTTTATGAACAATTGCGTATGCGTGCGCTTTATTGACACCTTGTGGACTCGTTGCAACTTCAACCCCCCTGACTGCAGGTGATAGATCTTTGGAATAACCATGCCAATTTTTCATATACTCTGGCTGGCTTCGTCTGAAAGCATAAAAGAAATTTCATATAACACCTATGATGCTAGGATGAGGGTGAGTAAACCAAGTTTCTTTTTTCTGCTGAACACAACAGTTTTTGAATAATGTGGTACCCAGAATAGTTGCTGCTTTCTGGCGTGCTGCTCCCCATTGACTTTCATAATATATATATATCTATATATATCGTATTATCTATTTTTTATTTTTTTCTTCTTTTTTTTTTTCTTTTCTTCTCCATACGGTGTTTCATTGGGACCAGCAAATGTCCGGTAACAACATTCTTTAAAAAATTTCATCTGTCTAACTCGACCCTGCATAGACAGTAATGTCCTACCACAATTGACAAGGTCCCGAAAGAGACTAAAGAAGAGGAAACAAAAATAGTACCCATGCATATGCGCATGCTTTCCTGCATGTAACAATGTATGGCTTTGTGCTGCCTTATGTAGAACCGTGCATGTGCTGCCCTTGTTTACGTGTCAGGCGGAAATGCGCATGCGTCGTACACTCTCCAAAATGGAGAAGAATTGTTGAATGAAGTAATTTTAGTTTTTTGCACACAAAAAGTATTCTCGTAGCTTCATAAATTACAGTTGAATCACTGATGTCACATGGACTATTTTGTCTATGTTCTTGGTAACTTTCTGGACCATGAATGTGGTAGGACCCTTGCTGCCTATGGAGGGTTAGAAAGCTCTCGGATTTCATAAAAAATATCTTAATTTGTGTTCCAAAGATGAACGAAGGACTTACAGGTTTGGAACGACATGAGGGTGAGAAATTAATGACAGAATTTTAATTTTTAGGTGAACTATCCCTTTAAGGGTGAGTAAATGATGACAGCATTTTTATTTTGGTGGGAACTATGCCTTTAAGGGGAAGCTGTGGGCCCCTCAGAGAGGTCATATTTATCAGGCCTGGGGACTTTGTGCTGCCCCTTTTCTCTCCATCCTTCATCCGAACCCTCCTGGCACTGGACAGCTGATGTTTCCTCCCAGTGGGGCCGCTATTCTTCATCAACCTGTGCGCCAATCGCAGTAATGGTCTTTAAGCACAGCCTAATTATTGGTCTAATTGAGGTCTCCTGTGTGCACTTGGGCACATGTCTGAGCTTCTAAAGCCTGTATAAAGAAAAACATTGCAGTGATTGCCTCAAGACATGGAAGAAAGTGTAGAAGGAAAATTGCATATTAAAGATATGCATGTGTATACACATACAGTGATGCCAAAAAGTATTTGCACACTTAAGTCAAACTGATTGAAGACTCCTGCTTTTTATCTTTTAGTGGGGATAATTCTGAGATATATGTGCATTTTACAGTCAGTGCTTCATAGACATTTACTGTATGAGCAAAATACATGATAATAAAGCAAACATAGTCTATACTTGTTAATTTTACTAAATTAACGTAACTTAGTGTTACACACAGATAATTTTTTTAACGTTTGAGTACACCCTAAAAAACCCTAAATCTGCTTTAATTTTGTTTTCACCACAAGAGGGCGCTCGAGATAAACCATTGAGTTTAGCAATGAATGGGAGCAGTGCTTATACTGCAAAACCGTTAAGGACATATAGAATCCAAAATCCTGTTTATACGCAGTGCTTATTTATTTATTAAAAACACCTTGCGTTGTACAGACAACAAAATATTTTTTTCTTAATTACAGCTAAACCATTAAATGAATACATATATATTTATAATAGGAATTTATTTCATAAAGTCATTTCATACAGTCATTTAGCAGTTTTTCTTCACATAGACATCACAGGAAGAGATCACAGATGTAGCACTAAAGGGTCTGAAGGAATCAGCTGGTGTGGAGGAGTTATTCATTCACACTCTGACTGACAGGACTTCAAAGAGACCCTAAGCCTAAAATAATGCTCCATGACATAGTTTGGCTTGGACAGCTGTTTCTCTCTCTATTAGCATCTCCGTTTCAAATGTCAATCAGTTTACACTACCAGTCAAAAATTCTATATTATTATTTTATTTGAAATCAAAATTCCGTATATATATATAATTTTTTTTAAATCCAGAAATTAAAAAAAAATCATACAAATGGAAGGATTCAGTGACTAAAACAAATAAATGGATAAAATTATCTTTTTTAACCATATTGAATGAGTTGCACTTGGGCACTTGTTGGCTGTTGCATAATTATGTTGTCCTACTCAACCATTAAAATTGAACAATAACAATGAATAACAACAACAAAATAACAAACCAGCATAATCAACAACAATATAAAATCATTTTTTTATTAGTATTAGTATATTATTATTATCATTATTATAGATGGGACATTCATTTACAAACATAATTCTATTCGTTTTTTTTTTATTTGGCTATTAAATTTAATTGAAAGTATTAACGCATAAGCATTTAGATCAAAACATTTTTAAGATAATGCGAAGATCCCATTTAGTCCAGTGTGTCACACTTTAACTGTTTGCGTAACTTTGATGAGGTAAAATTAAGGCATGTTTCCAAAGGTGGGTCATTTCTGATCACTCTTCAAACTATATATCTTATAAGAATTCCTTATGCTTTCTTCATTTTAGGCTTGAGATTAAGCTCAGGTCAGGTGCTGTAAACACAAGTTGGCAAGCTTTAAAACCAGAAAGTCTCTTAACGTCTCAGCTGTAATAATGCCTCATTTTTCTTTCCTCACTGTGGAGATTTGCCCTGCACCTGACGCATTAATGAGGCTCTGGAAATACCTCCTCTTCCTCCGCACTCACATTTTCCGTGTCAAAGCCTAATCAGACCGACTCACGAGTGAGCCGCTAATGATGCAACAAGTTCCGAAGGCAATAGCTCGCTTGCTGTTTATTTGTTTATTTGCTCGCCATCATCTGCATTCCTAACATAATTCAGCTCTCCATGCATCAAGCTTCCTGTATGGGAATGATTTGTTTTAACTACACAGAGGTGATGTAGCATGCTATATCAGAGCCAAATCCAAAGCCAGCCCTTAACCATTTACTTTTAAAGGCCTGTTTGTAGATGTTGAGTAGCCTTGATACCGGAGTCTAGACTGTATGATAATGATCTGTGTATGATCTCACTACAAGCCTCTGAGTGGTGAGATGGCAGGGCTGTTACTTTACTTAAACCGTCCAGATGTTTAAAATCTGAAAAGCAGCACGGGATTCAAGGAGAAGGAGTTAGACCATGATTTGGGATTGATCCCATGACAATTAGCCACTTCACCTCAGCAGGCATTCCAGCCATTTGAGTTTCCTGTTTGGGAAAACCAGCTATAAGGGCAAGGTAAAGAGAGAGATGAACTTGTAGAGACAGGCCCTATATATCACAGGCTCTCTGACCTCTGTGATTTACTGTCCCACAGGTGTGAATCATCAGACACGCATAGGCCATTTGACACTTTTCGGTCACCATCGGTCAAAAGTTTGGAATAATTAAGATTTTTTTATAGTTTTTGAATTAAGTCTCTTATGCTCACCAAGGCTGTATGTCTTTAATGAAATCAGTATTGTTAAATGTTATTACAATTTAAAAGAACTGTTTTCTATTTTAGTGTATTTTAAATGCAATGTATTGTAATAAATTCTCATTATCCTTCTAAAATCATTTAATATGCTGATTTGGTGCTCAAGAAACATTTATTATTATTAAAAATGCTGAAAACCATTTTTGCTAATATTTTTTGTGGAAACTTTAATGCATTTTTTCAAGTTCAGAACATTAAGCGTTTGTAATGCTCACTGAAGAATTTCTTGGTCTCAACTCTGTCTGTGCCGCTAACTACATCTGGCCATCAAGCTGGTGTGTGATCAACATTTCCTTTACTGCACCTTTACCACTCCACACACAATAAATTGCTTGCAAGGCTGACAAATTTGGGGTTTACAGAGTAAAGTGTGGGGAAACATTGCTGTTTCCATTATGTGAATCCCAAAGAACCACATCCAAGTCAAAAGATGGGAGGAGGAAGAAATGAAAACTCAAGTACTAATGTAATTTAGCACTCCAACAATCATTATTTTTATGAATGAATTAAGTTAAACAATGTCCCTAATTTATTTCCCAAAAAATGTTGTTTTCAAATGCAAGATTCTTCATCTTTGAGATTACAGACTGATAGCTGCCACATTGTCACCAAGACATTTGTCTGGCTGCAAAACTCATTTTAAGGCATTTGACAGACATGTCTAGGAAAGTGAAACACTATAGCAAGTTAATTCCATTCCAGTCTTTGGGAAGAGTGCTGGTCTTTTAATTTATAGTTCAGCAGGCTTTATTACAAAGAACAACTGTTGCTTTCACAATAGCAACTCTGTAAGTGTTCAGTAAACGTCCGTTTATCATCACATTGGGCTAAAATGAGACACAGGGAAGTCAGAAGACCTTTAGATTATAGATATATAGAGGTAGTTATTCAATGTTGGTAAATGGGGATTTTCATGAATGGGTTTCTGTTGATACTAGGGTCCAGTGCAGAAGTATTTGTAAACTAAGATTAAGATAAGCCAGTGTAATTAGGTAAAGTCAAGCAAATCGCAACAGTATCAGATTTTATTCATTATTTATTTATTTTTTTCCAAAACCAAGAGACAGAGAGTGTGAATGTTGATAATAAAACTGTACATTGGATCATAATGTGTGTTGACTTAAAACTGAAGCTAGAGAAACAAACAGTTCTATAGGCCAGAATTCAATCTAAACTATACATACATAAAGCCACTGACCATACAGTGAGACAGTCGCTGAATAAAGGCTGATTGTGGGTCTCTGTTAGGTCCTCTCCACCAGTTTTTTCCCTTTAATTGCAGTAATCCCTCACAATGAGGCCTCCCGGCCTGTCTGACAGCTCTGACTCCACAGTCAAATATATGGCGCCTGAGAAGGAGATAATAGCTACTCATGACCTTATGACCTAAACTGATCACTGAGCTATTCAAGCTCATTGGGAAGCTAGGCTTATATGAGATTTACCCTTATATGCTGGATGTTATATAGATAATTATAATGGACTGATTAGTTTATATTGGATTAGATTATCGTCAAAGTTATGCATATTTTGCATATTGTTTTTTAATTTGATTATTTTATTATATTATTATTATTATTATTAATGCATAATTAATGCATATTTCAATTTTTTTGTGATATACACTACTGTCCAATAGTTTGGGGTCAGTAAGATGTTTTTAAAGAAATTAATACTTTTATTCAACAAGGATGCATTTTTCACAAAAAAAATCTACTTCAATTAAATGTTGTTTTTAACTTCCTATTCATCAGAGAATCCTAAAAAAAGTATCACATTTTCCACAAAAATATTAAGCAGCACAATTGTTGTCAGCATTGATAATAAGAGAGGTAGGGCTCGTGTTTTCTTGAGCACCAAATCAGCATATTAGAATGATTTCATATGACAATGAAGACTGGAGTAATGACTGCTAAAAAAAAAATCAGCTTTGCCATCACAAAAATAAATTACATTTTAAAATATAATATAGTATTCAATTGTAGTAATATTTCATAATATTACTGTGATTAATATTACTACAAAAGCATTGAAAAAATCGTATTAACCCCAAATGTTTAAACCATAATGCATGTATACAATACAATAACACATTTTGCAATCGGTTCACTTCAGTAGTACTGTGTGTTCTATTGTTTTTAGGGAAATTAAGAACTAATCAAAGTTCATCTTTGAATGACTTTAATCAGTTCAATATCATTAACCACTTACCCATACAGAATATTGTTTAATCCCTTAAACACTGATCAAGCAACCAGAACAACAGATTGAATGTACCATACATTACCATTTAATCTCAGATGTGACATTGACATTCCCCCTAAAGCGTCTTCTCAGTTTCATTTGTGTCAATTTGTTATTTCTAAGTAATCTTGTGGTTGCTCTTTGAGCCTTTAGGGGTTTTAAAATCATTTTCCTCCTTTCAAATATGACCAAGCTTACACACATCAAAACCTGTTATTATTGCAGATTGAATAACTGCAGGGCACTGAAACAAACATGAGTATAGCAAGTATGTGGGTATGCCGCATGACATCCAAGCTTATTAAGCTACGCTGTTGAAGTTTTCAGTGACACTGCAAGATAATGCATTAGATGCTAAAATCCTCCAAGAAGGACCACAAATGAGCAGATAGATGATATTGACAGGTGGACTTTCTTGATTAAATCTAAGAAAAAAGGTAAAAAGATTCATAGATGGAAAATTTCTACTCTCAGAATAAGCAGAACAGAAGTTTTTATGGAAACTACTTTTGAGTTCTGAAATCAAATTAATTTCTGCATTTTTTCACGTCCCAACAAAGATAGCTATAGCGGAACGAAATGAATATCAAATGATGAGAATTACATGTGTAATAGATGCTATATCTATGTATCTAATTGTTTTTCATGCTGTCTCATGCACATTTGTGGTCTCATAAATTTTCTAAATTAGTAATATTTTTTGCTATCACGCTTTATCTTCTGATAATTCATCTTGATATTGAGAAATTACAATATTATTATAGTTCAGGCATGATTTTGGATTAGCCAGAACTTCCCACAGATTTAACCACACTCTCAGACATGCTTAGAGAACCAGAGAGGACTATAATATCTAAAATGGGTGCCAAGAAATGAATAACTACCAGAAGAATATGTGATAATGAGCATAATAACTTAAAAACTTTAATTTTGCCTGGTGGTCTCAGTTGAAGAAGACCTTAAAGAGTTAGTTCACCCAAAAATGAAAATTAGTCCATAAATTACTCACCCTCAAGTCATCCTAGGTGTATATGACTTTCTTCTTTCAGATGAATCCAGTCGGAGTTATATTAAAAATTGTCTTTGATCTTTCAAGCTGTTTAATGCCACTCAGCGGGTGTTGCATGCATCAGTTCAAAAGAAGTTAAATAAAAAGCGCCTATCCATAAAAAAAGTGTCTCACATGGCTCCAGGGGATGAACAAAGGCCTCCTGTAGCGAATCGATGCGTTTTTGTAAGAAAAATAACCATATTCAAAACGTAATAATCACTTTAATGTAGCTTGTGCCAACAGCTGTACACGGAAGCAGCTCCGGGCTGATGACAGGTAGGCGTTGCGCATGCGCCGGTGAGTCTCGTGAAAACCAACGTTTGTTAACAGGAGCTAAGGAAGCAAAGTTTCCTTACTTTAGCAAAGGAAAACCAGTCTCCTCTTGGCTTGTGGCATCCTCCGACATTTTTCTTTTACAAATCTTCGTTTTGTACTTCTAATTAGTGACCACTTTTTGTTTTGATCTCTCCGCTGCGCTTCCGCGTTCGTCAATTCTGAGCGGCGCATGCGCAGCACTGACCTCATACGTCATCCCCCCGGAGCTGCTTCCGTTTACAACAGTGAGCGCAAGCTAGATTCAAGTGATTACTACGTTTTAAATAGGTTATTTTTCTTACAAAAATGGCTCCGTTCGCTTCAGAGGATGGGCGCTTTTTATTTAACTTCTTTTGGACTGATGCACTGCAACACCCGCTGAGTGCCATTAAACAGCTTGAAAGATCAAAGAAATTTTTTTATATAACTCCGACTGGATTCTCTGAAAGAAGAAAGTCATATACACCTAGGATGATTGAGGGTGAGTAATTTATGGACTCATTTTCATTTTTGGGTGAACTAACCCTTTAAAAATGATTCAGATCAAAATTATCTGAAGGTGGGGTAAGTAACATATTCTTAAAATAAGAGTATTTTACCTACCCCACTGGCAGATAATTTTACTAGTTTTAAGCAAAATGCACTTAATTTAGTTTTTTTTCCTCCTGGAAACAAGACTAAATATATTAAGTCATTTGGCTTATCTAGTAAAAGTATCTTGATTTAAGAATTTTTAGATATTTTGAAACAAGACAAAAATACTAAGTAAGATAAGCCTTTTTTTTGCAGTGTAACCTTGTCCTTTGGCTTTTTATATTTTTCACCGACTTCATAAATATTCTTTTGTGTCCCCTGCTTGTGCAACACTGGGGTCAAAGGCCCAAAAGGCCAGTCATATTTGGCTATGAACCCAGGGCTTGATTAGCCTCAGTCTCCTTCCAATTAGCTCCAGAAAAGTCTGTTCACATACTCAGGATTGTGCTTGGCATCAGCGGCATGCTATCTCTGCTCTCATGTGTAGTCCCGCCAAAAACATGCTAGTGTCGATGCAAGACAAATGGGCCATTAAAATGGGGTCTGTTTAAGAAACCTCACTGTATGGCCAACAGTTTACTCAGGCACCAATTAGAGCCATTCAGAGCAAAGAGGAACATATTGTTTGTAATGAAAATGCATCTTTAATTGGTCCCCCTTTATTCAGTACAGAAAGGTGTGTGTGTGTTACGTCAAACAGTTTTACTGCTTTTGGTTATGCTAAACCAGTTCCAGATTTCTTAGAAGATTTCTTGCTTGTGTCACATGATCAGCCTTCCTCTCTGCTAAGTCCATTTGGGGCTCCCGATACATTGCATTAAAAACCCTGCACACTTGCAACTCAGCACTTCAAAAGCCATTACGCCATTAATCTACACATTCAGAGCACACCATCTATTGGCCTTAACACAGAGTGAATTCTTACCAGCACTTGGAGACACTGTAATTCAAAACAAAACTATCTGGATAAAAGATTCTGTTTCTTTCATCGTTGAATGTTTTGGCATGTGATAAAAGGTCTTGGACGTCAGTTCTACGGGGTGTACAATTCATATGAGACATAAAGGAAAATGAATTAAGAGCAGATGGAAAAGTCCACAGGCCCAAATCACAATTCATAAACATCTGGATTAAGAATTAAGCTTGGGAAATGTTCTCTGGTGGTGTGCGGCAGGGTAAACCGAAATCATAATCAGTGGCAGCATTTAGAAGTACAATTAAGTCTCGATGCATGGAGAGGAGCTCTGCAGTAGCATTATGCATTTTGAACATGCTATTTGATATAGTCCATCCTTCTGCTTAAAATATATAATTAAAGAGAGGGGTTCCAGTCACACGGATGAGACAGCACATTCAAGATATTGTTCATGGTTTTTTTGGCTCATTCTGAGTTGCACAACACAGATTCAGAGTCAAAGTCAAGAGTTTCTTATAAAAAAAAAATGGTATGTTCCAATTTGGAGAGAGCAGGAAAAAATGTGTATTTCAAGGGTTAGTTCACCCAAAAATGAAAATTCTGCCATTAACTACTCACCCTCATGTCGTTTCAAAACCCTTAGACTTTCGTTCATCTACGGAACACACATAAAGATATTTTTGATGGAATCTGAGTGCTGTCTGACCCTGCATAGACAGCAATACAATACAAGCAGTTCCAGTTTTAGACTGTTTTTATTACAATCTTTGTTTTAAGCTCTTAAACCTATTTATTTGCACATTTTGCACATCTGCTCTAAGTAAACAACCCTTGGGACTGCTCGGCTCATTATCACATAGTGAGTTGTTGACTGAGGTTTCGCGACCAGACAATTAAAACATTTTACAATTGAATCAACCGAATCTTATGATAAAATGAATATGAATATATGAATTTACAGGATGTGATTAGTACAAAAACCTAAAAAATATATACATATATATATAAATTATATAAATAACTGAAGCTGAAGTTCCAACCCAACCCCATCCCTAAAATGAACCATCTGTAGGGCGTATGCAGATTGTACGAAATGTATGAATGAGATTGTACATGTTCATATGAATTAACCATCAATTTGTCAAAACATAAAAGTTGCAGTTTGCCATGAGAGAGTGTTGGTTGAATCACAGAAGAATCATTCAGTACAATTTGTGAACCAATTCAGCCAGTTCTTCTAAAAGAAGAAAATCAGTCACTCATGAATCTGACATTGCTATCAAGTCTTGAAGCAATACTTAATTTCTTAAGTTCAAAATAACAAAGAATGTGTGTGTTTTTTTATTTAAAAGTCTAAAAAGTCATAAAAAATGAAACAACTCTGATAAAGAAAAAAGGTCCACCATTGAATTTTACCTTTATGTTTTTACCTTGTCAACTGAGCTCTATGATGCATTGATATGCCTGCAACACATTTCCTTGTTTTCTAGTTAACTAATGGCATATGAATACGGCAACCTGACCTCAGCCATGCACATGTATGCGCTAATGAATAATTCAGATGCAAAATGCAGATTTCAGCCACATAAAAGTCTGCTAAGAATAGGACAACTGTTTCTCATTCTTTTTCTCTTTCTCTCTGCCAGACAGGCAATTGTGAAGTTCAATGAAATCACACCTGATATCGCACCAAAAATCTATCCATCGATAAAGAACAAAGAGCATGAATAAAACCACTAAACCCTTTGTTCTGATGTTGGTTATGTATAATCAGCAGAGATTAATGTTTAAAAGAAAACACTTAACACACATTAAAGCATATGCAGCACATAACAGCTTGTGTATGACTCCACATGTGCAGCAGAGTTTCACAGCCAGCAGCTTCCAACTGTGAGACACGTCATGAATTTTTTGACAGCAATGACACTGAAATTCAATCCGTCATATGCTAAAGTGAACAAATGAAAGCAGAAAAAACCTTGACGTACAGTGTTGCATATATATTTATACATGCAATGAATGGGATCATTTAACTCCCATTCCTGTGCACCCATTACCAGATTAACTTTACAGACAGCTTCAGGCGGCCTCGCTCTCCCAGCATCCCGCACTCTCCCTCAGTTGTGGGCTGCTGGCAGTTAGAGGCGAAGTGCACATATTGGTGTTTATTTCCATTCTGTCATGTGTATGAATCTGATTACAGGTCACTAAGTCAATATTTAGCTTTTGCGGATGGATTGCAGGCGGTCAGTATATTTTGCTTCTAGCCACTTCTCCCAGCATCTGCTGCCAGAAGCCTGTGTGTAAAAATCAAAAGTGCACCACTGTGACAAATATAAAGACAAACAAACAAGATCAGAGAGGCTGTGTAAAACAGGGTGGCATTGTGTCTGTTGGCATTAAATATGAGCTCTTGTAGATAATGTTTTTATAAAGTGATGACAATCTGTTGAAAATATCCTTTTCCTTAAGGTTTGAAAATTTAAATATTTATTTATTTTTACATTTTATTTTATTTTAGTTCTTTTATTTTTGAGAAACTCTAAAATTTAACCCATACATACCGCCGCCCCCCCCCCCCCCCACCACCACCACCATGATATCTTCTTCCCTCCACTATTTGTAAAAATTATTTTTTGATACTGTTGACGCCAGATCTTGAATATTATTAACAACTGCCTTGTGACTGGGACTGTACCCGCTTACAACTTTGACTCCTCTCCTTAAACAAACCCACACTTGATTCTGCTATATACTCGAATTATAGACCCATTTCTAACCTACTGTTCCTATTTAAATTATAGAAAAATCCTGCAGAAAAAAAAACTGCAGAATTATGTGATTAAAAATTTTATCTCTGGCATTTTTCAAAATGGTTTTAAAGCCTTACACAGCACTTAAGTCTGCCCTCTTAAAAGTGTTTAATAATATTTTTTATGACTACCGATACTGGCAACACTATGGCTTTAGTGCTTTTAGATTTGAGCTCTGCTTTTGACTTTAATGGGATTCTCTTATCTTGTCTGGAACATTGTATTGGAATTAGAAGCACTGTACTTAAATAGTTATGGTCTTACCTGTTGAATAGGAGATTTTCCATCAGACTTGGCGACCATCCTCGGCAACTCACCTCTCTTGTTATGTTCCCCAGGGGTCAATTCTGTATGAATTCATATTTTCAATATGGCTAGTAAGATTTCAGGTAAACAGCAACACAGTCTGACAAAATCTTGTCATGTGAATCTTGAGCTGTGAGGAAAAGCCATGCAATACTTTGGGATGTATTACATCCGCTTTATGGTGAATATGAGTTGTTACCATCTGGTCGAAGGTATAGGGTACCATTATTACGGACTGCCTGTGCACAAAGATCTTTTATATCCTCCAGTATATCTCTGTTAAATAAATTCTTGTGATATCACAGTTTACATCTGTGGCAGTGATTCTGTTGTTGTGAGAGGGATGTTGTTGTTGTTTGTTGTATTTGTGTTGTAATCTGTAGATGTTTGTTTGTATTTGTAAACTGTTGTTGTTGATGACTGAAGGGTTACCACAGATACAAAAAGAATTTCCAAAAGGACAATAAACTAAACTAAACTAAACTAATTATATATGCAACCTATTGGGTCAATATTTGGTAGATTTGGTGTATCATACCACTGCTATGTTAACGATGAAATGATAACTCTGCTATTAAGTATCAATTTTTACAGCATCAGTAACATTTTACATGTTTGTACAGTCTGTGTTGTGACTTCAAATGCTCAAGTCATTTTCTGAAAATACAAAATACAAAAAATCACAAAACAAAAAAGCCTAACATATGTTGATTATTATGTTATATAAAGACTCCTAAATAAGTGCAACACCGATTGGTCGGCAACTCAACGAAATGTTGAAATAAGCCTGAGGTGCACACATCTTGGATGCATGCAATAAGGGCTGTTTCTGTATAACATATCATGGTTAAACTCTCTGGCCCTTAGGCTGAGAGGATTTAAGATTTATTAAAAATAGAGAGAGTATTTTTCTTTTAGTCATGACTCTATTTCAGGGGTTGCACTGTGCAAGCAGACCACACACGCTCTGACCCATACACATGAATACAGATATATGTGAACACTGCGGCACACACACACACCACACACACACACACACACACACACACAAATCAGAATGAAAAGGGTTTGTTTTCTTTTCTTATAGTTTTTTCAAGTCTCTTTTCCAACAGTTTTCATTTGATTCTGCTTAGCTTCAGTAATGGCAGGTTACAAAGTGAACTAGTAAAACATTGGAAAACTCTTGAGCCTCTGGCTAACCCTATAAATTTAAAAACAGCCAACTTTATTAATACTTTGGGTGAATTAATAGAAAGAACACAATGTGAATTGGATTCAAACTCACAATTGTGCGTTTGGATTTAAAGCCTTAATTCAGTGTTTAGGGAACACACTATTTCACTTTTAAAACAAGAATTCAAATCCTTAATGATTTGCTAAAACTGGTCACGCAAAATGGAAATCAGTATGACAGCATGGATCAGTATTACAGTAAGAAGCCAAAGAACACAAATGGCTTTCAGGCGTTGTTTTCACAAAGTTTAACATTGATGTGAATATATTTTTATATGTATACATGGTTTTTATTTATACACCAGTTATCCCTTCACCCCCAAAACACCCTAAAAGGTTCCTCATACTCTCAACGCCTGCCTTCGCTTGCAGTGTAATAGGTGAAGAACACGCAGGAAATAAGTTCAGCCCCCACCACCAACTCAATTTCACTTAAACTCACACACACATCTGGAATTCATTGTGAAGCAGGAAAAAAATGGGGGAAATGAGAGTGAGGAGAGACTGTAGATTGTACTTCGAGTTTGGTCCCCTGCCTTACATTTCCTCTGATGCTGAGATACTGTTGTGTGCCGAAAAATCTCCTGGCGGTTTGTTTGCCTTTTGACATTTTTGGAATAATGGAGGTATTTTGGTAGGGAAACAAATAAGACATTCACACACAACCCTGCTTAAAAATCTGAGTTTCTGCCCAGACAGGGCTATTTTTCATAAACGGTGCACTGATTGTTATAAATCGAAATGCGGTAACAGAGGCTTGTGCAGCCAGAAGCAAACCATTTCATTACGGTAATTCGACAGATGGGTGTACAGTATGTTGATGAGGCCTCTCTCAACTATGTTGTAGACCACCAAAAACGAGACATGGATTACTGTGAGATAGTATAATGCACTTCCTCTGGGTCTCCTGTCAGAATATTGTAATTTAGGTACAATGTGTGTGGTTTTGTGTTTCTCAGTGATAATTAAACAGAAAGAAAGATACATTAAGATGTTTTTCTAATTACTTGTCTCATTAGGTTTATATCCAGCTTTTTCAGACATTGATATCTTTCTTTAAATGTTAATAACCGGAAGACTGGACTCTATATTGTCTCTCTGATGTATAGGGTCGGGGTTAATAATACCACGGTAATAGTTCAGGAAAACTGGTATTAAGTTAAACAGACCAAAGGGAGAAGCATAATTGTTTGGATCTCCATTCATAATCAACAGGCCATTATGATAGAGGCTGCAAGTCTCTCTGCCATTAAGTGTACTTGGGATCAAAGCAGCTTGGTCTTCAGATAAGGATGAATGAGAGCAATTTGATTGGTGCCTGATTTGAGAAGCAAACAGATTTTCTCAGTGGATAATTGGGCATGATGTCACATCCCCGCCATTTTGACCACTCCCTACTTGACCTTTTACAAGCTGTTTTATTTGAAAAAAAAAATTCATGAGGAACTAACAGAAACATGCCGTTTTGGCAGACGAATCAGTTAACATCCCTAAAGCAGAAATAGGTCCTCCTTTTTCTTACCAGTGGAATTGGAAACACAAGAAAACCCTTTTTGCTTTGTTTTCTGAAGTTTAATTTCCGTACTTTGCTCTAAGTGTTCCCAGCTGCTTTCCCCCCTTTACGTAACACTTTTCTCGGCAGGGTTCTGTCTTAACAAGGGTGCCGCACAGTCCCCGGGTCCCAACATTTATTTTGCACACTATTCAAGTCAGCATGCAAGCACTGGTGACTAAGCTCAGATTTAATAACCACAGAGCTGAGACACAGGGTGAATCTGGTCCACATTGTTGACTGGAATATCAGAATATATCTCTCTGCATAAACTTCAGCTCAGATTTTACTGAAATAAAAACCTGACTATGGTACAACAAATGACAGATTTGCAATGAATAAGTATTTTTTCTTAAAAGCTCAAGTGTTTCATTTCTAAAATACTAGTGGCACCACATAGAATTCCAAAAATAATGACTGCTTTCAAACAGGTTTCAAACACATCCCCCACATCAGACACCAATAGCTCCTCCCCAAACTCACGCCATTGGTTGAGCCAGTGTTGCTGTTGTCAGGCAGAACGGGATGCTTAAACGGAGCAATGTGCTTTATAATGCTCAAAATAATTATTTATTTAGTTATATATGTTAATAATTAGATGTAATTATATCTCCTTCTGTAGCACAGCTGAGAGATTCAGTCAGTTTGTAGGTTTACAGCAGCAATACTCTAAAGATAATCAACTCTGCCTTCCACAGCAGCTGATAAGCGTCACCACAAACCCTTTTTGCACTTGTTCTGCGAATGTGCAGCAGTTTTTTGGCTGAGATTTTTCTAAATAAACCATTGAAATCCGCAGCTGCTTTGCAAGAGTCTCCACTATTTATATGTAAACTTCTGGCTTTATTAAAAATAGTAAACAAGTGGTTTTAATGTGTGACACTGGCCATTGGCCAATGTAAATGCTTTTGTTATGATAACAGGCTAATTTCCTGTAGTTAAGATTTTTTTTTAACTTCAGGCCTATTCTCAGCCGCTGCCTGGCAAGGGCCTAGAGTTCTAGTTTTGTCAGTCTCTTAACCTTAGCTGTAAGGAGCATACCAGATGTGGCTTCTTTAAGCAAATTATTAGCTGTTCTAGTACATGTAGCTTTCCAGCTAAGTATTTCCATCCTATTTTTGGCAAAGGGAAGAAGATGACATTCCACTGTGGTAAGATATTTTTTTCCCTGACAACTCGAGGTGCTAAATCATTTATCTTCATGGAATTCTTGTACTGAGGCAATTCATATAGCTTCACTCCATCTCGGCCTTCCGTGGCCTTTGCTGCTTTCAGACATCCCAAATTGGAATGGAAATATTCTGTGAGGCGTATTATGCCTAGAATAATTTAAGAAGCTGTATGGATTCTCAATAAAGAATAAAGGCAGACTTGTTTTAGGACACTTATGTTCAACTATAAATATATGTTACAGCCATGAACTCATAAAGCAAAGACATAACAAAAGCACTTAGCCATTTCAAATATAGTTGATATAAACCCCAGTAGTCTTTAGAAAATATCTGCTTATAAAGAAACTATAGTTTGCTTTAAGTCAACATGAAATCAAAACTGACCCATTTGGTTTTCTAATGCACATTCCTAGCCTTAATGTTAATGATTAATTGTTGCATATTATTCTGAGTAATTTTGTAATTATAATAATATATTTATTCAGATGACATAACCTTTAATTAAAAAGTAATAACCTGCTTTTGAAATAACCTTTGGTGATGTCAATAGGCTGAGTGGGCCTCAGAAAGAAAAGCGAGTCCAGTGGTGACAAAATATGATGAATGACATGGAAACAGTGATGAGGAAATTAATATCCAAAACCATTTTGCCAGCAACTAACCCTAAAATTTGCTTTCCAAACAGACTCTTAATTTATGGATCATTTTATAATATTGGCACGTATTGTTATACAACTTAGTAGTCATCACCAAAATGAGCGACTTGCCACTGTGGATCTTCAGTTTGGTTTGTTATGAATCTCTGCCCATACAGAGAACACCGTTTAAACACTATGTTTGAGTTTTCACCCCAAAAAGTTTTCACTTCCATAATGTCTTCTTCATTACTCCATTTCCTCTTGTCTGTCAACCTTCAGGACTCTGAGGGCATCTAGAACGACACAGAGCTGAGGGTGCCAGCATACTGGAGCTGATTACTCCACATCATCCTTCACTTTTGCCAAAAAGATCGCATTACCTTCACAACCAGCCACCCCTCCACCCTGTCCTTGTAATCTCAGGCGGCGGATTACATTTCATAATCTCTCTGCACTCTCAGAAGGAGTTACAGTATGGACATTTATATTGCACATGTGTTTGCATCAGGCTGGCATAATGTGTTGTGCAGCGAACATTGGGGTTAATGATCTTTGTGCAGGAATGAAGAGGGCAGGGAATTCACACGTGTATCATGTTATCATCATCATTACCTTGAGGTCCTGTAGGGAGATGTTATCATTTCCAGATCCTGTGAGAGTCCAGCCCAGATCTGAATCATGCATCATAGCGTCTGCTGGGGGATAGAGACTGATGCTGAAGATCTAATGTGATAACTATGGCAAAAGACAAAAGCTTTAGAGCTGTAAAGGTGAAGTGTGTCATTTCTGCACCACTAGTGGCGAGAAATGGAACTATAACCTGTAAGACATTCAAAATGACACTGACCTTTCTTTTTAAAAAATCTTACTGAGCCCAAACTGTTGAATGGTAGTGTATATGTAGAAATGTCAACCATGATTAATACATGCTTCATTAATATCGTGACTGTAACGATTCCTGCTCATTGTGTCTATGGTACGCTCAAGATTTCACAGCTCATTGGAAACAGGCACTGTATGTCTGCCTATTGTAACAGATCGGCCAGGCTCCGCCACCACCCAATCACAACGATCCCTCTCACCTGAGTTCTAAGCACCCGCACCTGTCACCAATCAAGCACCTCATTACCAGCCTGCATAAAAGCACACACCTCAGACACCCTCACTGTCCGGTCTCGTTTACACGTAGAGGACTCACTGACTTTGCTACTGATTACCTTTGAATACTTCGTGCATTACTTACCTCCTGTGTTCCTCCTAGTGTCTCCCCGTCTCCAAGTGTCTCCTGCATCTCCTAGTTCCCGGATCGCTGAGCTGTGTGCTTCCCCCGGATACCTTCCAGCCTCACTCAAGCCCAAGACTCGGATTACTCCACTCTCCATATCCTCTGCACTCTCTCACGGACCTTTCCCTCACCCGCACTTCCTCCGGACTCAACACCAGTACTCACTGTGACCAATATAATAAACACTTGTATATAACTAACCTGTTGTGTCAAGCCTCTTCCGTAACACCTATAAACCCAGTTTAGTATTGGGGACTGCTTGAAAAAGAGGCACATGACACATGTACAGCTAAGGAAATATTTACAGTAAGAATACATACACATTACGCTCGGTGAACCTTAGTGAACTCTCCCAGACTTCAGTGAGTGCCCTTAAGAGGTGGTGGGTCTGATATATTACTTTAAACAAGCAGGACCAGCTGAGGCTAGGTAGGTCTTAAAAATGGCACTTGTGTAAACATTTAGGAGCAGAAACAGTGTCTGAGGGTAGTTAACGTCTCGTGGGTCTTTACTAACATCATGCTGCGACAAGTGAGTGAAAAGGAGTGCTTCTTTCTGATGTCGAGGTGTTTATCTGTACATTTCATAGTTTATTAAAGAAAATAAGCATTGCATAGCTTAATAAAAATACTTGAAGTGTCACAAGCAATTTGGGTGGGCTGGAAGGCTTCAGAAACACACACTAAAAAGAAATCAAATCAGCTAAACTGCTTTGAAAAGAAACCGAAAGCAAAACCAGCACAGATTTATTTAATAACCCCCCCAACACATTTGTTTGTACTCAATTTTACATCCGCAGCGTTTCCATGTGCATTTTGCCAAAATGTAGTCCATACTAACATAACAAAAACAGATTAGGGAGACATCCTCAGACATACGCACACTTAACAAGCTCATAATTGGGCGATGCATGATGACTTCCTGTCAGAGCTCCATGAGGGATTCTTGTTCTTGACTCCGCTGATGACCCCAAACCAGAAACCTCAGCTTTCATTCCTCTGCCCTTGAAATATGCCCTGTGGCTTTGAAAAGCTCTCCAGTGCATCATCAACTGGCCAGTTTTTATATCGCAGCAGGCGTCTGCCTTCATCCGGTGTCCCTTGTAGCACATTCTTAGCTGAAACGCCTGTGTTTTATTTACAGTTATACTTATCTTGTATAGCATGAAAGAAATACAATTTTACACCCATAGACAAAAACATTAAAAAAACTAAGCTGCTTTGATACTCGAAAGTAGAAAAGACATCAAGTTTCCTCAGTCAAAGCCTTCTACTATGCTTTCCTTTCCTTTTCCTCACATGAAGACTCTAAGGTTTCAAAACAGTCTAAAGATGTTTACGTCAGTTTTGTTTTTACGACAGGGAACTACGAGGTTGACAGCTTTTAAACCATTTAATGTGGAGAAGCAGGATAAATCAGAAGGTAAGAGCCTTCATGGAATGTGCTAATAACAAGCAGATCAAAATCGTGTTTATCACTGGCAGCCGGTAAGGGAGGCGATCCCTCATCTGCTCAGCACCGAATCTACCGTCTGCACAGCTAAATGCCAAAAGCTATCAGCCAACATGAACAACCTGAGGGAGACGTTCCCTCCTGTCTTAGATAAAGTCGCTTAGTGAATGCAAAAAAGAAACCAAAAAATTAATCTGCCAATATAATCGTTCCTGGAATTCCTACGTTTCAAAATAACAAATATTCATAAGATGATATACATGTCTTTCTCTCTCTATCTAACTTTTCCCTCTCAATAAACCCAAAGACAAAGTTTGATTGCCTGAACTGAACTTGTAATTAGTTCCACCAATTGTTTCCCAAGTGAGTTCTCACAGACAAGAGGCAAGCCAGTGTAATCCAGGATGGCTCAGACCAAAGATGCCTAATTCCTCTGAGCCCCTGTTTCCCACTGACGACAGAGATGAGACAGTGTCATTATTGTTCTCTCTCCCTCTCTCTCTTCTTTTCATCCTCTCTCAGTTATCTCCAACTCATTTTTCCCCCAGTTGGAGGGTGAACAATAGGTCATTCATGCTCCCCTGTCATCCCTCAATGACGTGAAACTGCAGAGATGCCCCTGGGATCTAGATTGAGAAGTCTAAAATACAGACGAAATACAAATAAAAGACTGAAGCATTGTTCTGACTGTCAGTTCAAATCCGATTTTTGTGCATATCCGATTGTAATCCGATCTAAATGAGTGACTGTGTCCACACTGTGTAGCGCAACTGTTCAGATACGATTTGAATATCTGAATATCTGCATTGGTTTCTAAGGGAATGATGTTGAATTGGTATGTCTATGCTAAAAACAACAATAACAGCAATACACTTTGCTATACAGATGTTGCCGTTGTGCTGGATTATATCATGATTTATGATGCAGCGGCAGAACGTAGGAAGCTGGAATATGCAGATTAATTCCATACTGTTGTCTCCCCCGGTCTCAAAACTCAAAGATGTGTGTAGACCAGCTCTATAAGGCCATTTTCCTCTTAACTTACACTTCGCAACAATACAGCCTCATTTCTGCTAAGACATTCCACATGTTTTCTGCAAACAATGTCTGTTTACGTTTTACGTAGCGTGAGAATGCAATCGCTAAATCCGATCCGAGCGGTCAGAATGAAACAGATTTCCAAAAATGTGACATATAAATTTAGCCTGAAACAGATTTGTAAAAATCGAATTTCATATGATTTTTTTTGCTGTTCACACATGATCAAAATGGGACTAAATCGGATTTGGACTGACAGTCTGAAAAAGGCTATTTTTTTTATTATTAAATTTTAAAATGTAATCCTTTCCATCTCAAAACACAATATATAATTTGAGATGTGGTGGAAATGTTCATTACCAGAAAAAAGCCAAAATGTAGATTTATGGGTGAACTATCCCTTTAAATATCTAGAAATCTACATCAAACGCAGCAGTTTCTCTTTCTCCACTGCTTGAGCACCATCACCATAAAAAGCCAAGAAGAGAACAACATAAAAATCATATTCTTAGCTTTCAAATAGAAACTTAGGTGATCCTCCATCACAGAAGCACCAACAAAACCTCTTTGGTTTCTTATTTTAGCATCAAAGGTTGCTGTGTTCAAAGAAAATCACAAAGATAATGGAATGGATCAGATCAACAAGGTATTCACGAAAACACAAACAGATTACAGTACAACAAGACATTCCACATAAACGATAAGATTTAAAGTAGGCAACAACCTTTACAAACTTAACTTCAATTTTGAATAAAGATTTGCAGGTTCCTGGAAATAAGCAGCTTGAGATCTTGTCACGACAGTAATATAAAGCATGATCGATCTGGAGGGTATTTACAAACCCCTGAAACCATCCCGTTCCTGCAGAACTGAGCGTTATCTCTGCATTTGGATAAGGAAATGTCATTTCTATGTTACTGAAGTGAAATAGTTTGCCTCTGTCTAGTGTGACTACTGTGTAACAGTTAGTGGTTTTCACAACAGTATCGAGAGTTCATTTAGCCTGTTTTACTTACTTTTATTCTTACATTTACAACTTATTCTCTCTCTCCTCACCTCCTCACCTTTGTGTTCCTGACATGGCCTGTGTTGTCTTATCCCATAAATGGTTAATGACCCCCTTACACGTAGCCGAAAAGCTCCGAGGCTGGATTGTTTTGGAGAGAGCAATAGTTAAATTTACTGCTTTAACCAAGCAACTTTGGACCACCCGGCTCGGAATAGCACATAATACAAACCAGAGCTCTCTCTCTCTCTCTCTCTCTCATCTTTTTACCCTTTTTCTCATCTCCCTCGTACTCTCCACTGGTGTCTCCCTTCTTCGACCTACCTATATTTGGGATCCCTTGACTTGCAGGAATGTTCTGGCCCACGAGGTTACAACAAACATCATCTCCTGCAGATCGCCCTGAGCTGTAATTTATGACACAGCAGACTGAATCCCAGACTGTGAACTGGATCCTGGAGTGTTTCAAGGGATGCATGTTCCTGCATCTATCATCGTGTGGGTGTAAATGAGGAAGAGCAATGAACTTTTTGAGTACTTCGCAGTCCTCCAGATGTCTTCATGTGCACATGATGTTCTAATTATGATGGCACTAATATATCATGATGTCAAAGCATTTGGGTGGATCCTTCACCATAGTCCAGAATGTGTCACTTCGTTTCTAAAGGTAGTCACCCCCTTTTTGTAGTAAACACAACAGAAGAATGTACTGGTTGGTCTGTACTACAAATACATTGTAATGTGATTTTTATCCCTGAAAAAAATTTGTGATGTATAATGCAATTACAAAAAATCTCCATGTTTACGTTTTTTTTTTTTTTTTTTGCATTGGTGAAAAAAAAAGTGTTTTAAAATTAATATAACTATATACTAAAGCATAGCAATAATGAATTATCATCATCATCATTAAAACAATAAATTACTTTTGTATCAGTGAACTAATAGTCATAAGGATATTATATTATTTACTAATATTACTGAACAAAAATAATTTCAGTAATCACAATGAATCACGCATAATAATAATATGAGTATTACTGAAATAAAAATATGAATCTATATGATATATTTTTAAATCTATTTTTGGGAAAAAAGATAGTATTTAAAAATATTAATATTTTAATTTTACAGTAAAAGTGTAAAATTAAATACTAATATATTTGTCTAAATATATTTCTTAATGTCGGTCTTGTTTCTTCTTTTTGAACAATCAAAACTTTTAATTGGCAGAAGCCGTAGGGAGCCCTTAAAACTTCTCTTGTGTTGACAAAATCCAGTTTACTGTTTAATCGCTTTCTGTTACAAATTTGGAAGATTTTTTTTTTGGCGAGCATTTGTGTGGTTCCAAATGCACAGTACAAAGTGACCAAACACTGAAACACCGGGATCATGAGCTGTAATATGATTAATGAACGTACGAGGTGCCATGCTTCACTCTGAAACATGCAGTACATGTATTTTTGTAATTAAATCACAGCCTTTGCGATTGATATTCACACTGAGCCATAATGTGATTTCAGTTTTATTTTCATTAATTGTGCAACCCTACAGCTATTAACTTCAAAAAGGACACAAAAGCACCAAAAATAGTCCAAATGACTCATGATATATATTCAAAACCTTATGAAGCCATATGATTACTATAAAGTTCAAGTAATTATTCTTGCTCTTTGGGACCGAGCAGTCAAAGGCAAGGAACAAAAAAAATAATTTAATAATAATAATAATAAAATTGTATTCAATTCAAACAAAGTTACAAATTAAATCACTGAGAAACTAAATGAAAATAAAGAAAATATAGACAGGTCTGGGCTCATTAAAAAGGTCAACTAAACAGAACCAAACTTAACAATAAATCAAAACAAGGTAACAAACAAGCAAAGAAAGAAAAACGTGACCTCTTAAGCAACACATGAGGGGAATTTTATACACAAAGGACTAGTCCATTACACACACTCGTGCACACACACACACAAACACACACATCACTAAACACCATCAAATAATTAACTTAAAATAAAGAAATAGATCATAAACAGCAAATTAATATACACAAATAATTATATTAAACAAAAATAGATAAATAAACAAATAATCCTACACCCCCCAGCTTACAGGATGGATTGATCCAGTGGGACAAACTGACGCCAGTGGTTCTTTATGGGCAGCCGCTAGGGATGGGCGATACCCCTTATTTTTTTTTCGATACGATACCGATATTTTTAAAGGCCAGTATCGTCGATATCGATACCGATACGATACTTCTAAACTAAACTTTTAATTTTTTGAAAATTATTAAATTACTAAGAGTAAAATGGGTATTGATGACCACTTAACTTTATGTTTAAAACGCATTTTAACATTCAAAACACCTTAATTGTAACTTATTAGGTTATATTTTTGTTTACACATGGTTCAAATATGTTTTTTGTTTACACATGATGCAAATCTACAAATACTACAGTTGAACTACGGTCACTTTAGTAAACCCATGGGTCATTTTCATCAAGGGACTGACCACTGAAGGCTGTTGATGCATATTAAAATGCAACCTTGTTATTTCGGACCGGGTGTAGGATTGTTCTATTAACATTACCGAATAGAAATGATCAGTCAATTATCTTTCAAAGGTTCAATTGTAAATAACTGTAGTGCACAAACTAGTAGGCACAATTTACAATTTTTATTGTGAAATACTACAACACATATGTTTTTTTTTTTTTCCTCTGATAAGCCATGCGCAAGGCTGCCGGTTTCCCAAAGCTTTACTGGATAACCCAGCCCTGTTTGAATGCACTGTCAGCAGTGAGTGAATGCTCTTTGTGATTGATTGGTTCTGTCTTGCAACATTTGCGTGTCCAGATTAGCAGGAAAATAGTTCTATCCTACACGATTACTTGCTAACAAAGGTTATTCGTCAAATTCAATGCATATTTGTACGCATAATTTTTGTTGTTGTTGTTAAATAAACAAAACCACTGGTAAAAAAAAATGCACCTCAGTATCGATGTTTTGTGTTGAGTATCGATATTCACACTCACGTCAGTATCGATTATCGATACTTCGGATCGATTTACGCCTCCCTACCAGGACCACCACAGGAAGACTAGCAGGCGGACGCCCGGACGTGCCACCTCTGCTTCTCAGCTGAAGGTAACTTTAAAAGGTGACATAGTGAAAAATCTGACTTTCAAGATTTAAGTGCATAATCAGGTCCCCGGTGCATCTGACCAACTAAAGAAAAGTGAAAAAGATGAACTCAGTAACTTGTTTGTAAGCCTTTTTGGCATAACAGGTCTGAAAAAATGACGATTTCGTACCTCTGGTGAGTGCGCAAGGGGATCTCACTTACATATTACCGCCCCTGTAATCTGCAAATTTCCACCAGCAGCAAACCTCCCGCTCTCTTTTCTGTGCCAACAAGGAAGTGATAAGGGAAGTCATCAACTGGCCGCTCGAGGTTGGCTGCAAAAGGGAGTCATATCATTAGACTCCCCATGTTTAAAAGCCCCAATTTTCCGCAGAAAAAATAACATGTTTACAGCATGGTTAAAAAATTAGTTTGGTTTATATACGAATTGGCCGTCATGACAACTGGGGGGGGTGATTTTTTATAAGTCATCAGTTTTAAATATAGTAAGCCTTTAAAGTTCTGTATAATTAAGGGCGTGGCCAGTTGAGTGACATGTGGATTGCCGCTGCTGTCAACACCGTCGAGCTAGGTGGGCGTGGTTTTAGCAACCAGCTCCCGCCTCTTTGCCCATTTTCGATTATACGGGAGTGACGCAGCTAGCCAAGAGGGCACGGCCGGCCGGCCCCTTGAGCTTCAAAAACCTCGTCAGGAACCCTACGGACTGACGGCACGGAAACTACGTCATGTTTTTATACAGTCTATGGTTTCCACCCACGGCAACGTCATTTTGATTTCGCAAGCGACAACGGGGTGTTAACCAGCTCTAATGCCATGCGAAAGTTTGAGCAAAACACAGGCTAACGTTCGGCCGTTTGGCTTGGACAGACGAGCACAAAACACTATTTAGAGTCCCAACCTCAGAGGAGACAAGAGAGCAGGGAATTGATGAGTTCTGAACAGATCTAAAATAAACATGCGATTTATTTCTCAGCAGTTTACCTTCACAGACATAACCGACTGTTTTTGTAACTCGTGTGTTTTTAACGTAAACTTGTGTGTGAATGAGAATTTAGTTTAGTACTCGCATGCGGTGACAGCCGCTTTCTGTCTTTGTGCTTCGGGTGTGTCCACTCAGAAAACCGTATATCAGAAGTTTAAACTAATATGGTTTAAAACGCATGATTTCAGCGCGATAAACATGATAATCAGAACCAAAACAGATGTTTTTAGCAGGTCCGAGCTGTAATGGCACAGCTCTATTCTGGAAAAGGGGGCGGGGAGCAGCAGCTCATTTGCATTTAAAGCGACAGGCACGAAAACAGCGTGTTTCTGCTTCCACTCAAAATAGGCATTTTCAAAATGTTATAATAAATGACCTGTGGAGTATTTTAAGCTGAAACTTTACAGACACATTCTGGGGACACCAGAGGCTTATATTACATATTGTAAAAAGGGCATAATATGTCTCCTTTAAACCCAAAAGAAATAAATGTTAACAAAGTATACCACCAATAACTAGAAAGTGTGCACCCAAACTAGTCACTCATGGTATGAAATAAATACAAATTGAAAATAAAACCGTAAAGATTAACCAAATCTGTGTCTGTCGTTATTATGAAATGTAAACAGTGTGATCAGTAACAAATGTTAAATCAAATACTAATAAGCAAATCAAACTAACATGTACACAACCAAAAGGGAAAAGGTATACATGTGTGCGAGTACGTGTCAGCTACCGTTTTACTGTGTGGCCACGTCATCAGCCATCACACTCTTACTAACATTTTCACCCCAGCTAATTGTCCTGTTGTGGGTTCCCAATCATAAACTGAGCCTCCTGCATCTGTATTCCCTTAATCACCAATATCTATCATCTAACTGACACCCAAACCCAGCACACATGACCTACAACTGGGCTGCGTTCACGAAAATGTTCTTTCTCCTGTATGCTCCTTTGTGGCATGCTCAAGAACCAGCTACATAGATCATAAGTTTGGCCAGAGTCCCGGGGGGCTTCCAGAAAAACTGAAGACTTCATTGAGGAACTCACTGAGAGACGTAGAAGGCCTGCTGGCGCCACAGCCTCCAGAAACCTCCTGGCCTGACGGATGGAGGTCTTTGCCAAAGTATCGCTGACAAGAAAATGTCTGATTCATCAGTTTTAACAATGGAGGAACTAGATTGACATCCACCACAAAATTATAATAACTAAGATTATTTATGATTATGTTGGCTGGAGGAACCATTAAATCTCCTTAAATAAAAGCCCCTATACCAAGGAGTTTAACTGTGATTCATCTTTCGTATACATGAGCAATTGCAAAATATACAGTAAATGCAATACTACATTTATTGTTCTGTCCCAGCAATCCATTGGAATCCCTTAAGTCAGATGAACAAAGAACTTGTTTGTCGAAATGTGAACCTCCATTTTGAAACATGCAAGCCAAAGAGGAATTTCAAGCTGCATGATCATTTGGATGAGCCTGAATTTATAAATCTGACCACAAGCTTGGACACTGAGACTATAAAGCTGGAATTATAAGCAGTTTATTTGATGTGGCACCATCTTGACAGCACGACTACAACAGGGATTCACTTAAAATAACATTGGCATTTATGCCAACTCTGACCAGCATAAATAAACAAGAGATTGTGTTCTGACCATTTCAAATATATGCAAACACAAGGGATGTTACATGTCACCCACGATTAGTCAAGTAAACTTTACTGACAAATTAAATCAGATGATTTCCAAAAACGTTCTCTAATATACACATCTTCTAAAGGTACTGAAAAACAGCATGAAGGTTTGAAAGATGCATGGTGAATAAAATATTTTTGTGACCCTGCACCAGGAATGATAAGACTGGATAATTGTGATATAATAAACTATATATATTATTATATATCTATAATATATTATATCTATATATATATATATATCGATATATAAATCTAATCTATATATATATATTACTATAAGGACTGTAAGCAATTAAATTTAAGCTAATTAATTACATAGTTTATTCTAATGAGTTGAATCACGGGTGTTGATTATGGAGAAACCAAAGTGCAGTGTTGGGGCGGAAGGCGCCAGGACCATGCACCGGTGAGAAACACGGATCTAATTACTTGCAAAGTAACTCCAACAAATTGGTGACAGAAAATATCCCAAAATTAATTTTAAAGTCATTGTTGTGTAAAAGCATCAAACCAGACTACAAAAAGTAGCTTCAGAAAGACATATTTTATTGATAAAAGTATTACATATACTCTTCGACCATGAGGGTGAGTAAATGAGGACCAAGTGTCCTTTTGGGTGGGGAAACTTACCTTTAATATTGATTATTATTATTACTAGGGAAATATGAAATTATGTCTTTAGGAAATGATACTCTAAAAAGGGGTGTCCAAACTCGGGTCCTGGAGGGCCCGGTTGCCTGCAGAGTTTAGCGGACACCCATTAAACACACCTGAACCTGCTAATCAAGTTCTTACTAGGCATACTAGAAACTTAAAAGGCAGGTGTGTTGAGGCAAGTTGGCACTAAACTCTGCAGGACACCGGCCCTCAGGACCGAGTTTGGACACCCTGGCTCTAAATAATAAACTAAAACCGCCAGTAGGTGGTGGTAAATGTCTTAATGATAAAGTCATCTAGTCATTTATTCATTCATTTGATTCGTTCACATGGCTGATTCATTCAGGAGTGAAGTAAATGTTTCTTTAGGCTTGTTCGACTTAAAGCGGATCATCACCATCAGACCGATCAGTGTTTGACATCAAAGTACAGCGAGAGAACGCGGCATGCTTTTGAATCGCTCTCGCGGTATTTTGATGTCATACACCGATCGCTCTGTGTAGCGGCGCTTCAAATCCAACGCGCCTATGGCTAATGGCTTCAAATGGTTCACAATTAGTTCAAAACGTGCATTAAGAAATGAAATGCCGCTGTGTGTTGCTCGGAGACAAACAGTTCTGCTTTGTCTTTATGTTTTTGTTGGCAAAATTGAGCAAAACAAGCAACATGTCTAAAATAACACCCTATTAACTAGGGGTGCTCCGATCAGGATTTTTGAGGCCGATCACAGAAAGCAATATCTGCCGAAAACGATCACCAATACCGATCTTTTTAAGCACTTCTTTTATCAGGATAATTCTTATGGGGAGATCCAATCAAGATTTTCGACATTATTCGGGCCTGATTTTCATTTTTTGAAAATGATTCTTCTCTTAGATGACTCTTTGAGAGATTTTTTTTTTCATTTAAGGGGCTGCGAGGGAGGGCATTTTAAAATCTATATTTGATCTCACCTCAAGTTGATAATGCACTGTATTTTGCTTTTTACAATAGTGTTATTTTTGCACAATGTGTTGTGGCACTTCACTAAGCCTGCTTTTGTAGGAGCTGTCACGTGACGGTTCACACATACTCCGTTTGCAGGCGTTTGTGTAAATGTGTGGTTACAGAAGCCCAGCACGGACTGTGCTTCACATCAGAGTCTGCTCTGATCGGGGGCTGTGTACACAAACACAATTTTATCCATATTTCGATTTTAAACCAAACACTGTGACTAAAAGTTTCCAATATTGTGATTCTGTTTTTACACAGTAAATAATAAATACTTCACAATAATTCAATCTTTTTACTTTGATTAGCTTCTAGATTTACTAGTAAGTGTAAAGCAAAACATTTAAACACATTTTCTAGGCTATCACAAACATTTTAAAATAAAACTTACCATTGACAGAAACAGTCAACTCTACTGCCTTTTCTTTTGCATTTAAAACTGTATTACAAGCAATCCTGCAGTTCATAAAACTTAATTAAGAACTTTAAAAATTATTTGCCTGGTTTATCTAAATTGGATCTTTTCCTTTACACCTAGCCAAAAGAATAGCCGATGTGTGATGTGAAACGTAGACTTTAATTGATATGCATTTATGGTAAATTACTCCTTTTGTGTCATTGCAGGATCCATATTTACTGCAAACAATGCGACTGTTACTTTATCAGAGCGTGAGACCGCAGCCAAAAAATAAACTCGCGTTGCAGAAAACCGCTTGCAGACGCACCGCCCCTAAACGCACTGCACTGTTACCAGACCGCAACTGTGTGTGCACTGTGTTGAATTGCTTTTTAATCACGGTTACCATGAGCGCAGGGGCCGAAACAAATACGCCACACATACGCACTGCAAAACACACGTAATTGAACCGGGCGTTACCTCAGGAACTAGAGCTGAATCGAACGCCTGGGACGCCCTCGGCGAGACACGTAATTAAGCCTGTGTGAAATCAGCAATAGCGAAGCGTAGGCCGCCCCGAGCGGGGGTGACGTAAAAGCAGCCAGGAAGCATAAAGGCATCACGGCCAGAGCGCCTGTAGGGGCTTTTGCTCTCAGCGAGCGCATCTGTGGTGTGTGGGCATGTATTGCAAGCACTCAGTCAGTAAAAGAAAGTAGCGAGAAAAACAATGCCAATAATCAAAAAAAGAATGTGGCGAGCCTTTCGGACGGCGTTTTCAAGTCGTGTGTTCCTCCTTGCCCACGTTATATCTCAGGTGAGGATACACACGATTTGTGCGTCATCTTTTTGGGAGAGGAGCATGCACGGGCAGCTCTCGAGGAGGCTGCCTGCCATAATTGTGAGCTTCTCCCACTCCGTGTGCTTCGCTCCCGCCTGGCCGTCTAGGATCCTGCGGCGTCCGGCACAGCTGTTGCTGAGGCACAGCGGCGGCTGTTATCGTGGGGGTCGCAAGTGGATTTAGCGGAGGGATCCGAGACGGGCTCGTTTTTTTCTCGGTCCTCACCCGCTAGATCCATGGCCCCCTTTCAGGGTTCGGAAGCCTGCTCCACGGTTTCTTCCCCCCCGAGAGAGGCTTCATCTATTTTCCTCTGAGGAGGTTGATGTGATGAGCGTCGACACGGAGGAGATTGTGGACTAGCCACCACAGTCCCTCGCGTATGAGGAGCTCATGGAGGTTGTTACTCGTGCTGTAGCTAAATTAAATATCGAATGGCCAGCCGAGAAACAGGAAAGTTGTGCCTCTTCTCACGAGCGTTTCCTTAGAGCAAGATTGCAACCTTCACGTGGGGGCCTTCCATTTTTCCCCGATCTCCATTCCCAGCTTTCGAGATCGTGGGATAAACCGTATTCGTCCCGACTCTTTAGCCCCTCTGTTAATAATTATTCGAACATTACGGGCTAAATGAGAAAGGGAGGGATATGGGGCGGTGCCAGTGGTGGAGCAGACGCTTGCGTGCTATCTCTCCCCATCTTCAGCATCGTCCCTTAAGGCTCCGAAGCTTCCCACCAGGCCAGTAAGACTAACATCCAGCCTGGTTGGGAAAGCATATACGGCGGCAGGTCAGGCTGGTGCATGTCTGCACACTATGGCGGTGTTGCAGGCGTACCAAGCCGACCTGCTAAAAGACCTGGACGCTAGGGAGGGAGAGGAATCCGACGCAGTCGCCAAAATGCGTCGGGCCACAGATCTGTCGCTTCAGGCCACCAAGGAAAAGGCCAGAGCCATCGGCAGTTCCATGGCAGCTCTCGTGGGTACGGAGCGACACCTGTGGTTGAATCTATCCAAATTACAAGGCAAGGACAGATTCTTCCTGCTGGATGCCCCACTATCGCCTTCTTAGCTTCTTCGGCAGTGCAGTAGACACTGTTGTCGAGAGGTTTCAGGAGGCGAAGAAGCAAGCGGCGGCATTCCAGCGCTTCCTCCCTCGCCGGCCCCAGGTATTTGGGACTGCTGAGCGGGAGCAGGAAAGGGGAAAGCTCGCCACTCAGATGAGGGCGATAGAAGCATAGATCGGTTTTTCCCTGAAAGGTCAACTGCTTTCAGGGTAACGAAGGGTTTCTAGTAACACCAGACGCAGTCCGAGAGATTGGTTCCCTTGTAGTGTTTCTAGGCAGCGTGGAACCTTCTGCCGAATGCTCACAAGGGGTCCTCAGACGAGGAGGGTTACCGAAATTCAGTTCGGTTCTCGTCCACCTGCTTCAAAGCGGTTATTCCACAGTAGTGGGCCCCGACAAGATATGGTATTGGAACAGAAGTTAGAAACTCTTTGGAGGAAGGAGGCCATAAACCGTGTTCTTCCTTTCTTCAGCGAGAGAATCAGGGTTTACAGCCGTACTCATCGTTCGAAGAAGGTGGGGGGGGTGAGTCCCGACATAGATCTGTCCATTACGCACCGGCTATAAACGATTCGGTCAAGATGATACGATCAACCAGATTGTGTCTCAAATCAAGTCCGGACTGGTTTGTCACACGAGGATTCAAGGATGCAGTAAATTCCAGTATCCATTCTCTAACGAGGTTTGCTTTGGGGGGCGAGGCATACCACTATCGGAGGTCTTCCGTTCGGTCTATCACTTCCCCCACTTTCAGAAGGTGTGAAATGCAGGCAGGCATCCGCTGCGATAAGGGCATCCGAATATGAATTAACATCGCAATGGGATTGATTTTAGCTCAGTCAGAGCAGATGGTGGCTCGGCATCGAGATGTCGTCCTTGCACAAATGAGAGAACTGAGGTTACGGCTGAACGCCAAGAAAAGTGTACTTTCTCCAATACAAAGAACCACTTACCTAGGCGTGGTGTGGGATTCGACAGCGATGCAGGCACAGCTGTCACCTGCTCGTATCAAAGCGATTCTCACAGCCGTGAGAGGAGTGAGAGAAGGCCAGTCACTGACTGTCAGACAGTTTCAAAGACTGTTGGGTCTGATGGCAGCTGCGTCCAACGTGATTACTTTTGGCCTGCTGTACATGAGACCCCTACATTGGTGGCTCAGGACCAAAGGGTTTTCCCTGAGGGGCAACCCACTTCACACAATCAAGGTCATGCGGCGAAGCTTACGTGCCTTAGACATGTGGAAGAAACCTTGGTTCCTGTCTCAAGGCCCGTCGCTGGGGGCTCCTCGTCATCGTGTAACGCTAACGACGGACGCCTCCCTCAAGGGCTGGGGAGCGGTCATGAGTGCCCAGGGTCTGTGGGAAGGCCATCAACTCTTTTGGCACATCAACTGCCGGGAGATGCTGGCCGTGTTGAGATCTAGAACACTTCCTTCCAGACCTAAGGGAACATCATGTGCTTGTTCCGCACAGACAACACATCGGTGGTCTACTACATAAATCGGCAGGGGGGTCTGCGCTCGCGCCCCTTGTACAAGCTGGCGCGCCAGATCCTTCTGTGGGCTCAGGGAAAGTTCCTCTCATTAAGAGCAGTCTACATCCCTGGGCATCTCAATCAGGGAGCAGACATCCTGTCGAGACAGGGGCCGAGGCCCGGGGAATGGAAACTCCACCCAGATGTGGGGGGTCAGATTTGGAGAATGTTTGGCCAGGCTCAGGTGGACCTGTTTGCGTCCACAGGAAACGACACCACTATCCGCTCTGGTTTCCCTCACAACATCCAGCTCCACTGGCTGGCTGCTAGGGTTTAGACGTTGGCCGAGGAATCGTCTTAGCATTTCCCCGAGCCTCTGCTCCCGGGAGTTGGGAGAGAGTTAGCCGGGACGGTGGGGGGGGGGGTTCGTCTTTTGCTAGTAGCCCCGTTCTGGCCAGCCAGAGTATGGTTCTCGGACCTGGTGTCCATCCTCGACGGCTCTCCACTGGAGATTCCGATCAGTAGGGACCTCCTCTCTCAGGCAGGGGGAAACCATTCTTCACCCCGAAGGAGTTATGGAAGTGTGGGCGTGGCCCTGAGGGGGAACAGCTCATAACATAGGTTTCAACTGAGCGTGGTTGAAGGGGGGACCATACTCCCCTCCAATCCAGAGCTCCCTCAACGAAGAAACTGTACGCCTTGAAGTGGAAACTTTTCGCTTCATGGTGTGGACAGCGACTGCAGGACCCAGTCAATTGCCCAATTGGTACAGTTCTGGAGTTTTTGCAGGAGCGATTCTCCACAGGGTTATCCTCCTCCACTTTGAAGGTTTATGTGGCGGCCATAGTTGCTTACCACACTCTTCAGGGTGGTCAGTCAGTGGGAAGACACCCGTTAGTTTAACGTTTCCTCCGTGGCTCCCGGAGGCTGAGGCCAGTACAGTGCACCAAAGGGCCCGCATGGGATCTGGCAGTGGTTTTGGAGGCTCTGTGCAAAGCTCCCTTTAAACCCGTCGAAGACACTTCAGATAAGCTCCTCACGCTTAAATCTATCTTCTTGCTCGCTATATCCTCACTGAAGAGGATAGGGGACCTCCAGGCACTCGCTGTGTCATGCCTGGAGTTTGCCCCTTCCAGGTAAGCAGGCCAGGACGAGAGGACCTCATCTGCTGTGTCCAGTGCGAGCATGGACACTCCGTTTCACCGCAGCCTGCACAGTGGCTAAAGCGATCAGTATTTGTTTGATTGGTTTCACCTAAGAAAGGACGTTCCCTGAGAAGAGCGGTGGTGGTCGAGGCATTCAGGTACTGGCTCGAGTTCACTATGGCCTCCAGTCACCCAGGGGGTAAGGAGAGCACTCGCACACGGGTGTTTATGGCGGACTACAAGGCCTTGTCAAGTGGAGGCTGGCCCTTAAGGTGTTTGTGCTGCGGCAGGGCTGGTACTCCCAGCCACACATCATTCGGTTTTACAGTCCTCGACCTGGCGTCTACTCCAGGGAAAGTCCGTTCGTCTTGATGTGCTCGGCCCGTGACACCAGACAGTGAATGGCTCGTTTATGGTGTAGTGGGTATTCTCGTTCCCAAAGCGTTCGACGCAGCTCGAGTTCCTTAAGGGGAACGTCTCCAGGTTACGTATATAACCATGATTCCCGAAGGGGAAGACGCTGCGTCTCCCTGCCTATCCCTGCATACTGCAGGCGCGCTCCGCAGAAGCTAAACGGCTGGGCAGTGAGTGACCTTTATGCTCCTGGCTGATTATGTAACACCGTCATGATCCGCATTCGCTATGGATGATTTACACAGGCGTCAGTTACGTGTCTCGCCGGAGGCGTTACCAAAGCGTTCGACGCGCGTCTCGTGCCATTCGGGGCAACCATGGTTACATAACGTAACCTTGAGACGTGTGTGTGTGCGCTGCAAGTGTGCATGAGTGCACGGTCTCCAGGAGAGCACGCGACGGGGAATGGTTACGTGGCACGAATTAAAAGAAAAAAATGTGATAAACTTTAGTGGCCGATACACCTTGCCATCGATAGTGCAAGTGACAATTCCTGTGTTCACTGTGCAGCATGCAGCTCATTATAGCTGAAGATTGCGTTGGAATTGAAGACATTGCATTTTGGAGGAAAGAGAGGCGTGCCGTTGACGTGTGATTCACTCACGCTGTTTGTGAAATTATGTCTCACAACAAATTTTTCTAATTACTTTATAGGTTATTTAATGACGAAATATGAATTGTACCTCAACTAAAGCATTATAATTATTTCACCCGCGCCGGACAGAGACTGAGGTGGTGCTGCTGTATGTCGTGCCAAACCTCACACGTGACGGCAGGCGCGTCATCAGCTTGAGATCGGTTTTTTGAGATCTGCCTTTTTAGAGACCGCCGATCAATCATCCCAAAGCGATCGTGCGTTTTGTGATCGGTAGCCGATCAATCGGAGCACCCCTAGTATTAACTTCTTACTTACTGAACTGTTGTATAAGATCAGTATCACATCTGAACTTGTGTGATATTGCTTAACTATATGATGTAAATACGAGACAAAAACTCAAAGGGGTGAGTTGTTGCCCTGCCTCATATTTGTCATCAATCAAATGTCAGAAGACCCACTTAGGTCTGGGGTGGGGCAAGTGCGTTAAATGCGTTAATAATTTTAACGCGTATCTAATAGCCTTAAATTACCAGCCCTAATAGAGGCAATACTTCTGTTCTGTACATGCAAGCATTACAAACACTATGCTACTTACAGTTAAAGACATATTCCCAAACCATTTAATTTTCCAAAATAAAATGATATAATGACCTCAGAGAAATAGGTGCGCTTGCCTCAGGCCTACTGTGCCACACTATATCCTGTCTAGACAAACATAATTTCCTTTCTGGAGAGAGGGTCAGCTTGTTTGTATTTTTATGGAACTGCAGGAGAAAAGTGATGTTAACTCACTTTGGACTGAGAAACAATGCAGCTTTTTAGCTGTTCCCGAGCTTGGCAGGTTTTGGCCATTCAATGGTGCAAACTGTCATAAAAGGCCATAAATTATTCTGTTAAAAAGTTTTACCAATGCAACTGTATAATATTTGGTGTATGATCCATTTTTCATTTCACAACAATAGCCTAAATGGAAAGTGTGATGGTGGAACCATTGAAACCTGCAGCACTTTTATTCACATTTTATATTGAAGTTCAGCCATCACATTAAACCATTTCGCAATTCCTGTCTTTCGTCCCCAAATTTAAAACCCTGAAATTATAATTAAGACTTTTCTTACACCATTTCATGTATTTAAGACTTCCCATGGCCTTAAAATTGCTACAACTAAATTAAATACTTTTTTTAAGGACTCGTGTGAACTCTGTATTCAAAGGGGTCATGACATTTTTTTTTATATGTTCCTTGAGGTTTACTTATGTTAATAAAGTTTTTTGCACAAAAATCAAATAATGTGGAAAAAATATTTTCAACCCTCAGTATAAAACGACCTGTTTTAAAGGGCGGGTCCTTTAAAGGGGTCATATGATGCGATTTAAATTTTTCCTTTCTCTTTGAAGTGTTACAAGCTCTTGAAGCATTAAGAAGATTTGTAAAGTTGCAAAGACTAAAGTCTCAAATCCAAAGAGATATTCTTTACAAAAAGTTAAGATTCGTCCACACCCCCTAAAACGGCTCGTTCTAACACGCTCCCACATGTCTTCATCATGATGTGGGAAGATTTGCATAACGCCGCCCAAATGTTCACGCAAAGAAAGAAGGTGTAACTTTTATTCTGGGTAGTATTGTTGTGCCGCCGCCGAGCCATATCGTGAAGGACTAGAGTTGATCTGTGCTGGTCGCTGAGGAAAATACATCAACTTCGCACTATGGGTTGCCGGATCAGCTTTCACCGTGGATTCGTCGAATCCGCCAGCCGTGCCGTTCTCAAACCTGCCGCCTCTGCTCACTCTAGCCCCCCGGCCGCTCCTCACTCTAGCATCGGGCTGGGGTCCGCTCACTCTAGGCCGCTGTGTTTTTCGTTGTGAATGCGAAACTACTTACTTTGGTCTTCCAAAAGAGGACACAACTATAAATCTGTGGTTAAGTTGTATTTTCAACACTGTTCGAGAACAGTTCAACCCAATATTCAGATGTGTGCAGCACATTTTATGGATGAGGACTGTTTCCTGAACCAGTAGCCTACAATGCCGGTGTTCTGACTCACAGACTGTAAGTATGTTTTTTATATGTAAAGAATTTGCCAGATGATTCAAATGCGGATTCTTGGGCAGATGTAGGAGTAGCGCTGTTGTTGTCATTTCTCGTCATCACAATGCAGACAGGTGGTTTTATGGTTACGTTGGCGCGATGCAACTCAATGCGTTGAAAAAGACAGTAGAAGCATTAGATCAGTAATGATGTCCCCACGGGATGCCGCGTTATAATGGGTTTTAATGTTTTTCTCGTCGCTCCGGCCGGACAGAGCATAACAGTATGGTAGGGGTGTAACATTTCCATCACACGCTTGAGGTATTCGGCCAATCACCATGCACTGGATAGCTGGCCAAGCAGAGCACACCTTGCTTTTCAGACCGATAGGCGGGGCATAGAGGAGAAACAATACTGTACAGTATGTGGAAAATAAGGGAAAATAATGTGGAAATAATTTTTAAATAAAATAATGTGTGTTTTTTTAACCTTAAACTGCATTAAACACATTTCATTATACCAAATACACAAAAAAATGTTATTTTTAGCAACATCATATAACCCCTTTAACTGGTCCAGGAAATCGGCCACTGTTTTGATTGGCTAATGTCATTGCATAGGAAACAGTATCAACACCCCCTCGCTATTGCATGTGAGTGTTTTGACAACATGATAAAAAAAGGTAATTTCCAGACAAAGCATTATGAAATCATTTACTTATGGTACAAATGTTTCTTTGTGAACTCTCCACGACACTCTGCCTCGTTTACAAAACAAAATGCTCCAATCAATCCTCTGAAACGATCCTGGATGGCATTAAAATAAACTATCCACTTGTTCCTTATGTGGGGATTCCTCTGTCAAGTCAAGTCAAGTCTGCTTTATTGTCAATTCTTCCACATGTACAGGAAATACACACAGAGAATTGAAATTGCGTTAGTCTCAGACCCTTGGTGCATACATATAACATAAATACAGATAGATACAGATTTAAATATAAAATACAATTATACAAATATACAAATAAGGTAAAATTTAAAAATATATATATAAAGCACAAGGCATATGGCAGATAGCGTGCAAACCAGTAAAAGTAAAACAGTTAAAACAGATATAGTGATTGTAGTGCAAAAAAATGATTTGTAGTGCAAAAGAGTTTATTCAGACTGATTAAAGTGACAGTGTGTTTGTATTTGGGAGGGGGGAGTGGGAGAGTCTGTTAGAGGGTCAGAGTTCAGTGGTGCGTAAGGCAAAAGAGGGGAGGTGGGGCATGGTCGGGAGGGAGTTCAGCTTTGATGGATGAAGCTGTCCTTCAGTCTGATGGTCCTGGCCTGGAGACTCCGCAGTCAACTCCTTGATGGCAGCAGACTGAAGAAGCTGTGTCGGGTGGGTGGGATCACCTGCAATGCAGTGGGCTTTGCGGGTGAGACGGGTGTTGTAGCTGTCCTGAAGGGAGGGGAGAGAGGCAACAACGATCTTCTCAGCTGCTCTCACTAAGCTTTGAAGTGACTTGCGGCAGGACGCTTTGCAAGCACCATACCACATAGTGATGCAGCTCGTCAGAATGCTCTAGATGATGCCTCTGTAGAAGGTGCACATGATGAGGGCCGGGGCTCTGGCTCTTCTCAGTCTGCGGAGGAAGTAGAGACGCTGCTGTACTTTCTTGGCCAGTGCTGCGGTGTTGACAGTCCAGGAGAGATCCTCTTCTGATAAGCGGTACAACGAAGAGCTGTTTAACCAAACCATCAAAGCAAATGTTCGTTCACCCATTTGTCCTAATTGAATATTAAGTGCACGTGAACTGTTCGAAAAGTGAACCTTATTTATAATGATCCACGTAGACAAGGATAGCAGCAGTGATTTAATTCTAGTTTACTTTTGACGCGAAGTTGATGATACATGCAGCGTAATATTCAAGTGGTCAGCCTGTTTAAGGGATGCAGCACCAGTGGGCGGGGCCTATGGTGAGAAGATGACTATGTTGTGATGCCTGGCGGAGGTCCTCGGTCGATAAGCAAAGTCGGGGGGTATCATCGTGCACACTAAGATTCAAAACTAGCTTTTTTTGGAGCTTGATTAAAAAATGGTTTGTTTATAATGAGGAGGACATTTTAAGCTATGAAACTTGCAGGATGTGGTAATGGGCGCGAAAACTCCTCTTATATGCCAAACAATCGATGGTAAATTGGATTCCCAGGTCAGGACCCCATAAATAGACCCTTAGGACAGGGCGGGGTGATCTATGTGGTCATCCCTCACTGGAAGACACAATGCCACGGGACGTCAGGCTAGCAATTTTGCGAGCCCTGTATCCATTTACATTTTGATACAACACAGAGCATCAGCAGTCACAAACTTGAACATTTCAACAAATGTGAATGAAAAGGCTAAAGTGAGTCACCGGGACATTATTTGCCCACTCCCTTCTGGACCGGCTTATACAGCCAATCCCAGTTTCTCCCACCATCTACAGGAAGTCACACTGTCTCAGTCTGAAATGGAAGCTCTGGCAGTTGGGGAACATTCCTTTGACCTCATGTCCTTGGGGAGAAGCACACAAACTGCTCCTTTGCAGGCTTGTTTTTAATGCCACTATCAGAGAGCTCACAGGGAAATATGTAACCTCTGGGTTGTCATAGTGTCTCACAGTCCTGGGAGAGACACTCTATGGAATAAAGCAATGGGACCCTGGTGACAAGCTGCTTCCCAGCAGCTTTCCAGACTCTTAGGACCCAATTTACAAAAGGTTTGCATGTATAAAATCATGTGCAAACTTGATAGCAAACATAAAAAATTGAAATTATCTACTACAACTACCTAGCACTGACTTTCAGATACATATGTCAGTTTCCCTTAAAGGGACAGTTTACCCCATACAAATGTGACCGCTGAGGGGGGCAGTCTTTGAAACAGACAGCTTATGTGTGCAAACCAATAACTTCCAGTAGCTACTAGACAACTTTCCAAAATTCCACCCTCCAAAGACACACACAGACATGCAGAGATTTTGTGAGACTGTCATCTCAATGTCACAGGCAAGGAAAATAAAATAAACACTAAATTTGATATCAGCAAACCCAAATTGTGAACTCAGCTTTACACTGACCTTGTATAAACACTGTAACGTCAGTTGTCAAAAGCAACGTTAGTGTGCTTGCATGACACTCTCAGCTTCCTGGCTTTCCATATAAGGTCTGACCTGTGAACATCCATAATGACTGACAGGGAGAAAGTGCTCCTGATTGGCTAAACAAAGAATCTGACAGCAGCCTGTGCTCATATTTTATAGTTTACAGAGCCAGAGGCTGTCACAAAGACAAGGGTGATATTTCAGAATTTCGGTGATATCTGTCAAGCAAAACGGACATATTCTGCATGCCATTTCATAACAACAATTTTTACAGCACTTTTAAATTTGAGCGTGTCCAAACCTATTGTTTTCATATTTATTCAAAATAAATCACCCGAAATATTCCCATGAAGCACACATGCAATTTGTTAGACTGCACAAGCACATAAGCATATTTTTAGAATTGATATCTTAGTAAATCAGGGCCTCAGACTTTATTGAGAGAAAGATGGAGTCAGTTTGGAAAGAATTGTTCATGTAAGGACATGTACACTTGCAGAAATCTGATGTACAAATCCCAACAAATTTTCTCTGACCACAATTTACACCATGCTGACAAATTTACACGCAGCACAAAGGCTGAGGAAGACAGAGCATGCAGACAAAATAATTTTCATCTTGTTTTCCAGTACAAACAACAAAAAAATTCTTAAGAGCAATATTACTTAAGATAAATAGTCTTGTTTTCTGAAAATCTTTCAAAATGAAGTGACTTTAAGCTGCCTGTGGGGTAAGAAATAAACTCACCACATTGGCAAACATTTATTGTTGTTTTAAAAGTAAAGCAGACAACATGTAATATCTTATGTAATTTTGCTTCTCCAGTAGATGTAGGATATCTTAAGAATAAGATTTAAGAATGTTTAGATAGTCTTCTATCTAAACAGAAGTCTTCTTCTAAGTTTTTAAAAGTAAGTTTTAGTTGCAGGAAATCAATTTCTTCAAAAATATCAAATATTATTATTAAAATATAAGTCAAACACAAGGCACTTCATGAACAAAGGATCTTTAATCTAAAAAGACTGTATTAAAGTGGTCTGTACTCAGAGGCTGTAACTGTTCCTGCAGCTAATGTCACATCTACACTAAAATCATCGAAGGCCACAGCTCAGTCCATCTCCGTTTCCATGAACGCATGCTAGGGCTCAAACGGTAACGGCTTTTTTCTTTTCCGGCTTTTTTCTTTTCCTATTATCTCACACTGGCTCCAAAGACAACATGCTTTTCACTAACTCGCCTTCCAAAGACAATTTAACTAACTTTGTCTTACACAGCTGCTGTGTACATAAGTCCTCAACAGCATGTCTATAGATGTGAAGTCATATGTGTTGATGTAGTATCCTGAACATGCTGTGACTCACACTAGCACTGTATGAACAAGTGGGCATATGTGAACTCCAGAAGCTTCTGTGAATTAAAGGGGTTTTTAATTAGTTTTTGCTCTGGATCACCAAGTTTTGTCATCATGTTTGGTTGAGACTGAATATTTCCTCCCAAAACAGTTAACTTTACCACATAGTGTCCAATAAAGTCAACCACAAGAGTGGCAACAGTTCTCAGGTTTTCTCTCGCAGAACCGACTGAAGTTTACAGACCTGGTCATTTAAAGGGTTTAATAAAATAACCCCTACTGGGCTGTAGGTATTTTGCAAACTGTAAAGTTAGACTAGTACTGTTTTTGGAAGGGTGTAAGACAGCACTTAAACAAGCATCACATTTTTTAATTAGGGTGATTAAACAGAAGTGGGTGCCATGCCATCAAGCGTGGAGTAGACTCACTTTTTGATTTGGTGCCATTGTTATCGCCCTTGTTGTCAATGTGGGACCAAATGGTCACTAGTGGTCACCATTAGCATATATTCAAGAAATGGTGCATCCTCTTAAAGGCTAGTGTTAACATCGGGACACAGAAATCATATTTGCCATTTTACATGATTCCACGTATTGGAAGTTTGTAGTACTGTCTGGGCCAAGGGGTGGAAGCGGATTTTATGTTGAGGATACATTAAAAAATTGTAGAGAGTGGAAGTAGGAGTATTCTTAGAATTATTCGACGACTAGAAGGGTACGGAACAATTAAATGTGGTGAGATAAATCTGCTCAAAATAGTAAAGACAATTGAATATTCTTAAAGTCCTGTTTTAAAACAGGGGTGTCCAAACTCGGTCTTGGAGGGGCCACCCAGGCCCCGCCGCTCCTAAAGCGTTAGTTCCAAAACCCCAATTAAAACAAACCGAACCCGTACTCAAGTCTTACTAGGCATACTAGAAATTAAGACAGGTGTGTTGAGGCAAGTTTGGAGAAAAAACTTGCAGGACACCGAGCCCTCCAGGACCGAGTTTGGGACACCTCTGGTTTAAAACAATCCACTCCAGGGCTTCCTTTCCGTTCTCCTGTTCTGTTGAAACTTTTGTTCATTTGGGAAAAACTATGTTGTATGTGCATGGTCGCCGTCGCACACAATCTAGAAAAATGCATAGCCAGCACAGGCCGCTAATATGTGTGTACATCAACAATAATACGGGCAATGTTTCTTAAGCATAAAGCAGCATCTTGATTGGACGGATCATGTAACACAATATTGGAGTAATGGATGCTGACAATTCAGATTTGCCAAATAAAATGGAAACCGTAATAAGATTTACAATATTACTGTATTGTGGTCACATGAAATACGCCTTGTGCTTCTTAACCAATCAAAACAAACAAACAAAAAAACTTCCAGACCCCAAATTTTTGTACAGTAATACAGCTTTCTGTGAATTTTGTAAATTGTATCAGGATGCAGGTGAGGAAACAAAATAATAACTGTGAAAGATCATACTATCAAAGTGCTATCAAATTGTTACAATATCTCCAGATACTCAAGGAAGGAGCCAGAGTCACGAGCATTGTACACGTACCTGACGTTCAGTAGTTCTATACTGCACAGAACTGAGGTGGTGTGTGTGTATAAATCATACAATCGTACTGTCACAGTATACAAACTTCAACCACCACAGCCACCCCAGCCCCCCAGTATCTAACAGCCAAAAATAGTCTACTGTCTATCTACTGTTCCATAAAGCAATATAATTATCTTAATTGATCATGAGTACACTAGAGTGTTACTTGACATTTAGAAGTTCAAGTGAAATACAGACAGCAGCAGATGTGAGTCCATGTTCACTTATATCAGTGTCTTCACGTTTTTTTTTTAAGAGGTCAAACATGGAAATATTAGAGGTCCGAGTATCAAAGAGATCTAACACCAGACAAATGACATGTCTGCAATAACATGGGGTGGTAGGTCTCCACATTCTTTTGGATCTTCCCTTGGGATAAAGACTGGAGATTGAATAATGAACTGATCTGTGAAATGGTCTACCATTTCTATAATACCTGGAGAACTTCATTTGCTAGTACTCCCATTCATCTCAATTGCAGTTGGTCGACTATCTTGTGTTGTTTGCAAATAAACTTATTTTAGAATACACAACTACTTTTTAATAGTTGTCAATGTACAAAGATGATTTTTTTTCTCCTCAGGAGAATGGTGTAATTACAGAATTTACCAGCAGGGGTTAACTGAACCATGCTAACCAGCCAAACCATGACCCCTTAAAGCTTAACTGGTCCTTAATTGACCTCATAACAACCGATAAGAACTGCAAGAAACAGAAACAGCCGTCATGTGACATTAACATGGAGGCCACCAGGAACCATGAAATCAAAATGGACAATTCTTATTTTTTATGGAATGTTAAAGGGTTTATTATAAACACTATATCATATCTTGATCTTTAACCAAAAATATTAACTTCCCCTCCCCTCGCATTGACATCTCTTCTCTGATGACATGTGACCAGTGCGATGGCGGGACTATAATTCTTCCTCTCTAGCAGCCTGTCAATCATATGAGATTGCAGCAGTTACTATAGCAAATTATAACCAGATAGTAAAGTTTGTGGACACACTTTAAGTTGGCTTGAAAAAGCCTAGCCAGAACGTTTGAAGTAGTTTTAAAAGCTTAAAGTTGAAGATTGTCAGTTGAAGTAGAGTTTAAAGTTCTGAGGAAATACAAGCTCTCAAGAAAAATAGATTAGGAAATAGACAGTAGACAAGATAGGTTTGAATAGATGGAGATAGATAGATAGATAGACAGATAAGATATAGTAAACTAGCATGCCGCTAGCATGATTAGCAAGTTACTAGCATATCGCTAGCGGGTTCCCAGCATGATTAGCATGTCGCTAGCATGTTGCTGGCATTATTAGCAAGTAACTAGCATGTTGCTAGCATGAATAGCAAGTGACTATCATGATTAGCAAGTTACTGCAGTAGTTAGCCTGGTTACTAGCATGTTGTAGCATGATTAGCAAGTTACTGGCATGTACTGCATGATAGCAAATGAATAGCAAGTCACTAGCATGTCATTAGCATGATTATCAAGTCACTAGCATGTCGTTAACAAGTTTCTAGCATGTTGCTAGCATTATTAGCAAGTGACTAATATGTCGATAGCATGTTGTTAGCATTATTAGCAAGTGACTAACATGTTTTATAGATTAGTAATGACTTAGCTGTTGTTAACAATTAGCAAGGGCAAACTAGCATTGTCGTTAGGCATGAGTATCAAGTAACAGCATGTGTTTAGCATGTTACTAGCATGTTTCTATTATGATTAGCATGTTACTAGCATGTTGATATCATGATTAGTAAATTACTAGCATGTTGCTAGCATTATTAGCAAGTGACTAGCATGTCGCTAGCATGTCTCCAGCATGATTAGCAAGTGGCTAGCATGACGTTAGCATTATTAGCAAGTTACTAGCATGTCGCTAGCATGATTCTAGCCTGATTAACAAGTTACTAGCATGTTGTTATCATTTTTCTATTCTAATCCAGCTAAAACCAGTTGATTCAGTAAAAAAAAACAGCTAAAAACCAGCTAAGACCAGCCTGACCTACTAAAAAAGTGGCCAAAACCACTTTAAAACCAGCTTGGGAGACCAGCCAAAGCAGTCAGTCAGCTTAGGCTGGTTTTAGCTGTTTTTTCAGTAGGGAGTTGTTAAGCTTTGCTATAGCAATAGACAGCTCAAATACACCAGAAGTCTTATTGTAGAAAAGTTTTCACCCCCTCAATGAAAGTCTATGGGATTTTACGTGGTTTTGATAGTCTGGTTTACAAAAACTGTACGCCGGATCAGCTAGAAAAGATATAGCAACCCGAGTCAAACCAGTCTGAAGGTCTGACCCGAGTTTGGTGATTGTAGCTTTAAAAGTCTAGGATGAGATACATTTTAAAATGTGGTCTCAGAAGAAGAAAGAAGAAGAAGAAGTTTAAATAGGATTTCAGTAAATTTGCTTTTTCAAGCCAACTTAATGATCCAATCAATTCCCAGTGGACAAAATCCAGCCTCACCTTAGACTTTTTCTCATTCTAGTAGCCGTTTCTCGTCACAATAGGGGAGTTAAAATGCATGATACAATTCCTGTATCATGCTCACTTTAAAGTTACATTTAACCAAATTTGGCCAGACCAGACCAGACTAACTCAAACCAATAATCGCAAATGACAAATAATATGCTGACTACAATGTAGATATGATCCAGGCTTCAGGGAATGAAACAGAATTTCACAAATCAGCAAGGGCCTGGACACAAGATATCTCCTGTGTTCTTGGCTCTCAGCCCCGTTAATAAAACACCACTGCTTTTGGAAAGTTAAAACTCTCCAGACATCAGATCTTTGGAATGTCTATCTCTACTTATGTGTGAACCTGTATGACTTTCTTTCTTCATTAGAACCCAAAATGAGATATTTTAAACGATGTCTCAGTAATTTTCTGGCCATACAATGAAAGTCAATTAGGTTGTTTTGGACCCCAGTGACTCTTTGTATACACAATAACAGCTGAAACATTCTGTAAATAATCTTTTTTTATGTTCCACCGAAGAAAATTAAGTGAGATACAGATTTATAACGACATGAAGGTGAATAAATGATGACAGAACTGTGATTTTCCAGTGAACGTCACATTTAGGAGCTTATCCTACACAAGTAGGCCCTTAAAAGGTACTTTTGTTGGAATAAAGTAGTCATGTTAATTCAGTCAAACTAACTAATATTTTCACTTGATTCAAAGCTAATTTTGATTTTAAAACACGGAGCATTCTTAGCTAATAAACAGTGTATGTTTGTAATCATAATGCTTACTTCAGTGTCATATTATAAATGCATAACAACAACACTGCAGGTCTGAGAGCAGTTACTCTGAAATTTAGTAGGTTACTAAGGTCAACGCTATAGAATAACAGAGTCATTATTTTTGACAAAACATAATGCTGTTACATCAGCTCCCATGTGTGATTATATACCTCTTTGTACACCTGAACCGTTTTTGAGGGGCGTGTGTGTGTGTATCTATGAGATTGAAGGGGCTTGATAGGAACCTGCATCTGGTTTTTGACCCTTATCATCATCTGCTAGAGCTGCAGCTGCAGCTGCAGCCGCCCCCATTCCTGTTCTTACATACACGATTACACACACACACACACCAGCAGCTGTCACTGCTCAAAACTCTGGTATCGCGTTTCTCGCAGAGGACTAGCTCTCCACATTACCACCGTGAGATGCCAACACACACAAACACCACAAGAGTTTGATACATTCACCCTGGTTTCTGCCAGGCCAACAACAGTTTCGCTAGCTGTTAGTCTGGTTGATTGCTATAACAAATTACATTTAGATTCTGGCTAAAATGGGAAGGGGAGGAGTGAGACATCAGTTTTAACACATGCCATACACAACTACTTCTCTCTACCTATTATCAGACGGCCTCATGATATAGTGCTTCACAGTGTGGTAATTTGTGATGAAAATGAACGGTTACACAGCTCCCCTCTCCATCAATGGCCTCATCAAAACCTTCAATTATATCTAATGGTGCTTTTCATTGCGTTTCTCCACACAGTTAATTGAGACATCAGCAAAGCCATTCATCAGCCTTAAAGATACAAACTCCAGACTAAGAGCGCAAGTGAAGAGCGTGTCAACAAACAGATGAGACAGGTGTATTTGAAACTTCTGACATATTTCTGAGGTTACTGTCTGATGGTTAGAAGAGCATAATTATTTTAGTTCCAAGCTTTAAAAAAAAAATCTATAAAAAATAGAATCTAGAAATCTAGAAGTTTGTATTAACCTGTATACAATCTATTAAATCTATTAATGCATTTTAAAAAACAATACATATAATGACTTGAATATACTTTTTCTAGTGAATAACAGTTTTTTTCTGTATTCAAATTGTCAAATTTGTCTTTTGCCATAAAAAAAAGTTTTAAAAAGCTTAATTTGTTTTATATGTGGTGCAACCGACATGCAAATTTATGGGGAAAAATATATATATAAAATAAAATAAAAAAAGGAAAGGAAATAAAATAAAACATTAAATATATTTTTTGGAAATAATGAGTAAGATGCATACACTTCAAGGTGTAAGAAAAATATATGTTTATGTTCTTGTACTTTTCTATAAACATGTCATTTTTGTACCTTGTGTAGTCTTTAAATCAAAACTTTTCTTGAAAATAGTATAACTATTTTTTTCAAAACCATGTGAAAACAGAATATTTCTTACAGTAGAACTTACATCGGCTCATTTGCACAATTTAGAAATTGAGAATTAGGGCTTGACTCACAGTACATTTGGCAAAACTTTCAGATTTTATTTCTTAAGAGACTGGGTTTGACCAAGTTTATAAAATAAAATAAAAGAGAGAGAGAAAATACATTTAAGACTGAGTTTTACATTTGCATGTAAATGTGCAAAATATTTCCTTTCTGGGTGTGCTTGGGCTGTAAATAGCCACATTTGTGTATATTTGTTCTACTGATCTCAGTTGCTAATGGTAAAGGTGAGTGATCTCAGGCTTGGCTGGCTCATGTCTATCTCTGGGTGGAGGTGCTGTTTAGGGTTGTCACACTGCCCTCATCAACTCCAGCTACATGAACAATAGAAATGCTGTTACCCTCTCTCGCTCTCTCTGCTAACCTCTCTCTTTCTCTCTGGGCAGGTATTTCCTGAGGGAACTTGGGCCATTATCACAGCTGAAGGGAGTCAGGTTTCTCCACTAGACTTACTGACCCTCAAATCAATACCTGCTTCTGAATGCGTGGGCCTTTGCCAAGCTGCCTGCCCCCCTCAGCTGGGGGAGCCCACTTTGTCATGCTCAATATGGCTGTCTCTCTCCGAGGCCAGGGCAGGATGCAGGCTTGGGGGCCCCAGAAAAGACCCAGAGGCCCCAGAAGAGCCTGAACTCGAAACCCACAAAACATTGAAAACGAGGGAGGAAGGAAGAGAGGAGGAGGCCTGAATACAGGTGTGCAGCTGCTGGTAGGCTGATGTTACAGGTTGAGAAGGTCAGAGTATGGCAGTTCATCATTCGGTACTGTTAAAAAGATTCACAATCAGAAATGAAACACTGAAAAACTCTTGGAACGGAACGTTCAATAACATATTTAATACAAAATGGCATCATGCAGCCTCATAACTTGTGCTTAGTTGCTCTGAGGAGAAAAACCTAATCTGATATCCAACATGAACCCATTTTGATAATTTAACCAAAGAAGACCATTTTGATTCATGACTCAATTTAAGGGGCAGGAAGGAGTCAAAATATGCACCCCTAACATTTTCCTTAACTTCCTTCAAACCCAAAATATCTGCAGAACTGATAATGAAGAGGTCGGTTGGTGTTGTGGGAGTACGAATTGTGAAAATTAATCATATTGCTGTCAAAAAAGGAAAAGCAACAGTCTTTCCAGATGTGAGTTTTGGTCTTTGTCTGTGATGAAGATGCAGATATCTGGACATCGTAATCCCAAACTGGCTCAGAGCCCAGAACTTTCCCCCTATGATTAATGGGGCATCTGTGGAGAGATGGAGTCATGGTGAGGGGGTACTTTGCTGCCTTTAGCTGATGCAATAGGGACAGGTGCTGATTTAGTACACCCAGTTGTTGACTATCTATGCAAAGCTAAAAAAATTTAAAAATGATATTCCATTACAGGGACACATTACATGTTAAAATGACTACATAGACTATATGAAGACTTTTCTCCAGAATGGATTTTTTGAGGCTCTTAAGAGGGTAATCAAACAATCTCTACATATGTAAGCAGTGACAGGCCGTGTGCTCACATTACAAGGAAAATATGACAGAGATCAATGTTTCAAATCTACGGTGCCATGCGGGGATAGGGGATCTCAGCTGGTAGACAGTAAATTAACTTGTTACTTTTTGTCAGAGAACATATATATTGCTGCAGAGAGAACGGTTTCAATCTCCATTCTCTCTATTGCTAATCAAAACAAGAGGAAAAAAGTATTGTATATGCTTGTAAAATGAAGGCTATTAAAAACTCTATGTTTATAAGACATCATTGACTTTACACATCTGATATATGGCCCAATTATCTCACTTATTAATGTCCTGGCATAAAATGGAGGGCTTATTTAAATGGTTTTAACAAGTAATATTAACTATGGCTTTTGAATTTTTATGGAGACAGAATAGAATGAATAACAAACACTGAGAAAAGCTCATTGGAGATGGATGCCTGCCAAAGAGTTGGCTCTTTTACGATGCTTTTACATAAAGATTTGGAACCAAGTGCCCATTTGAAATGATCTTGCTTTGAGTTTTGGAGCAAAACTATTTTCCCTCCTCACAGAAACTTGTCTAACTTCTTGTATTTCTGAAATCAACTGGAATACTTTCTCCCAGAACCCTTTACACAAACCTTTACACACATAAGGTTTTGATGTCAATAAGATGGTTTGAAAAAAATCACGTAAGCTTGACTATTTTAAAGATTCAAATATAAATTATTTTACTCAGTCCCTATACAATACAATTTTACCAGGCATTACATTTCAAACAGTAGAAATAAATGCTGAATTAAAAAAAAAAAAAAAACTGCATATGGTTTATTTTTATAAAATGCTTTTGAACCTTATCCAACTATGCTGGGCCAAAAACAAATCATTAAGCAGTCAAAATTAAAACATTTCCATTTCCAACTGATTACTTGTGCCAGTAGATATTGAAAAAACTAATCGGTCAAAAATGAACGCCAAAACTACAGATGAAAAATGTTTTTGTTGCTACCAAAACCCAGGGCTATTCAAAAAAAAAAAAAAACAGCAACAACAATACAGTATTCCCATGCTCACTATCCAAGGTGAAAAAGGCTGTTGTGTCTCCTGAAAAGAGATAACACTTCATTTTCCTTCCTCCTGTCGAGGTCCTGTCAAAAAATCTCAGTTGAACATCTGGACTTAATATGCAAGAGATAACCACAAATAAAAGAATTCAGCACTATTAGTAAGCTTCGAACAATTGCATATTGTGGGAAAAAGGCAGATCATGATGATTTAACTTTCACAGTTCCAGACGGAGACTCTGTCAGTCTCTCAGTCGACACCAACTTTTGTCATGTTCTGCAAATTAACTGCTGCATATTCCCCATGAAATTTAGGGACACAACCCACAGCCACCTCATGGTTTGTGCATTAGCGTCTCTTGCTTCTCTGGAATGATCGTTTGTGTTGCATATTTCTTTTTCTTCCAAGTTTTCCCCCCCAATCCATTTTACCTATTTCCATGAAGGCTTGCTAAAGATTCTGATTTGTGATGGAGTGGAAATTTATTTTCTGTTGGACTGTGTTTTGTTTCCTGTTTTGTCTCCATGCACACTGTTTTGTATCTATGTGAATGTCATATAAATGCTGAATCAGATACTTGGTTCCCATATTGTCTGCCAAGTGATATTCGTACCAAGAGTTGTTTTCTTTTAAGTGGAAATCAAATTAGCATTCCGTTATTTTATGATTGGCCTTCGGGTGTCAGATTGTATTTCACCTTGGTGCAGATGCCTGGAGCCTTAGCCAACTGGCATTCTGGTGCACGGGGTTAGCCTTGGAGATGGGCGGGTACATACATGTCTGTTGGCCCTCAGTAAAATTAGCCCATCATATTGAGTGTTGACAGAAATGCTGAGTGTAGAGGAGCTCTGGAGGGATCCTGAAGGTGACATGGTCCCATCTGTCAGAGTGCAGGGCCAGCTGCTGCTGTCAGGTAGGGCCTTCTGTGGTAAATCACCACTGCGCTCTGGTGGGAGTGGCCTGCTCTTTTCTGCCTCACTATGTTCTGATGGGGAAAACAGGCCTCAGTCTCGCCAGAGAGCCAAGAGGAATTCTGTTAACGGTCTCAGGACTCAAGGGGGTCGACTTTCAATCCCAACGGCATCTGCAGTGACAGAGCAGGAAATTGTTAGATAAAGACATTCTTCATTCTCAAACGAATCCTGTTTTCTGGATTTAAAATTTTTTTTTTATCTGAAACTGAGGTATATTAATATATATTTGTATATATGGTATTTGAATGAGCCAGACAACCTGAAACAAAGCACTTGAACAATAGAAGAATAAAAACAACAGGGCTGGGTATTGATACAAATCTCCCAAATCAACTGATTCTGATTTACAAGCTCTCAATTTGTTTCAGATTTGAGTATATTTCAGTTATAATGTTTTATACTTGAAAGAGATTATCTCCAAGATAATGCTGTAAACAAACTGTTTTGTCAACATTCCTTGCCACTTATTCATTTACTTATTAAATATGAAATGTCTGAGCCATTTATTAGCTGGAGCCTAAGCAAATCATGCCCTGAGAAATCAAATTTCCCATGACCTCTTTAAAGCATTCAATTTATTACATGATGTAACTTTCAAAACTTTCTCTCCAGTCCAATAACACAATTTATTTAAAATGTAAAAATTATTGTAAAATTTGCTTACATGAAAGAGGTTATCCCCCAGTGAATGCTGTAAACTTCTAACTTTTAGAAACGTTAAAAATTGTAAAATATATTTTTTGCAACAATATTCTATTATTGAAATTAGCACCCTGATACATTTAATGAATTCATTCAGTGAACGATATTCAAACTGATTCAGTTGGTAATTCCTGAGTTCTTTTGGAGGATGCATCAAAAGGATCAGCTCATAAGAGTCACTTGTTTGTGAATGTGACTACAGGGGTTGTGGTGCATGTTTCTGATTCACTAAAAAGAATCAGATTGAAAGAGTTATTTGAATGTGACTCAAACTACACCATATGTTCAAATTAAGATTGTGAGTGATCAAAAAATCCATATTTTTACCCAGTCACAGAAAAAAACATTCATATTGGCCGTATGTTAGAAAGAAGAACGTTTTCAATTAACAGATAATACATTTTAGATCACAGTGACCCTTCCAAAAAACTCCAAAATCATCCATCAACATTCCAGCTATTGGACATCAGAGAATACTTTAGACTTACTCAATATTAAGTGCAGGAGATCTCCAGGGCTCTTGTGGTCTCCATCCAGACACAAAGAGTAAAACCGGATAGAAAGACACATGGTGACCATGTGGAAGCCACCTTATCTCAAGTTCAAAGAGATGGAGGAGGCCAAAAAAGCTTACTCAACCTCTGAATATGCTTTCATGATAAAGGTCTTTTGGACAGAGTGTTGGCTAGATTGCTTAAGAGCAGAGGTCCTTGAGGAGACGTGCTAGGACCTCCTTACTGAGTGATGAAAGCTGGGGCCTCGGCTCTTTTGGGAGAGCACACGGGGTCCATCGTGCACTAACTCCCCTGACCCATTCAAAGTCTCGCATGCTGACAGCTTCATTCAATTCAACTTTTCCAGTGCCATTAAAATTGTTTACCATGACACTGAAAATATTCTGTCTCAAAGGCAAAAACAACTGAAATCGCAGTAAAATGCAAATAGTTGGGAACACTTGTTGTGAATGTTTCTTGGCACCTATTCATTTAATTAGTAAATAAATATTACTGATTATAAACATCTGAACCATTTAAAAACTGGAGCCTTAGAAATCGTTTAAATAAAAGCATGAAATGTGCTATGAAAACACTACAATTTGCAGAATTCAAAGCTTCCTGACCTAAAAACACTTTATAGGGTTTAAAATGCATTTTCCACAAATAAGAACCATGTTTTATTCTGAGATCTATAAACAATTATCTAATAAAAAATTACACTAGAATGCTAAGTTTTTATTTTTTAATCCTCCTTGAAATTCTTGACCTTCTTGCAGCATCCAACAGTTATAATCAATGTCAAACCACATACAGTTGTTCTCAAACTAGCCTTAGAGGCATTCACATGGAATGCATTTTTGCATTGAAAAATGTGAGACATAAGTAGTGGAACAGAAAAAAATGCAAGGTCACTAGACATGTTTTTTTTTTTAATTTGAACTTATTTTAACTTGAGCGCCAACATTTTTAGAATGCTGTGTTCTGTGCCTAATGCTTCAAAGACCCCAGGGGCCTCATGTATAAAACTTTACGTAGATTTCATCCTAAATGTGTGAGTACGCACAAAAGCTAGATTTTGCGTACGTACAAAAGTGTTCAGATTTATAAAGCCATGCGTACGCCAGAACCTGCGTAAAATTCCCTTTGTAATACCCAGTCAGCGGAAGATTTTGCGTACATGAATCTCCACCCCGTCTCCTCCCCGAAATCGCCATATATGGAGCTTACAGCGCCTGGTTTTAATATGCATAACGTCATCTGCATATCATTTCCAAGCATATTTCCATCCACGTGACACCATGTTTAACGCAGTTAAGGGTAGCCTACAACACATTAGGAAAATATGAGACACGGACTATAATTGCGTTTTGAGACATTACTATTCTAATGTATGCAATTTGCCTAAAAGGTAAACATATATTTTAGAATGTTTATAGCCTATATTTTTATGGAAAGAGATAGGTCTTCTTTTTTTTTGCAGTGTAGCTGTCTGACTCACCGCGTCAATAACAAAATAAAACGCGCATATCTTACAGTTTCCTTCAAATTCTATCTTTTAAATATGGTGTTTGTCACAATATTGGGAAGAGCACGAAAGGGGTTATCTGTGCGCGACACTTGTTCTACTGTCATCGGACCTGTTCAAACCAGCCAATGGACTGTTTGATCAACGAGCGCATCCTTATGTCTGTCGTTACCATCTGTGTTCCAAAGCCATCAGACGAATCAAGTTCACATCAGTGATCATTATTCGTGCAAAAGTATTTTCTCAGAATATGAGTTTTGCTATTTAGAACACAATTTAAAGCGTAAATTGTGATTAAAACATTAAATCACATAACACAGGAAAATTGTTCGAAAGCAGCAATTCCACTACAAATATTTATTTTTAAATTCATATAAATATGTTGTAATTTCTGGATAATAATTTCATGAAATTTCAGTGCTTAACTTCATTATTCAGAGTGTCATATTTAATCTAAATGTGTATGTCAAATGTAAAACAGACTTTAAAATCATTCTGTTTGCTTCCTTATTTCGCTCACTCCAGTAAAAGAGTGCGTACGCATGGTCTAGAGTGTCCGTACGGTGCGCACATATTTACGCCTAGTTCATTTTTTATAAATCCAGATATGTGCGTGGAAAATTGCGTACGCACATTTCCATGGCCATTTTGTGCATACGCAACATGTATACATAGACATGGGGCCTCATTTATAAAATGTTGCGTAAAAACCATCCTAAATTCGAAGATCATTTCTCAAAAGTGCGTAAGTGCGATTCAGAGAAAACAAACGTGCGCACAAAAACACGTGCGTACGCCTCTCTTCCAGATGTGACATTTATAAATGGCAAATGATGTTGAAATTGTGCGTAGCTGACTGGTGTTAGATCTCCGCATTGTAAACGCCCCCTAATTAATATAATTACCATATAAAAAAATCACACGCCAATATCCAAATTTCTGTGATTGAGAATGACAAGCACAAAGAAATAATAATAATAATAATAGTAATTATTAAACAATTAGGTTTCCAAAAGTAAGAACAGGAATTCAAGTAAAATGTTCAGTCATCTTATAAAAAGTGAGCCATCCTGCTTTTAAAATCACTTGCGAAATCACGAAATTCTTGCAATACTTAAAAACATTACTGAAAGAAATTGGACGTTTCATATCATAATAAAAAAAATTATTACACGATTATGGTCTCCAGTCTGAAAAAAACCTGCATGTGATTTGGCATTTCTTTATATTTACACAGTTTACTAATGCTGCTCATTAATGTACTGACACAAAAATATATATTGTATTTTATACAAATATAAATTTTTTTTTTTCGTAAATGACAAAAACAAAGTTTAAGGCTGACGTCTCTATTCATTTTCACAGAAGCAAAGCAGCAGATGTTATAAATAAAAACAGTTAACAATGTCATTGAATAGAATATAGGCTATTAAAACCGTTATTGCACGACATAGGCCTATTCTTATAGGCTACACAGACAAAACCGTCGGAGACGAGTTTATGCATTTTTTTTCTATTTTACACATTAATAGTAAATCAAGACATCGCAAGTTCTCTTGTAAAATAAAATAAAAAAAACAACAACATGGAATAAACTGTACAGAAAGCAAGTAAAGAACTCTCAACATTAGGCTAAAAAAAAGGTCAGTTTAATCTCGCAAAAACTACCGTTAATAAAAAATCTGACTACACTACACAATTAATCTTACACTGTTTATGATGGATTCGGTGCTTGCACGTACACCGCTTTTTATTATTATTGCAGCTTAGATGTTTAAATAGCTGCAGTGCTCCGACTTTGCCACAAGGAAAAGTGCGAATGCCTGCTCAGACCCTGACTTTTTCACGTCAATTACCGTTTTTATAAATATGAACGTTGCGTGGATTTTAGCGTACGCACACTCTAAGATCAAATCTGTGCGTAAGCACATTTTATAAATGAGGCCCAGGTGTGAGCGCAACCTTCACTTGTCCAATCTAGTGCAGATTTATATATTAAACAAGGGAACAAGTAGCATAGTGAATGCAAAAATGTGTCTTTGTGAAATGGCACTGAGTTAGCCTAATTTTATTAAGGAGCCTTATGATACTTTTATTTTTTTTTTAAATAGTTTTTGCCATGAAAATAGCTTTAGATGCTGACATGGCATTAAATAAAATATACTACTACTACTAAGGGGATGAGAAATGAAGAAAATAAAACAGTTTATATAATTTTTAGTTGGGTTATAGACGTCTTAAAGTTTAAGCATCTCCTTTTTTAAAAGGAAAAAAAAAACGTTTTCATTTCATTTTCAGGTCCTATTTTTGAAAAAAAGACAAAAAATATGTTTTAACAGTAATATTATCTAAATCTTGCTTGAAACTGAAGAAGGATACAATACAGCATGATGGTGAGAACTGACAGCAGCACTAATCTTATCTAAACTAACATGTGCTACACCATCAGTTGCCTCACTTACACTTACCAGGAACAGAAAGATTGACTTTCTGTGCCAGCAGTAACTGACCTCTGTGCTTATGCAAGACTTTAAATCTGTGAGATGAAGAACTTATAGGATGGGGGGGGGGGGGGGGGGGGGCTTTGGGGCAGAGAGCCTGTAGTCTGATATTATCCAGTCATCTGCCCCGTCCACACGCCTCCATGTTGACAGACAAACTGTGCCTCTGCTAGCCTCATCTATCTTCATTGAGCCCTAAAGAGTGATGGTAAGTAAGCCCGACAGGACAGAAGAAGGTCTGGATGGTTCCAATGTTATCTCAGACTGGCTGGGATTCCTTGTCCAGTGGCGGCTCTATTTTCCTGGATCTTTGAGGGAACTGTTTGGGAAGTGTGTGTGTGTGTGTGTGTGTGTGAAGCCCACCAATTTTGTTCACAGGGACTAATGTAAACTCATCTAGACTTTCGGTCTGTAGACATCAACAGAATCTGTCCATTTTGTCTCTTGTCTTTTTTTCATCAAAGCACTGTCAAATACTCTTACACTCACCACACTCTGTCTGTTTGCATCTCCTTGGAAACCCCACTAGACTGTGTTATTTCCTTCTCTTACAAAACGTGCTCGCAAACTGCATTACAGCCAAATGGAATAATAAAGTTGGGGACAAAATAATAATTTCTCCACCATCTGCATGGATAATGCTCACGGAACTGGCTGTTGTACAGGTTGTATCAAAAAGATTGTTGTTTAAAGACCAGCTAGTAAATCAAATTTCTCTCCAGGGGTTGTTAAACATCCCCCAGCAGGCCACTGCAGCGCCACACTGCATTCCATCAAGTTAAAACCCTGCTAGGGGCCAAGGGCGTAAAGCTCACTCTTTTCACATACACCCAAAGTCCCTGAAGCTAAAGACATAAACCTTTGCTTTCCATGGAGAAGAACACCTGCTTGCCCTTCCGAGTTGGCTCATGGAACAATAAAGCAACAGAAATGAAAGGTGCTGTAACTAAGGGCATTTTACTTTGAATTTTGCTAACTTCCGCCAGGTTCTGCTGATTTAGACCACAGTCACTCACCAAAACCCAGCCAAACAAAGCTATGCCAACAAACACAAAGGGCACAATTGTATTTTTGCACACTTGAAAGGCACTACAGGAAGGGAGAGCTACTTAAAAGGATAGTTCATCCAATAAATGAAAATTACCCCATGATTTACTCACCCTCAAGCCAGCCTAAGTGTATATGACTTTCTTCTTTCATACAAATACAATCGGAGTTATATTACAAAATGTCCTGGCTCTTCCAAGCTTTATAATGCAAAGGACGAATGGGTGTGGTAGGCATTCAATAGTTCATAGAAGTCCAATAAAAACGCATAAATCCATCGTAAAAAATGCTCCACACAGCTCCGGGGGGTAATAAAGGCCTCCTGAAGTGAATCGTATATAATTTGACACAAAGCTTTATTTCTTTTAAGCAGCAGAAGTTTCTTAAAAGTAAGAATTTCATTGTATCTGCTATTAAGATAACATTCTGATTCAACTGAGATTCATGTAGGGTTTTCCAAAGTAGGAATGGATGGAGTAGGTCATAGTGATGCTCACTTTCGAACGGAATTCGCCCTCAGTGAGAATAAACTTGTACATGCAAAACAATCATTGGCACTATTTTTACTCTTCACTGAAGAATTTTTGAGTGTTTGTCTTTTATAATTTTGGACGAAAATGTAAACCTTCATTCAATGGCAGCCTTTAGTTCTCATAGTAACATAATACATTCATAAGAGTGGGAGATACTTATCCCAATTCTTATTCTAGGCATATTGGTTTCATCTAGCTGTAGAGGTTGTGGGGGTCAATGCTTGTTATAGGCAGTGATGTCATGCCTGGTGTTAAAACTCACATTAGATCGGCTTCTTAGGCCAAAGACTGAAGCATCTGCCATGACAGGCTGTGGACAGCTGTGTGAACCATCTAAATCACACCACAACTAATATCTTCATTTAAATCAACAGACAGATTGCTTACAAGTAAAATGTAAATACACCGTAGAGAGATTTTCACTTTTGTGCTTGGTCTGCAAACGTTATGATGGTTCATTTTTTTCAACTGAGATAAGAGTTGTTACAAAATACATTATGTACACTGAGACATTGCATCACTTAACCAACTCGCATCTTTATGAACAAACAGAACTTTGATTTGATTCACTCACTTCATAAATGGTAGATTAAAAACAGCCATGGTACAGTCACTGTTCTACAGTGCATAGAATCATAGGATAATACTGCCATATCCACTTTGATATGGTACTGAATAATTTCCATATTCATGTACCATGGTATTTATATGGTAAATGTCTATAAAACATGGTAATGCATTGTTTCAGTTTGATACTGATCTACAGTGTACTCTTCGTTTCACCCTTCCGCTCGCAAGCTTCAAGTGTTGAACTATTCTTCATCGCTGTCAATCGAAAGGATGCATTTGTGCATTTGATTTTTAAATGGACTTTTTGTAATTCAGCAATCGTTTTAGTTCACTTTGTTCCATGTTAATTGCCCTGTCCAAATACCCACACTTGCATTCTTTGCACTTGACCACTTGACTTTAGGATGTATGTTCAGATTTGGCCAAAGTGTTCATATGAGCAATGGGAAGCCCAAGAGTGTAGAACATTTTCATCCTGTGGAACACACTCCGGCTGTAAAAATAAAAATGCAAGTGTTTGCAGAGCTTTATTTTTATTTTCAGTACTTTGCATTTTAAAATAAACTTCTAAACGTCTGTTCAGTAGTCCCTATAACACGACATAATTTAATTTGTGGTGCTTGTGATTAAGTGATAAAAAGTAGTTGCAAATGTTGTACAAAATAAATATTACCACTAATCATCTTTGCACCAATAAAACGAGCAACACTTTGCTTTACTACTAAATTATATGTAATACCTAATTATTATATTACTATTTAACTTGCATTGGAAAGTTTTCCGTGACCTCTTGCGAGATCTCGGCAAAAAGTCTCACGATTTATTTCCGAACATGTGCTGATGGGTACACTAGGCTTAATACCATTTGGAGCCAGTATTCGAGAGGCGGCATACAAAAGCCAAGCCAGGCTGCTGACATGCTGCCTATCAGCCAATGACTTTGCAGGTAGTGTTTGTTCATGAAGGTAACTCATGAAACTGATATTGGTCATGCTTCTGAGGCAGCTTAATGGTTTAATGATCTACAACAAAATAGAAAGGGTTTTGGTGATAACTAGGCCTTAACGAATATTTAATTACCATAAGACTGATTTTTCGCTAGAAATAACATCAAAAGAGCAAAAGGTTAGTCAGAAATATACATTTACACAAAAACTGACCACCAAACACAACTTTCAGACAGCATCTTTATTTTTTAGCTCAACCGTCACAGAATGGAACACACAGGATTGTGGGATATCAAAGGCAGAGAAGGACACATCTATGCTGCCTTCAAAAATCGATCAGATGAAGGCATCTCATGAGACAGGAAATTAGCTAACTTGGATTTGACGGCCTTGATGCCTTCTACCTTTAGAAGCATCCTCCGAGGACGCATTTCTCCGTTTTCGGATGCAGCCATAGTGTGGATTTAGTGTGTGTTAAGGGCACTGCGCTTTGGCGTTTTTAAGACCTGGGACAGTCTTGCGCACTTATTTGCTGTCGCGCACACATGCTCGCAAGTGGCCAAGACCGCGAGTGTGGGTATTTGGACAGGGCAAATATTTAGTGAACTGTCTAATGATTCTGATCTAAATAGTGAACTGTTTTAGACCGTATTGCAAACCTTTTGAGTCGATTCATAGAAAGAACTGATTCAAAAGAATGATTTATTCACGAGTCGACTAGTTTTCATTCTAAATGGATACACCACACATGATTGATGAAATATTTTAGATCGGTACATAGATTTGTCCCTTGACAAAAAAAAAGTATTTATCAGTGAAATTTTACTGGGGCACAGTAGATTTTTACTACTCGTGACTTTGTCAATAGTAAAAAGTTCTCAAAAGTAGATTTTTGTTCTGTAGCAGAAAAAGACATGCGCTGTATAATTACAAGTAGAGCAACATTTGGCAAATCTACAAATGTATGGGGACCGTAAAAGCATATAAGTTAAATATTTAGGCAAAATAACATTAAAAATGTTTTCCACATGACAGTCCCAGTTTTCAGTGGCCTACAGTTATTATGTTGGTCATAAATCCATAAAACCATTTTTGGTAAATGCGTCACAGTATTATGTAATAATATTGACATGATTGATGTTTTTCATCTCGAAACAGTGGTGGTCTCACACAGTCTGACTCAATTAAATGGAGCTTTGCCAATAGGATGTCTTGTCCTAGGGCAAGATCATAACATGAGCCCAATTAATAGTCTCCACAGGAGGCCACAATGCAAACATTCCACAAGTGTCTAGCGGCAGGGCACTGTGTCTACTGTGAACCCAAATCATACTGCAATGTTTTCATTGCGGTCTCAGCTCAAGTGGTTATAATATTCTGAGGCAGGCAGGAAGAGCGAGACGGATGGAAATGCTAAACAGTCATCCTAAACTCTCTGCAGACCACTTGCATGGCTACTTGCATGGGTGCAAGCGTTCAGGTCAGTACTCAAAAGTGCTAGTTTCATGCTCCACAAACAGAACATTAACTTTCAGTTCATGAGAGGGAAGTTTTTTTATTAAAAAGAATAATAATTAAAAAGAAATTTGCGCACTGACAGATCCGAGTATGTTGGAAACCGACCCGTATTAGTACCCTGAATATTTTTGTTTCTCTTTAGAATTAATGACTGGTGACAGAAATCTTCCAGTGACTTATGCTTGTATCACAGTACAATTCCCATTGCTTACAGGAGAAGAGAGCAGCTAAGCTTTCCGATCTGTTTATTACAGCACTGTGTGTATAATCAGAGCTGAAGGTGGTCCCGGATCCTAAGGACGAATATGTGTGGGTTTGACATTTGTGTGTGTGTGTGTGTGTGTCAGAGCTTGGGAGGTTGTGATTAAAGTATTCTCTGAGAGGAAAGACCACCAGGATGCTGTGCATGTATGTTTGAGTGAATATATGCTTGTATGAGTATGTGAAAGAAAAATGGAGGAAAACCCCAATAGCTTTATTCTCAGTTACTTGGTTAATAGAATCTTTATTTATTTGTATTCTGATGAAGATTGAATTAGGTCAGACAATGCATAGACACCTGCGTGTGATTATACATTTATGTATTTTCTGTACACAAGACTTTCTGTTGTTTTTCTTGAAAATAATATGGCTGTCAGTGACTATGCCAAACTGTTGATCTTGACCTGCTTATCTTATCTGTAACATTGACCGCTGTGCTTTGCCAAACCCAACATCCATTAATATTGATTATTTTCTTTATAAAACATGGTCATTTGCAATACACTGTTACCAAAGTATGCTCCTTTGCAAAACCATAATGCACATGGCATTTTAAATTTGAAGTAAACACATAAAGATGTAGAGATAATTCTTGACAAACAGAGGCTGTGATATGTTTCGCACTGTTGTTTGAACATGTTACAACAACACTGGCATGTTTATAATATTTATGAGTTGTAATGCTCAGAAAGTAGCATTTATGTAAGGACAAACCCAAACTGATATCAACTGTTCTTTTGACTGGATGATAAGTGTCTCTAATAATGATCTTCTGTTATAGGCCTATTGTTTGTTTTGAGCACCAAGCAACCATGATGCTGCAGGCACTGAAAAACCATGACCATTGGAAAGCATTGGCAGGTTCCCGCGGCGTTAGTTTTACTATTTCTAATTTTTTGGAAGAAATACAACACAATATAAGGTAAATAATCACATTTATTCATCAAATAATATTTGTTATTGATGTTTCTAAGAGAAGGCCAAAGGTACACCATAAAAAAGTAGTTATTTAAGTTAGTGACCAAACAGTGTTTTCATGTAGTGGAGAATTTCTGTTTTCTGAAAATGATTGATACACGTGACAACTTATTTCAAAAAGCTCTAGCATTTATTTATTGTTAAAGTTAATGTCTCTAATGTTAATGTATCTATATTATTATATTTATCTATATAATTATTAGACATGCATGATATATTGGTATTAGTTATTAGCTAATATTTTTTATTTACATATTTTTACATTGAAGTGACCTGTCTATAACCCTCTCTACAGTTTATTTTTCAAACCTAATTATTAAAAAAAAAAAATTGGGTAGGCATTGCCAAATTTAAGAAGGAACTTAGTTTCTGTAGTGTAACCTTTGCGATGTCGAAATTCCCCTTGGTTGTGAGTTTAAAGTTGATTGGGCAATAATAGAGAGATTTAACAAAAAATGGAATACAGCACAACTGCATGTCATATATGGTGGAGGGGGGGGGGTTGGTGCCACGGCAGGTGTTTGGAGCAAGGCAGGATTGACGAGGACAACAAGATACCAATAAATATTTATGTAGACACACAGCAATTTATGAAGTGTGCTACACACTACACGAATCGGTAACTTCACAATACCCACAAGACTAAGACATACAGAGACAGGAACTTATCTGGGCGTAAAACGAAGGGGCAGACGTGAGCACACTGAGGTAATTTATCTACTGATTGAACTGGCTAAACCCGCAAAGGGGAAGAAACCACAATAAAAAGTCCACAGGGGCGTTACATTACTCCCCCCTCCCGGAAGGGGCGTCCTCGCACCGTAGAAACAGAGGAAGGGGCGGAGGGAGACTAGGAGGAGGACAAAGCAGAGGACGTGAGATGGTGACAGGGGAAGGCAAAAGGGCTGGCAGGCAGAGCAGACAGTTGGAGGTTTCAGCGGAGGACAGACTTCCAGGAGGAGGACAGCTAACAGAGTCCAGGGAGGTGACAATAGAGGCAGGAGCCAGGGAGACGACAGTAGTTGAACCGGAGCAGTATGAGACCAGGGGGGACCACATGTCACAGCCATATACGCCCCACGGTGGAGCCCGACGGAGGGAGGAGCCCTGAGTAGGATGGTGCACGCGTGACTCAGGGCCGACGCGGCGGAGCGGTTGGGAGGTCCCGGCCCAGAGACAGAGAGCCAGACGAGCCAGGTGGATGCCGAGAGTCCGGGGTGCCATGGTTGGCCGAGGGCATCTGCGACTCGCATCTAGGAGAGGATCCATAATCCGCGGTGGATCCGGAGTGAACTGGTACGCATGTGGAGAGACGGGGAGAGGGTAATACTAGCGCGAGTCACAGCCTATGAGAGGAGGCCAAACGTGGCGGTTCAACGCCGCGACAGGCTGAGGCTGAGGTGAGGCACTTGGGATCAGGAGCCTATCCTTGGCTAAATACAACATCAAGCCCTTCCTGGGCTGAACTGGGGTCAGGAGCCCTTCCTGGACTTAACTTGGGATCAGGAGCCCTCCATGGGCTTAACTCGGGAACAGGAGCCCTCCCTGGGCTGGACTGGGGATTAGGGGCCCTTCCTGGGCTTGACTGGGGATCAGGGGCCCTTCCTGGGCTGGACTGGGGATTAGGAGCCCTTCCTGGGCTGAACGAGACATACGGAGCCCTGCCTGGGCTGGACTGGGAATCAGGAGCCCATCCTGGGCTAAACGAAACATCAGGAGCACTTCCTGGGCTGGACTGGGGATCAGGTGCCCTTCCTGGGCTGAACTGGGGATCCCGCTGTCTCTCCTCCTCATTTTGGCCCTGAATACCCTCCATAGTCTGCTCACCCTCAGCCATGATGCCGGGGGCAGAGCTCATCTTCGCGCTCACACCGTCCACGGCTTGCTCCCTCATGTTGGGCACTGTCGCCGGCTCTCGCACCAGGTCTGACGGGTTGGGCTCAACATCCAAGGCGATCCTCTTCTCAGCCGTGGGGCTTTGCTCCGGCTCGTGAATCGCGGCGGGAAATGGCTCTCCGTCATCGGTGGGCTCGGGCTTTAGCTCCGCACAGCGTGGAGATGGTGGGCTGGGCTCTGGGTCATGAGTGGGGCTGGTGTTGTTGTCCGCGATGTCCATGGTCAGATGTGACTTGCAGGACACCAGCACCCACTCGTTGAAGGTGGCGAGGCTCTCTCGAGGACCAACCCCGGACAACTGCACTCGTGTGGTGGCATTAAGTCCAAGTTGATAGAATGTGCAGAGGCAGTTGTCCAGGTAGTGCGTGAGGTTGGCGAGGGCCACAAAGTGTGTAGCGTGGTCTTCGAGAGAGCGATCCCCCTGCTCCAGCAGGAGGACGAGAACGGCCGGGTCATCCATAACAAAAATAAAAACTGACAAAACCGGAACCAAATAGGAACGAACGCCCCTTAACTTTGAGCTTTTTATTCGGTTATTCTGTCACGGTCAGGTGTGTGGAGGCGCAGAATGACAGGACAACGACGGTTCCAATAACAAATGATTTAATCGTAGCCACACAAGGCAGTTTTAGGAGATTCACACACACACGTCGGGTACCTTCACAATACCGACGAATACTATATTACAAGAACAGGAACTTATAGGGCGAATAAAGGGGGCAGCCAGTGAGCACACTGAGGTATATTAACTAATGGTTTGAACTGGCTTAAAACAACAAGGGAAGAACCACAATAAACATTCACAGGGCGTTACGGGGGGGGGGGGGGGGGGGTATCAAGATATTATGTCCACGAATTTAGAATATGTTCCCTTGACTTATTAATTCATCCCCTCAGTTTAGATAAAATTGCACCAAAAAAAAAATATTGGTAAATTAGTATTTCAGTTATTTGCAAATGTTAACTGGCTAAAACCGACACTTGCGCAAAGTTCGTTCTCAGAGTAATAAAGATAGCATGCCTTCCATAAGGCCTCAAAACTTGACAAGCTGATTTTAAAAATCATGTACTACCACGGGCAACCATGACAGGGCAATCACCCAACATTACAACCCGTGGTAGAAAAGTGCAACCTCCCTGCACATAAATCTAGCATGATGTTTATAACCTCAGCCTGAACCGTACTCTGGGAGGAAAAGAAGCAAGTTCCTGATGGATTACTGAGCAATGACCTTTAGGCACGAAGTGATGAATATGTCTGACGACATCTGTGGGACTCCAGAGTCATAAGCAATGGCATTACTAGCAGAAACCAGACACTAATGAGTGCATTATTGCAAAATACCAGCATCTAGATATTGTCCTGAACTGAGCTCAGCTAAGAGTGAAGTGATGAGTGTTGTGTGGGAATTTTTAGGCGTGTACTGAAAATGAGCATCTGTTTCTTGGAAAGTTTCTTTAAAGAGTGTTTTTTCATATTGATTAGCGACAGCTTGCATTCTTGATCCTTTATAATAGCAACAAATAGGATTCATAAAACACTGTGCTATGTGAATGCGGAGCATGCATTTTTTCTGAGTGAGATTTATGCAGTTGTGAATTGATCACTTGGCTAATAAGGTCACATGTGGTTACAATTAAAAACAGCTTTATTAATGGATGCAGTAAAATGTTACCGTGACACAACACTTTCCTGCATATTTCCTTTCATCCCTGTCAATAGCAGACACATATAGGCAACACATTTATAGGTGCTGAAAGAAACGACATCTGATGAAAGATGCATAAATTCTGTCCACTTCGGATGGTAAAAAAAAATGTATGGTAACACTTTACTTGAAACCTTATGCATAATGCATAATACAGGTATTCATAATTTACATTATAGTGCATTGTATCTTTTCAAAAATAATTGTAACTAAGTTAAAATGCTTTATAATACTTGCAGATTCCTTGTTGCATCTACAGTTGTTTGTCATTTGTTTTCATGTGTAATGCTTTTTAAAGGTGTAAAAATAAATAGATACATATTATGTATTATAACTATGGTTATGATTATTCATGTGTTAAAATGCTTTTATACTGTAAGTGTTTAAAGATTATTTGTTTTAAATTTTCACTTTTGGATTTCAATTGTATGTGGAAATGTATTTATCTAGATCAAGACTAAAAGAAAGAGTAATTTAGATAGTAGCAGCTATTGTCTGTAACTGCCCAGCTGCCTGTTATTAACCCGAGACTCTGTTTACAGCTAGAATCATCATATGTCAAAATAATGTCATGTTTTGCAAGCACAGTCTTGCTTTTTCTACACATGGTTATGCTTAAAGCAGAGAATAGATTAGTTGGGCTAAGGATAGTAGTACAGATAACAGAGAAACCAGTCAGGTTCACATACAGAACAACAAACGCAAACCCACCCTATTATTCTAGGCTATCCTGTAATAAACCTACACAATAATTTGCCATGTGTAATTCCATGAATAACCAGATATTAAATGTCTAATTGCTATTTAACAGAATTTATTCAGCTCAATGCATAATGTGACTTCATAGTGACCGTAAAAGCAAAGTTCTCACAAAATCTCCTAACCCAAAGCTTTTGAGATGCTTCATAGTCCTCTCATTGGAGTTGCAACAATGGTATTTTTATAGATGATTGTGGATTGCAGAGTTATTAATTATGTGTGTATCCATGGCAATTGTATGACTTTACTGAGTTTTTTTCTGAAAGACATTTGGAGCAAAACATTAATTTCAAAACACATTTAATAATATAACGTGTTATATAAAGTGTTTTGTCATTGTTTTCAGACATACAATACAAAAAGAAGAAAATCGGGGTCTATAGGGACATTTTTCGATGTTTTTGAAAGACGTCTCTTCTGCTCACCGAGGCTGCGTTTATTTGATCAAAAATACAGTAAATAATTAATGTCGTGAAATATTCTTACAATTTAAAATAACTGTTTGCTACTTTATTTAAATATATATTAAACTGTATTTGATTTATTTGAGGTGAAAGCTGAATTTACTCTAGTCCTTAATATTTACGTGGAAACATTATATTTTTTTCAGGATTTGATGAATAGAAACTTCAAAAGAACAGCAATTATTTAAATAGAAATCTTCTGTAACATTATGAATGTCTGTCACTTTTGATCAAATTAATGGATCCCCCCTGAATAATGCTATTGGTTTTTATTTATTATTTTTTTTTTTTACAAAAACTTACTAAACCAAGACTCTTGAAATATGTATCTGTATCCCCTTTTCTGTCTATTACCATATAGTCATTATCAGGGGTGTGGACTCGAGTCACTTGACTAGGACTCGAGTCCCAAATTTGATGACTTGCGACTCGACTCGACATAATTAAAGAAGACTTGAGACTCGACTTAGACTTTGACAGCAATGACTCGAGACTTGACTTGGACTTGAGCCCTGTGACTCGGAAAGCCATTATGATCAGAGTCGTTATAGACTGCAGCGTTGCGCTTGACTGGCAATAAGCCAGAGACTGCGTTCAGGGAGCGCTGGATAGGCTAGTATAAATTATTGGAGTAATAGCATAACTTACAACAAAAGAGAACAGAGATAATAAAAATAGCAAATGACATGATTCGTCTAGTAGCGATCTCCGCTCGTGAAAAGCGCTGAGAAACGAGATCACTTCACTGGTGCTCACCTCATCATCACTGTGACCGCTGCTGTTAAATATTCCTCACTTCTTCTGTTTGTCCGACACCGAGGTGCACCATGAGTGACGGATTCGTATCCCGCCACGACCCTCGCACTCTGCCAACTCGATGTGCTTTCATTTTCATTTTTATTTGTAATAAACACCTCTCTGAGACCTGTTTTTGTCAGATCTCCACTGTTTTTGTTCGATCAGTTATATTTTAATTGCATGTGCATTTTTTTTTTTAAATTTAAACCTCCATTAACACTTAAATGCATGAATGTTTTGCCAATCATTATTACATATTCGGGTCTTTAGCGACCCGGACCTATATATACAGCATGGATGGATCTCTAACTGCTGCAATAGTAAAACACTCTCTTGATATTTTAAGAACAATTACAGAAGAATAAAATGAAGCATATTTCGTTACCTTTTGAAACTTAAAAGGGTTCAATTTGAGCAGATGATTTTACCATCGCTGTCATCGTCAGAGCACTTCCACAGTACATTCAGCATCTGCCTCATATTCACGATCTCAACCATATTCTCAAAACTATCGTTTTCAATGACTTCATATTACATTTTTTTGATCACTGGCAGCTTATTCACCACATCCATTATCAAATGACAGTAACATTTATATTTCATTGCGTATAGTAATTGCTCTGCAGTAAAGCCATTCAAAACACTTCTATTTGTGCTGATGATATTCGTTTGTTTTATGCCTGCAGTAATTATGAGTGCAACGTCATTATTGTGTATCAAACAGTGCCACCTTGAGGAAAAAAGATGCATTGCACATATTGAGTCATCAGATATGTAAATATAGTTGCGCAGGAAAAAATACTTACACATTTACATACCTCGGGTCTCTAGCGACCCTATACACTTTTTACAAAAAGTTAATCAGAAAACTGGCATTCTTTTATATTTTACTATTTTTTTTCTTTTTTATATTGTTTATAATTAATAGATTGAGGAATACTAAGAAAGTTAATATCTAACTTAAAAAAATGAAGGAGGGAGAGGGTAGAGAATGATGTCCTGAGATATGCATTTAAGGTTAAGTTTAAAGTTAATCCATAATTGAGATTTAAATCTGAGTTTAAAGTTATGGTGCAACAGGATTAAAGTTCATCTTAAATACAACTTAAATCCAGGATCAAAATGATGGGATAAAATGTAAACCTGCTTATTTTTAAAAAAAAAGGTTTAAAGTTTGGTGCAACAGAATTACTAGATAAACCTTGATTTAATCTAGATTTAAAATTAATCATTACAAACCATTCCCTATATTTGAAGAAGAAAATCACATTAGAGGCCTATGTCTGGGTGAGCAGCGGGGTAAAAAAAAAAAAGGCCTAATGATAAGTAAAATATAAGTTTTTGAACGAGTGTTTCTTTTTAACAAAATGAGTATTGTTTATATATATATTATATTATATATATATATATATATATATAACTATAAAATATAGGCTACTCAATTTTTCTCCCTCTTGCAGGCACTCGTGTCATTTCCATTTCTTTCAGGATAAATGAATTAATTCACGTTTTGTAAATCAGTCTGTAGGCCAATAGCACACACAGCCCCTAAACTTAGCAATCATCTATGCATAATATAAACTTAACATTTAACTTACAACATTTTTTTCTATTAAATTATTTTTTCTTTGTTACTCAGTTATAAAGGATGGTAGCTCAGCATTTTTGAATGATTGTCTTCATGAGTTTGTCTGCATCCATATTGCATGTTTCCTCTCACTTGCAAAGTATGCTTGCAGTTATTTATTCTAGTTCTTTCAAAGCAGTTCTTTATGCGTTTCCGCTCACATATTTTTAAATGTTTTTCATTGAGGTTCCAAATAATGTCTAATTGGCTTAGATATAACACCTAGAAGCATATAGCTATTCTTATGCACACACAGAGGCGGACAAAGTACTCAACTCCATTACTTGAGTGAAAGTACAGATACTGCTGGTCAAATATTACTCCATTACAAGTAAAAGTTGTAAAAACAGATTTTTCTTAAGTAAAAGTACAGAAGTACTTGCTTTTAAAAGTGCTTAAGTACCAAATGTAAATTTCCTTTTTTATGTCAATGCCCTTTTTTGTTGTTGTACGTAATATTTGCAATACTTCTGATGCAACTTAGAATACATTACACCTGCTGAATACACTGACTAGCTTGTAGTATCTTTGGAATAAAGAGCTTTTAGAATGTTAAAAACCTATGGGGGAAAAAATTAACACCCCTACCCACCCCCACAAAAGCAGGATGGTAGTGATCTCACACAGTTCTGACAGTGTGTGCACACATCTATGTGTAGCCATTCATCCACATTTGAACAGAGTGGATAGTGAAATTGCTGTAAATACAGACTGTTAAGGAAGAAAATTAAAAATCAAACCTGCTTTAAAACCCAGCAACACAACTGTAGCTGTATAACTTTACAACAGCAACACTGCTTTAACAAAAAAGCAAAACAGCAAGACTTATTTGACAACTCAAAACATTTTAAAAAATGCTGTCTAATCGCTCTTGCTGTACTTTGATGTCACACACAGAACAGTCTGTGCAGTGCTGCTTCAAGTCCAACACCTATTGTGTTTTATTAGGAGATGCACAACAGTTCTTCTGTGGCTTTATAGGTAATATTTTCACCTACACAATTTAGCAAAATCAGACCATATTGTGTCTAATATATACCACAATATTAATTTCTTATTATTGAATTGTTTTAAATAAATATCACATTTGCAACTGGTCAGTGTTCAAAAAATGCTGGGAAATCACTTCATGTAGCCCTAAGAGTGATTACTGATAAACTGTCTGGAAAAAAAAGACAGTTTTTAGTGAAGAAAAAAATCACCCACTGACTTTCAAAGCTGCTACATAGTAACGACTTTCTACTTCGAGGACCTTGATAGAAATGTAGTGGAGTGAAAAGTATTTTGTTTTATTGTGTTATTACTGTGTTAATCCTGTGTTAAGCCTGTGTTTATTACTGTGTTATTGCTGTGTTATTACTGTGTTATTAATGTGTTATTCCTGTGTTATTACTGTGTTAATCCTGTGTTATTACTGTTATAACTGTGTTATTACTGAGTTATTACTGAGTTATTAATGTGTTAATGTTGTGTTATACCTGTGTTATTACTGTGTTATTCCTGAGTTATTCCTGTGTTATTTCTGTGAATTTCGTTATTACTGTGTTATCTCCTGTTATTGCTGCTATACTGGATATTCATGTGTATGTCTTTTTACCCCTGTGTTTATTGATAAGCTACCACTAAATATTGTAGAAAATTAATTTGCTGTAAAGCTGCTTTGCAATGATTTGTATTGTGAAAAGTACTGTACAAATAAACTTGACTTGACTTGTTATTAATGTGTTATTCCTGAGTTATTTCTGTTATTACTGTGTTATTACTGTGTTATTGCTGTGTTATTCCTGAGAATTTCTTTATTACTGTGTTATTATTGTGTTATTCCTGTATTATTACTGAATTATACCTGTGTTATTACTGTTTTTCCTTTTAGTTCGTTTATTAGACTTGAGTTTTCTTGGTGTTATCCCCCTGTTATTACTGTGTTATTTGTTCGTTCTTCCTGAGTTAATTCTTTGGTCATTTCCTGTTTATTTCTGTTAATTCGTGTTTATACTGTGTGAGTCCCTGTTGTATTTTCCGCTATACTAGATATTCTGTGTTATTCTGTGTTACCCCTGTGTTATTGTAATCTACCACTAAATCTTGTAGAAAATTAATTTTGCTGTAAGCTGCTTTGCAATTATTGTATTGGAAAAGTACTATACAAATAACTTGACTTGGCTTGTTATTAATGGGTGGTGTTATTCCTGAGTTATTTCTGTTTATTTACTGTGTGAGTTTCTGGTTATTACTGTGTTATTCGGGTATTACTTTGTATACTGTTTATTAAGGTTTATTCACTGAGTATTTCTGTTATTACTATGTATTACTTTGTTATTCCTGTGTTATTCCTTTGTTATTACTGTGTTATTATTGTGTTATTCCTGAGTAATTTCTGTTAATACTATGTTATTACTGTGTTATTCCTATGTTATAACTGTGTTATTACTGTGTTATAACTGCGTTATTACTGTGTTATAACTGCGTTATTACTGTGTTATTACTGTCTAGTTAATTCTTGTCATTCCTGGTTATTTCTGTTATCTGTTTATTACTGTTTATATATTCCTGTTTATTTCTGCCTATTACTGAATATTCATGTGTTTTTCTGTTTACCCCCTGGTTATTGATAAGCTACCACTAAAATTTGTAGAAACTTAATTTGCTGTGAAGTTGTTTTGCAATGATTTGTATTGTGAAAAGTACTATACAAATAACTTTGACTTGACTTGTTCTTAATGTGTTATTCCTGAGTTATTCTGTTATGTACTGTTTTGATTCCTTGTTATTACTGTGTTATTCCTGTGTTATTACTGTGTTATTACTGTGTTATTATTGTGTTATTCCTGAGTTATTTCTGTTATTACTATGTTATTACTGTGTTATTCCTGTCTTATTCCTGTATTATTACTGTGTTATTATTGTGTTATTACTGTTATTACTGTGTCATTACTGTGTTATTTCTGTTATTACTGAGTTAATTCTTTGTTATTCCTTTGTTATTTCTGTTAATTCTGTGTTATTACTGTGTTATTCCTATGTTATTACTGCGTTATTACTGAGTTATTCCTGTGTTATTTCCTGTGTTAAACCAACAACCCCTGTGTTATTGATAAGCTACCACGAAATATATTGTAGAAAATTAATTTGCTGTAAAGCTGCTTTGCAATGATTTGTATTGTGAAAAGTACTATACAAATAAACTTGACTTGACTTGTTATTAATGTGTTATTCCTGAGTTATTTCTGTTATTACTGTTGATTTCTTTACTGAGATATTCCTGTGTTATTCCTGTGTTATTACTGTGTTGTTCCTGTGTTATTACTGTGTTATTACTTTGTTATTCCTGTGTTTATTACTGTGTTATTACTTTGTTATTACTGTGTTATTACTGCGTTATTGCTGTGTTATTACTGTGTTATTACTGTGTTTTTACTGTGTTATTTCTGTTATTACTGATTTATTCCTGTTATTTCTGTGTTATCCCTGTGTTATTACTATTGTGTTATTCCTGTGTTATTTCTGTGTTTTTTTACTGCGTTATTACTCTGTTATTACTGTCTTATTACTGTTATTCCTGTTATTACTGTGCTATTTCTGTGTTATTACTGCGTTTTTAATCTGTTATTACTGAGTTAATCCTGTGTTAGTCCTGTGTTATTCCTCTGTTATTTCTGATTTATTCCTGTTATTTCTGTGTTATCCCTGTGTTATTACTGCGTTATTACGGTCGTACTGATTATTCTGTTTTATCCCTGGTTTTAATTATTACTGTGTTATTACTGTGTCATTACTACGTTGTTACTGTGTTATTACTGTGTTATTTCTTTGTTATTACTGTGTTATTAATGTGTTGTTCCTGTGTTATTACTGCGTTATTACTTAATTATTACTGTGTTATTACTTTGTTATTAATATGTTATTTCCATGTTATTCCTGTGTCATTACGAGTTGTGTTTTTCCTGGAGTATCACTGTTTTCTGGTTATTATGATTTTATTCCTGGTGTTGTTCCTATGTTTTTCTGTGTTATTCTGTTGTTTATTTCCTGTGTTTTTGCTGTGTCATTACTGTTGTTATTAATGTGGTTTATTTCCTGTGTTTATATCTGTGTTTTTTACTCTTGCGTTATTACGCTGTTATTTACTGTCCTTATTACTGTTTATTCCTGGTTATTACTGTGTTTTCCGTGTTTATTACTGTGTGTTACTTTTTTGCTATGTTATTCCAGTTCTAATGTGATATTCCGTGTTATTTTCTGTGTTATTTCTGCTTTATTACTTTACTGCGTTTTAAAACTCTGTATTACTGTGTTATACCTGTGTTATTACTGTGTTATTCCTGTCTTTTTACTGCATTGTTACTGTGTTATTAATATGTTACTAATGTGTTATTACTGTGTTATTACTATGTTATTACTAGTTATTAATGTGTTATTCCTGTGTTTGTTACTGAAATATTACTGTGTTAGACTTTGGTTTTACCTGGTGTTAATCCGGTATTTATCTCTGTTATTTCTGATTATTCTGTGTATTTCTGTGTTTATTACTGTTTTATCCTTTTTATTACTGATTATTCCTTTTATTCCTGTGTTATTTCTGTGTTATTACTGTGTTATTCCCGAGTTATTACTGTGTTAATCCTGTATTATTCCTTTTTTTTATTAATGTGTTATTACGGAATTATTGCTGTGTTATTACTGTGGTATTACTGTGTTAATCCTTCCTTATAGCTGTTGTTATTTCTGTTTTTTACACTGCGTTATTAATTGTTTCCTGTGTTATTTCTTTGTTATTACTGTGTGATTTCTGTGTTATTACTGTGTTATTAATGTGTTATTCCTGTGTTATTAATGTGTTATTACTGAGTTATTCCTGTGTTATTTCTGTTGTCACAGAGTTATTCCTGTGTTATTAATGTGTTAATTCTGTATTATTCCTGTGTTATATCTGTTGTCACTGTGTTATGCCTGTGTCATTTCTGTGTTATTACTGCGTTATTAATGTGTTATTACTGAGTTAATCCTGTGTTATTCCTGTGGACTTGCCTGTCTTGACTCGGGACTTGACTTGGGACTTGTCTGTCTTGACTCGGGACTTGACTCGAGACTTGAATGCAAAGACTCGAGACGTACTTGTGACTTGCAAAACAATGACTTGGTCCCACCTCTGGTCATTATCCTCTTAAATCGTCTTAGCAACAGGTAAATCACATTTAATAGAAGACTCTTAGGTAGAGAATGTAACTGTTCTTGTAATCTAAAACAGAAACTTTATTGCTTGAGGGCTTGACACATGCAATTTCTTTAGCATGTGCCTGTGGGAAAGAAAAAGGGAGAGAGAGAAAGCAAGTGAGATGCAATTATGTGGGCCTGAAGTGATAGCTGATATCATCTAATCAAAGCAGTAAAATAAGAAGGGCAGGGCTCAGCTCCACAGCTGCCCAGAACAAAAACTTAGCATTTCTCAGAGGAGAAGACAACGAGAAATTGCTCTTACAACTCGCAGATGGGAGTTAAGGGAAAATAAATTCTGGCAAAGAAAAAAGGGGGCTAGGAGTTTTAACAGTCTCCCTACATCTGTTTATTTAGAGAAGAAACCATTGTGTCATTCGGTTATTCTAAGCATTGCAGTGGCCAGCGTTCAGGCCCACAGTGATCGCTTCAACAAAGTGGCCCCATTACATTACAGGGGCCGTGGCCGTAATGTACCAAAAGGGGGAATAATGCTAAAGGTTTCACATTACCATCCCACTTCGTTCTTTACATCTCCATAACCAGACAGGTCAGGCCAGGCCAGGCTTCTTGCAACAACTGGGGGCAGAGGGCAAAAGGATAGGGTGGTTGTGGAGGTGGAGTGCATGGCTTTTTTGACACTTACCCTTTACCGACACATGGTTACTAAAGGTTCAGCGAGCTTGTGTTTTACAAGCTATGCCCCTTTACCAAATACCAATACAGGGCAGACAAAAAGAAACAGGCTTCAGAAAAATTGGAAACAGGCTTCAGAAATTCAGAGAACATCTTCCCACCATAGCCACAGCTTGACAGGTGTGGTTGTATTTTATTTGGCTGTGAATATTTTATACTCTCTAAACTAATATGCTTTTGAAGAATTCATGTAATGAATGCAGCTTGCCAAAAACATCAACAAATTGGCGAATTAACTATTATGAAAGAATAGCAGAGCAGTGCATAATTGCATGTGGGTGTGGGAAACAACATGCGCCAATAATTGAGTGCAAGTTTTAAGGAATTACTCATCTGAATTATTTATACACGTGACCTTGTATCCAAAGTTTTAATCGAAATGAAAATGTCTTAAGTTTGCGTTTGCGTGACTTTAGCATTGCACTTTGATTTCTAAATATCATTAATGCCCGTAAGGAATGTTTGTGGTTACCACTCGTTTTTACTGTCAGGCTTTGTTGTGTCTCATGCAGTAAAATTCTTCCATGCTGCACTCCATGTTTGTTGGATTAAGGTCATGTCTGTGAGGGGTTATGTCTTTATTGGCCGGGCCCCATATGCACACATGGCATTCTTCCCCTCTTTGCAATGGTATGACGGGCCCTTAGGCCTGTATAAATAGTCACTTATAGTATGGAAAGGCAAGGGGGCCATGTGTTGGAACAGCTGGTCTGTGTGTGTGTGTGTGTGTGTGTGTGTGTGTGCGCTGATCAAAGGAGTTGACTTGGCCATGGGTTCAAACAGGACTTGGCAAGATACAGTATCTGTCCTCCTATCTGGTGTCAGTAGGAAGATGGGATGGCAGCTGATGGCAAAGCTGGAATGGAATGAGAGTGAATGAGGTTTTTAGTCAACATCCTCCCTGACTGTGATATTGAAGGCTGGATTCCAGAGGACAATCCACATAGATACAGATTATCCTCCCTCAAAAGCTCAATGGCTTAGTGTTGGTTTTTGGCTTTGTATTATTCATGAAAAAGAATGATGAAGCACAGTTATGTCCAGGTTAAAAAGATTATGTTTTTTTAAACACTTTAAACCAGTATTGGTTATGTTATGTTGCATTTTTAAATTTGTTTCTCAGTCGACTTCAGCAGTAACTCATTTCTAAACAGTTCTGGACAACAGTACAGGGCAGCTGTCTATATCTCTATCATGGTGCTAACAACAGTTGTTGGTGTGTTTAGAACCCCAATAAAACTAAGAGCAGCTGTGCTGTGTCACAACTTCCTGTTATTATAATTTCGATCATAATTTGGAATCCTACAAGAACCAGCTAAGAAACAATTAAGATTCAACTGTATAAACTGAAATTACCATTTTTTTCTGTTTATTTTTTGGGGAATTTGTTTATCCAGTAAGATCTTAACAGGTTTTCAGAGGATTCGTACTTGATCCATATAGAATGGTCCAAAATAGGTCAGAAATTTCATTAGGAATACTTTAGTGTTTATTTACAATTTTTGAATGGCGCTAAAACTGTGCAGCATGCTTGGCAAGAAATCTCAAAAAATTTGCTAGCCATTTGATCTGGTCCTGCTGAATCCCCAATTTTTCCTGTAAAACTATTAAACAGAAAAATTATTAATGGATGAAAATGTACAACAAAACATGTTGCTATGTTGTACTATTGATTGCCATGTTGTTTGATTTGTTCATGTTCATGTTCTGACTGTATGATTTCCGTGTTTTGCTATGTGAATATTTTTCCTCCACAACAGCCATGATACAATGAAAAAGGGAAAAAGTGATGTGAGTTTATTCTAATTACAGCACGGGCGAGTTTTTGTGTGGGGTCATCCATCAGGGTCAGGAATTTGGCAACAGCACCCCATGGATTATTTTAAGGAACCTGTTTCTCATTAAGGCCTCCAAAAGTGTAAGAAAGGTATTTTTAGATTAGAGCAAAAAATAAAGGCCATGGGCACATTATTTTATTTTTGTAAAGTGTGTTGTTTTTTTTAATTTGGCAGTAAATGTTGAGCTATAAAATTATAATCGTAATCTGTGACTTTTACCTTTGTCTTCATGACTACATGATAACTGGTAACATTTGACTGTAACATTTGATCACAGAACAAAATATTAAGAAACAAACATAGACATACCCTAATATTTTAGAATGTGGAATAAGAAGAAAACATTTCCTGTTCATTTCAATTAACCTTTTAACCAGTAATATGAATAAGTTCTTACAAGAATATAACCATCTATAAATGGATTCTGCATCCTTTACTTTTGCTGCATCAACACACATTAGCACTCACCCAACACTTTAAAGGGGTCATATGATGCGATTTCAATTTTCCCTTTCTCTTTGGAGTGTTTACAAGCTCTTGGTGCATAAAGAAGACAGATCTGTAAAGTTGCAAAGACTAAATCCAAATCCAAAGAGATAGTCTTTATAAAAATTAAGAGTCAACCACACCCTCCTAAAACAGCTCGTTCTAACATGCCCCCACATATTTACCTCACTATGTGGGAAGATTTGCATAATGCCGCCCAAATGTTCACGCAAAGAAAGAAGGCGTAACTTTTATTCTCACTGTAGTTTTGACGCTGCAGCCATGTCGTGAAGACACTGTGTGCTTCATTGTGAAAGCGAAACCACTTTGTTTGGTCTTCCAAAAGAGGATATATGCTTTGTTATGCCTAGAGCTGATCTGTGCTGGTCGCTGAGGGAATACATCAACTTTCTCCGTGGACGAAGCGGAATCCAGCCTGGGGTCGTCCACTTGTGTTTTCCCCGCTCATTCGTCGGATCCCCCGGGCGTGCCGTTCAGCTCACGCGAAGCCGGTGCTTCCACTCGTGCTAGCCCGGCACAGCTCACGCTATCCCGTGCCTCAGCGCACGCTAAGCGGGCTTCCCGCGCACTCGCACTAGCCCGGCCTCAGCTCACTCTAGCCCTGCCTCAGCGCATGCTAAGCCGGGGCTTCCCCTCACGCTAGGGCTGCTGTGTGTTTCTTTGTGAAAGCGAAATTACTTTGTTTGGTCTTCCACAAGAGGACACGACTACAAATCAGTGGTTAAGTTATATTTACAACACTTTTCCAGAACAGTACAACCCAAATATCCAGATGTGTGCAGCACATTTTTTATGGAGGACTGTTTCCTGATCCTGGGAGAGTAACGTTAGACTAAAATGGTGGCAGTTCTGACTCACGTAAGTACATTTTCATTTAGAGGATTTGCTACTGATGATTCAAATGTGAGTTTTGATCAGTTTAGAGTAGCACTTGTTGTTTGTAATTTATTTGATCACAAATGCAGACAGAGTTTTATGTTTATGCAATGCAACGCAACACATAAAAAGACAGTATAAGTCATTATAATCAGTAATTATGTCCCCACTGGACGCAACAAATGCCTCGTTCATAATGGGTTTTAATATTTTTGTCCCTCTCTCCGGCCCGTGTACACAGCATTCATCCAAGTCAGCTTTATGGGCGAACATTTCCTGTCTCACGCGTTGATGTCAAATTTTTGGGGGGGGGGGCCAATCAATGCATTTGGTTTTTAGCTAGCCAATCACAGCACACCTCGCTTTTTCAGACCGATGAGCTTTGTAAAAATCAACGCGTTTCAAAAAGGCAGGGCATAGAGGAGAAACAATAATGTACAGTATGTGGAAAACAATGTGTTTTTTTTACTGTAAACCGCATAAACACATTTCATTACACCAAATACACAAAATAATGTTCTTTTTAGCAGCATCATATGACCCCTTTAAAACTTTCCAAAGCCCTGCTCAAAAATGCCATCTTATTGTTTATTATTTTATTTAGGCATGATATCATAACCAAGTCAAGCTAATAATGTTTACAACTGAACATTTTCTTATAATGAGCAGGGAAGGACGTCATTTGTGCTGTGACTTCATTGTGTTTGCTATTAAATGCATTATTGAGGCATGTATCACCATTTAAAGCTGTATGCTGTTAATTTAAATGAATCCCCATTTAAAGTAAAGGCATGCAGCTCTCTCTTGCGCGAGCATCTGGCTTACTTAAATGTGGCCTGCCAAACAAAACAGTTGTTTATAAATGTTTTCCTCCCTCTGCTTAGACCTCCTTTAAATATAAATGAAGCTGTTACTGCAGTGAATTCAGGTATTAAGAGAAAATAGGAAGAATGGTGTTTGATGCCTAATGGTAAAGCTGGAATAGTTACTTGTTGCTAAGGTGGTTGTTGATCTCACTGTTAGATAAAGAGTGAAGCAACTATTATCTCTAGATCAAATCATTGTGCTCTCAAGACTTTTGACTCATGGGGTATAGAGTTCCCTACATCCATCACCTGGAACTGGTGCAAAAACGTCATTGTCAGATCTGACCATCCGTAACTGACATTGAGTTCATTGTTTAGGGTCAGAAGCTCGCTGCACAGTGGCCTAAAGGTACATTCCTAACTCTAGAGTAGTGTTTGAAACACAAACCCTCTTTGTGCTAGGTGGACCCACTGGTCCTAAGCATCAGCAAATGCCCCCTTTTCATGTTCAAGTGTGAACTTGTATGTTATCATTTTACACATAAGGAGTCCACCTTTTTTCACGGCTCATGGGTACATTTTATATCTGAACCCATTGTCGATGTTGCTGCTAGCCAATGACTCTTTTTCTATTGTAATTTATGAGACACGGTGCAGTGAGCCAGGAACTATCATTTTCAAACAAATTCCTTGCCTGGATCAAGCTGAAATAACATTCGCCCAAAAAGCATTTTCAACTTGCTGTGATACGTAAGAATTTATTTTATAAGATCTTGTCCAAAAGGACAAAAAATGGTAACAGCTTTGTATTTTCAGCAAATGCCAAATGTTAATTATATCTCTTGAAATAAATTCATTACAGCTGCATACAGGGACATCTGATAAAAGAAAACTTGACTTTCCACAACACAATTGTTACATTCCTTCATGAAAACCCTATGTAGTTAGATTTAATGAGCATGGATGGAAACTCACACTTGAGTTGGAAAAAGATTGACCTGAGGGTTGACTTAAGACTTATAAACAATTGACTCTAAATTAGAAGTTACTTTACAGAGTCTTTAGGTCTACAAGGAAACTGCTCTCTTGTTCCCCCTATGCTGATACACTTATATATATATATATTATATATATAATATATATATATAGAATCTATTCTATATGCTGTACACTACCGTTCAAAAGTTTATGGTCAGCAGTTGTTGTTGTTTTTTTTGTGTGTATTCAGCAAGTATGCATTAAGTTGATTAAAAGTAACAGTAAATACATTTACAGTGTCACAAAAGATTTTTATTTTAAATAAATGCTTTTCTTTCAAATGTTCTATTTATTCACAGATCTTGGAAAAAAATATAATCCTGGCTTTCACAAAAAAATAGTATGCAGCACAACCGTTTTGAACTTTGATCATAATGATAAATGCTTCTTGAGCAGCAAATCAGCATATTAGAATAATAGATCATGTGCCATTGCAGACTGGAGTAATGGCTTCTGAAAATTCAGCTGTCATCACAATAATAAATGTATTTTTAATCTAATAAAATGTATTTTATTATGTACATTAACTGACAGTCACCACTGATAAGCTACTACTAAATATTGTAGAAACATAATTTGCTGTAAAGTTGCTTTGCAACGATTTGTATCTTGTAAACTTGAATTGAATATTTTTAGTCAAATAAATAAATCATTCAGAAATCCTACTGAACAGATAACCTTAGGCCTTATTTTCTTTTATTTTTAATTTAGCAGCTGTTTAAAACAACGGCAAAAAGCATACATTGCTTGAAAAAGTCATTAAACAATTTGCATACTGCTTTTAAATTGTATTTATTTATTTATTTATTTTAATATTGGGGCCCTAAACACATCTGAGTTTGACTCTGTCTCAGAGAAACCGAAACACTAGCCTAAAAACACTAGCCTAATTGAAATTGAACACTGCAAAAGTGCAATCCTGTTCAAGAAGATTGCTGGTTGTTTGTTCTTGAACAGAAACGATTCTTGAGTCTCTGATCAAGTATTCATAGTCACAAAATCAACTGTGATGCTGCCCAAGAACGTACCTCATACATATTCTACAAAGTCTGAGAAATGACGGTATAGTTGGGCTTTCTAACCCACCTTCTGCTTTGAGGTAATCCAAACCTTTTGGAGAGAGACCATTCCTGACCATCATGCCCCACCCCCATTCTCCCGCCCCTAACTTGACGTCGAGATTTGCAACAACAAACGATAGGACTGACCAATAGGAATCCCTAAAACTTCCGCAGGAGTAGAATGGATAAAGCAAAACTAGAGGGTCAGAAAGGGGCCAGTGTGTGCATTTGAACGCCGTGTTATTATCTGTTCGCGTCCCGATGCGTACTTATTGACGGACGACAAGCGCTCGCCCGTGAATGTATCAGTTCAGTCGGGGAAGCGTGATGTTAGTAGCTCGCGAGCGCATTCGGATGTGAGCGAGAGACGCGAGAGGACGAGCTCGTGAGCTCCTCACTTCTGCCCAGTGCCCACAAGAAAGACAAGAGGTGGAGGGAGGAATCACCGCACTGTCACACGGACACGAACCGGGAAGATGGAGTGAACAACCCGTTTACTGGAAATAGCACTTCTCGTAATCCAGGCTTCTTTTTAAGAACATGGATTAGGCTACAGGAAAATGTCTTTATAGATTCACCGCAGTTGTGGAACAAACTTTTTCTTTTGGATGGACCTTGCAAACATGATCTGAGCTGGGGGATTTTTTTCCCTCACTAGATGCAATGGAAATATGAAATATGCATGTTTAAAACTGACCTGACGCCAGCCAAACTATTACAGACTTCGATATGGCATCTCGTGCAGGTTTGGTTCGTGGCGCGCGCACATTCATTTGGCCTTTCGCTTGTGTGCTTGTGTGTTTTAGTTGTTTTTCCATCGCCTCCTCCAACCACCACGGCCGTCGGTTGATCTGCTGGCAAGCGATACTGAACTGCCAGTCGGAGCCAGAGTGTCATTACGCTTATGACCAATATTTGCACGCCTGTGACTCGATCCTGAGCGGCCAGAGGAAGAAGTGTCCCAGTCACTGCATCTCGTCGCTGGTGCAACTCAACCTGACCAAGAGCGGCCCGGCGCTGGAGGACTGCAGCTGCGCCTCGGACCCCCGCTGCCGGGAGATCAAGCGAGCCATCGAGCCGTGCTTGCCCAAAACCAGCAGCATGGGTTGCACCGAAGCCCGGCGTCAGTGCGAGAGGGACATCCAGTGCCGAAGCGCCATGGGCGATTATTTACTCCACTGCGGGAAACTCTTCAGCGGCTCCAGCTGCTCGAACCCGTGCCGCAGTGTCATCGCGTACATGCGCAAACTTCCCAAAGCTCAACTCCTGGATTCTTGCGTCTGTGATGGCTCAGAGCGGACTATCTGCGAGTTTATCAAAAATAGTATGAAAACGCTTTGCTTTGACTATCCCCCCGTGGATGAAGAAGGCTCCAGTGGGTTGGACGATGATGAGCCCGATGATGAGGATTACTCAGAACCAGAGCCCACGAGGAACACAGGTTCTGCTTTTGTGGCATGTTCTGTTTTGACTGTGGTGGCATCCATTTTGGCTCTAGTGCCGCTTCCTTGATCACTTTGAAGTCGAGTTAATGATCTGCTCCAACGGCTGTTCGGGAATAGTGCATTTTGTCCATTTTCTCCGGTTTTCAAGTTCGTTAATGGCATGCTGTTTAAACATTTATTCCTTAAAACGATCTAGTTTTTATTTTTATGTGTAGCAAGCAATCCAATAGTGACTATCATTTTCAACTTTTATTAGAAGTTCATTAGGTGCTACTATTCTTTAAGTTACTAGTGGCTTTCCCAGTAGTTACTAGTGTCTGTCCCACTTTCTAGCAAACTTTCTTGTCTCACTAGTTACTGTTGCTTTTACTGATCAAATGTAATGAGAAGTCAGAGTAGCTACTTTTGTAGCCATAAAATTAAATTACAAAACGTACTGAAAGGATACCAGTAGGCTAGTGTGTATATTCAGTTGAAAAACCTGAATAGATTCTAATACGTTTGAATAGTTTGTGAACCACAGCTCCCCATAGAAATGAATGGCAAAAAAATAGACAATTTCATAAAAGTGACAATGGATTAGTTACTTGACATGACTAGCGATAGTGACTAATAGCAAAATTACAAGTAACTAATGAATAAATACTAATTCCTGAAGAATTCAGTGAATTGAAGAAAAGGTCATTGTTGGATTACTTGCTAGCAAATAAAAAAAAGTACTAGTATAATTAGCTTTAAGGAATAAGTGTAAACACAGCTTGACATGATTTTTCTCCAAAGAGTACAAGTTAAGCTATGTGTGACACTGAGGTGCAGTTCTTATCCAGAAATTGTCACATTGTAAATGTGTTTTGATTCACTATGCAGATTTACAGTTACAAATTCGGCCCAGGTGAACAATGCCTTGTCTAATGAAAGTTTTAATTATCAAGCTAAAATTCTGATTCTGAAGTTAAGAGCAGGGATACAAAGTACTTTAGGTCAGTCAACTGCCTTAAACACCAACTTGCCTATTTCAAGTGCTATTTTGTTAAAGACAACTTTATTTCCTTAAAGATATAGAAAAAGTTTATTTTGTTACCTAGACATTTTAACAGCGAAAGTTGTAATTATAAAACTGTGCACTGCCAATGTAAAACTAGATTTTTTTAAACATGTAAAGTATTTTTATAAAGTTACAAATGACTTTGGATAAGTAACTTCTGTAAAAAGTATTTGGGATGCTGGAATGAATAAGGAGTAGATCTCTATATTAGCTAGTAACATTTGATACATCTTATGAAAGTCCTAGAGATTCAAGAGAGAGAACTTTATTTTTGTCATAAAATAACCGTCAAAACAAAGGGTGATGATTCCAGCTTTAAAGGGAAGTTAAATATTTGTTGTAATTATTTTTCTTTTAAGATATTGTACAGTGTACAGATTTTCAGAGAATCTTTTAATTGTTATCTAAGATGAACTATTTACTGTGTAGACATGTCTAAATCCACTGTATGACTGCCTCAGTGATGTTCTTTTTATAGAAGGCATAAAAACTAAAGTACAAAGACTCAAAACGAGTATGTGTAATTTTTTGTGTTCGTTATATTTCATAGTGTCATTACGAAGTTTCACTGTATTGACCCCATGCATGGATTCCAATGCTGAACTTAGAATATGCTTGCTAGCACAGCAGAGCTTTTCAGGAGCAGATTAAGTATCACACACATAAGGAGCTTGAAGCGCTGACACACGACTTAGCAAACAGAAGTGTTGAATGTTTATGCTGAAGGCATAAACTCTGATATTTGGATATCTTTAGCAAAAGTGCGAGTGGCTTTTCCCTGGGGTGTCCGTGTTGCATCTGGACCAAAACAGACAGAGGTTTATTTATTTTGCGATCACTGTGTTTGCTTACAGGCCTTTGTCTGCACGCCACTACTGCAAGTATAAAGCAGGACTTTAGTTTTTCTAAACTAACAGAGAAACAGTAGCAGAACAACACAAACTGCAAATTGATTATATTGTGACAAGTTCTATATTTGAGTGGATTGGTCTTTTTAGATGCTAAAATGGAAAGCCAGTAGAAATGAACTGTCAGAAGGGTGTGGACTGTGTAGGATAAGAGTAAACTTGAACGTTACTGATTTTTGATGTTTCTTTTTCCAAAAAGCAAATTCATTTTATCTGCAGTGTGACTGGTGATCCTTGCTTTAACCGGCTTAATAAAGAGGCTAACAGTGAAAATATGTATCTGGGATAAGTTATACAGTACATCTATCATACCAGCACCCAAGTCGGTCTTGCAAATGCTGAACGACTTGTAGAGAACGACTCTAATTTTAAGTTAAACATTTCTTCCATTAGAAATTTGCAGCCGTTTTCAATTATAATTTTTCCTGTAACATATAGATATTTCTTTATAGATTGTATAAATTGCTGTTGCACATATTTCCATTTTATACATGAACAAGCTACATGAACAAATTTGTGTCAAGTTCTCTGTAAGACGTAATGGCTTGCTTGATTGTTGGTAAATGCTTTCCTCAAAGAAAAAAATTACATGTTTTCATCTGGGGCTTGAGGGTGCATATATGCATACATTGTTCCCTCCATGTCATTTAATCATGTGCAGCTAGGCCTCTCTCTGTCTCTCAGCTCCATGTTGTTAAAACCCACCACTCTTATTCTCCCACTCTTGTCACCAGGGTCTTCAAATGGGGGTGATGGTTGCAAAATGTTTTATTAGAGTGGGGACAAGGGCCCTTCAGCCAGCTGAATGGAGGAGATGTCGAGTGGCACTTTTGTCATGGTAATGTTAAGCACATAATAGTTCAACAGAACAATGCCCAGGCACTTCATTCCTCTAGAGCTCACTGACACCTCTTCAGAGCCGAACCACAGGGTAGCATGTGGGAAAGATCCTCTGGCCCCCCCGGTTCACATACTCTATGCAGTCCCCACTGCTGCCTATGTACTTCATCATCTTTGGGGGGTAGTCGAAGACCACATTTTTTTTCCCTCTTGCGCTCAATTTCAGTCTATGCAATAGAGCCCAGCATGTGCAGTATTAAATAATGAGTGCACTCAGAATGGCCAATAGGATGGCAAAATTGAAATCGAGCATCTAAACTAGTCATGTCACTGTGGCCTCTTCAAAAAAAAGATGGATTTTTTTTTTTTTTTGCTGTAACTGTCCTGCAGTGGCATTGTGGATGAAAGAGACTACTTGCCATAGAAGTGTATTTCAAATTAATGTGTTTGCAGTTAATGCCTTTAATTCTCAATATTTAATCTTGAGTGTACAGTTTGGTGTTTGATGATTAGGGTTTAAATGAGAAATCTGATTTTATTAAATGAAAAAGACAATACAAGAAATGAAGTGTTTCAAAAATGTGTTTAAAATGTTTATTATTGTGGTAACACTTTAGTATGTGGACCAATTCTTACTATTAAGTAGTTGCTTATTAGCATGCCTATTATTAACGTATTGGCTGTTATAAAGCACATATTCTGCATGACGATATTCTACATCCCTAATCTTACCCAATACCTAAACTTAACAACTACCTTACTAGCTATTAATAAGCAGAAAATTAGGAGTTTATTGAGGCAAAAGTCGTAGTTAATGGTTTGTTAATAGCAAGAATTGGACCTTAAAATAAAGTGTGACCATTATTGTTATTTATATTTTTTATCATATTTTCAGTGTTCATGTTCAGTGAAGGTTTTGTTTTAACAAAATTCAAAACACTTAATAGTTGCTTCATTATTAATTTAGATAATGCACCAATTGTCTTGAGGCTGTACACTTCACTTGTTGTGTTTTCAATTACCTCTTGGCAAAAAAAAAATTGTTCCACGTCCAAGAGGTACAGGAAAACGACAGGAAACCTCCCAGCAGTGCTTTCGAGTTATATTTCAGCAACGTTTTGCAACTATTCCTTAGCCCATAAAATTTCAATACTTTTGTCGTAGTGCTCAAGCATAGGTTCAACTGAAGAATTCTTGTTTTCAAACTCCTGAGAAATTATGTGATAAGTGATGAGACATGTAGACAGTTGGTATGGCTGAGCCTGGGCTGAGCATTGAAATGGAAAGCTCATTGCATAGGATTTAGACTAATCCTTTAAAGTTAGCACAAGGTATTTAATAGTGAAGTTGCTGGCTGAGGCCCCCTGTAGTCTTATTCCTAAGTAACAGTTGTTTTCTAAATGATACGACGGAAGGTGTGAGCTGGTCTCTGGTGTTTAAACATCTTGTGTGTTTATTAGTTGTTCTATATGGATTTTGACTATTAATTCCTTTTTCCACCCACACTGTGTTCCCTTTTCTGACTTGAAGAAACTTCTCTTTTCTTTGTTCTTTGGTTTTTAGAGACAAATCAGGGTTTTTTTTCTTCAAGCTGCCACTTTGATTTCATCATGGAAGACCTTTGTGGAGTTCACGGCTCTTTGAAATGAGTAAAAAGACCTATGTCCTGGCTCTCTCGAGGGGTCTGCCACTTTTCCCTGGGTGCGAAAGCTCAGGATTAAGCCGGTCACAAAGAGATCACTTACCTGAGAATTCGCTAAGAGCATCTCCATAAATCTGTACCCTGTATTTAGTGCGATAGAACAAGCTTAATGTCCTGTTCTTATATTGTTGGAACACTGGAAACAACTCCTACCATTTTTGTTAGCGTTGTTGTAAACAATGACATGAGTATTGGTGAAAGTGAAGCATGTTTGTTCTTTCTCCATGGCAATAACCAAAGACATTTTGAAATGGCATTGCCATAGTTCAGAGTGTCCCAAACTTTAGTTTGCAAACAAAAATAGATGAAAAGTTAGTAATTAAATCTTAAAATATAAAATTGAAATAAATTGTTAAAAAAAAACACAAATGAATTATGACATATAGGTAATAAAACAAATAAAACTGACTATTATTTGACATTGGGGAACCTTGAACATGCTAATGTGGTGTTATATTATTGAAATTTTAATTTCTTTAAATCTCAGGGGGTCCGGTAAATACTCCAATGTAAGGCTGACAAAAAATTTGAATCTCAGTTCACCCAAAAATGACATTTACTCACCCTTATGTTGTTCCAAACCTGGATGAATTTCTTTCTTCTGTAGGGCCAAAACAAACCAAATTTTGAAGAATTCATGGTAAACCAGCTTTGCTGCGGTAGCCAATGACTTTAATATATGAAAAGAAAAATAGGTACAGACAACGTTTGGTTATCTCCAAACGTATTCTTGTTTGTGGTGCCAATAGGACCAAAGAAATGAGGTGACCGCGCCCCCAGGTTGAAAACAACTTGAGGCTAAATAAAAATAAAACTTTAAAATAAAATGGTTGGGTGAACTATCGCTTTAAAGCTATTGGATGGATGATGCTATGATGTAGCATGATACCATTGTTTATTTTAACTGACTGTACGTCAGCAATTTAATAATACAAGCTAGCAAGTAATTTCTATTAATTCACATGACATCTGTGTGAGCTGTTAAACTGACCAAAGTTCAATGTCCATATGTTACGGCTGAGCAAATTGTTTTAATATTTTAAAAAAAGTGTACTCATTTCAATAAATAACCAATTCAGAATAACTTGAAGTACATCTGCGATCGCTTTTGTTTTGTTTTTTTGTAACAGTTGGTGCTAGTGGAACAGAGGAACTTCGATCACTCTTAAGGGAATAATGACAGATGAAGGAGAAATTTGGCTGCTTGTTTTCACTCAGGAGGATAATGAGGTGATGGAGGGAGAGGTGTTTTTTACTAGAGCAGCCCACAGCCCGTTTTTTGTACCAACAGCCATAAAATCCATCTGACAGGCAGCACAGGGGAGGGAAGCGTGCAGACGCAGGAGGAGAACCCCCTAAACTGGGTAGAGAGAAAGGAATGCTGGGTAATGGTTCCAGGGAATGAGAAACAGCACTAAATCTGTAAAGAATTATAATCTTTGTGTATGAGAAACAACATTTTAAAAGCAGAAAACTGGCGCATGAGCCGCATTCTCCTGCAGATTCCTCATGGCATTCAGATAAATAAGCTAAATTATTTTGTTTAGGTGTGAAAATTAAACGATTAATTAAAAAGTAAAAAAGAGTGTTTGAATATGTCTGCTAATCTTTCAGTTGATTTTTTAGCATTTCCTAATGATGCATAACAAGGCCTGTGTGTCTGACCCAGTATTCAAATGATCAGGCATAACATGGCCTGCTCTGAATTGTTGGCAGCAAGCAGCTGTTTCAGGCACACGATTGCACCCGCAGAAGCAGGAGTCATCATCCAGCTTCTTCATCTAACCACAGGACAAATGAACTCCCACAGACAAGCAAAACACAAGCGCATGTCAAAGGAGGAAGGACACAGAGACTGAGCGAATGAAGAGGGTGGAGGAAACCGAGGAAAAGAGGAGGTTTTTGCAGACCTGTTGGTAAAGTAGCAGCATGTGTGTGTGTGTGTGTGGGGTGTGCTGTTTGTTCGAGTTCAAGAGGCCATTGACTTACATTGACCAAGAGTGCTGGGCTTCTCACTTACAAACCAAGCACAATACTCATCTTCCACGTTGTCCATACGGCTATCACCCATGATACTCCAGGAAGACTCCAATTCAGAGTATCCATAATACGAATAGGAGAAACTTAAAAACTTAGCACGAGGGGATTGAGCGAGGTAGAAAAAAGGTGTCCCCCCAGAAAGAGACAAGAAAAACTTGCTGACTGACAGGAGGCATAACTTAATTTCACAGTCCCAGGGCAGTGCAAGGCAGCAGCTGCCTGTTTGAGGGCCTTTTCATCTTCAAGGTCCACTGACCTGAAGAGCACACTCTGTCTTATCCCAGCTTCACTGCTATTGACGGCCGTGACCGGACGGGAATTTATGGGCCTGATCTTCAAGCAAGCTAGGGAGTGGATCGATCCAATGGCCGTCTATGCTCACCTCCTCTGCCTCCAAGCGCGCCATGACGGGACCGTGAGTGTTGGTATCAGTGCTATATTAAAGAGATATTACGTTTTCTTCCTTCGCGAAGATGAAGTACCACCAGCCGCACCGTGCTGTTTTTACGACCTATAGCAAAGGGTCGGACTGCCTGAATGGCGACGGACAGGTCTGTTTGACATTTTTAGATTTTTTGAAGGAAGTTGGATGCTGTATAAAGAGCTGAACAAAACGATTTCTTTTTTTTCCTTTCTTTTATCAGTTTGTATTATCACTCCTAAATTCCAGTGTGTTTATAGTACCCACTTTTTGTTTTTGGTCTGAGTAGGATGACATTTAAAATGTATGACCTCAAGTGGAGAGGGGGAGTTGGGTCTAACCCATTGAAAAAAAAATGTAGAAAACCATTTTCACTCAGAAATAAGTGCGTAGTAATGTTTTTCCCCAAGACAATGTCTTAAGAAGAAAACACATTGCCTATTTGAGGCTTTAACATGGCATTTTTGATAACGTGATGTTATCTACAAATAATATTGGTTTTATTTACAACTTTGAAAAAAACCAAACAACCAAATATTCTTTCAGTGCAAAAGCTCGGAACAGCTCTCAACCAGAGCTTGTAGGTTTGTATACAAGTCTGTGTGTTAGACTTATGATGGATTTGTGTTCATGAGAACCAGTTCTGGAGAAGCATCCCTACTTGGTTTGCGTTAACCTTCCTGGAAAACCTACAAACTTTGTTTTAAAATCAAACGATTTGCTTTATTGTCAGACGTTCAAAAGCCTCCATTAAAGTCCAGAGAGCATCCGCAGCGGTCACCAGAATTACAAAAGCAGACAACATCAAATGAGTAATTAAGTGCAATATCAATCAAAGAACAATTCAAATGGAGACACAAACCGAGAGAGGGTAGGGAGTGAAGCAACGCTTGACAGCATAATCATGAAGCCCTAGCCAGGGAGTTGTTAAGAGTAATCGTCTTCAGCACTGAATGGGACGGGGTTCACGAGTCTACTTACGTCGACACCCCCGGGCCAGGGGCACACAAAATTGCACCCAGATATGTTTCCTGGAATAGATGCCATCGGTTCTACGAGATTCATTTCCACCCCATCTATGTTTGTCTCTTTGTCACTGGCACAGGGACTTGCCCGACGTACTTGATGGGTGTTTGGGGTTGTCTAATTGCTACATATTTCTGAGCGATGCGGGGGGTTCTGTGCGCAGCCGATGTTGCCGCGCCGGAAGCCGCGTCTTACACATAAATCCGTCACCACAGGTCTGTGAGATAGCTTTACCTTGGGGGTTGTCTAGCCATATCACCCTCGAGTGAGAGGAATGACTCAGTTTGGATTGAGGATTTTCCCCCAAACAGCAGTCCTAATGGGCGAAATAGAAGAGGTGTTTAGAAAGAAGGATCATGATTTGCGAAAGGTCCGAAGCAAAGAAGGGACAAATGAACAACAGCAGACAAAACACACAAAAAAGAAAAGAAAAAGAAAATCTATGCTTATTTATTTTGTTTGTGTGTCTTGTGTGATGTTAAGCTATTGGGGTTTAGGGCTTTTGCCGGTCACGATTACTGACATACATCAGGGTTGCACACATCACTCTCAAGCTCCTTTAAGTCTCCTATTTATATTGGAATTGTGTATTTAAAAAAAAAATGGGCGATACGCCTACTTAAAATACTCACTCAGGTTCATCCTAAAAATATTCTAGTTTTTAATCTCAACAAGCAATGTTTTTATTCAGAAAGCTCTCTAAATGTTCAGTAAATTTTCAACAGGAAAATATATTTTTTTAATCCCAAGTGCACAAAAAAAATAATATCAAACCAAACTAAAATAAAACAACATATCTGCCAAATCCAGTTCTCGCTATCTTTTGGTCCAGATGAGCCCGTAATATCAAGTTGATCAAATGAAAAGGTAATCTATTTTTATTTCTTTATTTAATAAGTATCTATCATCTATCTGTCTGTCTGATATATTATCTTGTCACCTGCTTATTTATTTAATTAATTAGTTATTTATTTCATCAATTAATTAGCTATTTATGTAATCAGTAAGGTTTTCTGAACAACAGTTAAATGTCAGATTGACCGTTCTCTGGATCCAGCTGCATGAGGGGCCTTCTGTACAGTAAGGCTACATTCAGGATCTTATAGTGGACAGAAAGAGAGGCAGGAAGTTAAAGATCAAGGAGCTGGGGAAAAAAGGAAGACGTAAGAGCTTTGGCTGTCATGGCCAATGAAAATCACCAGAAACTCAAAGCAGATATGAGAAGAGTGATATCTAGCTCTGGGGACAGCTGCCTTGAATCAGACCTCCTCCCAATGGGCAACAACTGCAGCAGAGAGGGTCAAATATTCCCTCCATCCTTCCTCACGGACACATATATGGACCTCTTCACTGTTTTTTTCACCCTCCCTCTCTCCCTCCTGTCAAGGCAAAATAACAGCCTATTTGTGCGACTCTTTCGCTGCTGTCTGTACATTCTCCTCTTTTTTTAGGCTCAGGGATGTCTGTTGGGGAACGATTATCATGTTTGAGACTATAGCCCCATATTTCTTATAATGCAGCTGTTCCGTTTGATCACAATCCCGTTGCTCTTTCCCAAGCCACTGTGGTAACCTGACAACCTCTTTTGTTTTGTCCCCCCCCCCTCTTATCAAGGTTTGTGGGCTAGGTGAAATGGCCGGTGGCTTCCAATGCTACCCTTTATCATAACACAAGACCTGGACAGATCCCTCGGTATATTACCAACCAAGCCCTGGTTATCCGCCTTTCACCCTGTTCAGTCCACCCCATGCTGTTTGTGTGTCTACCGGCGTTCTCTTGGATAGGGATTTGTTTTGCCTCAACACGTATAGACAAAAGGCCAAGTAGGATTTTTGTTCGAGCCTTTCTTGGTTGCGGTGGCGTCCGTGACAATCCCATTGGCGGGGGTGGGATGTCATCTCCTTTCTCGTCATGTGTTTTTCATTTTGCTTGGACCGCAGTTGACCTCCGATGGCGTCGGTGCGCACCTTCCACACTGTTCTTGCCCCTCCTCATGTTATTCCAGACCAATCCGGTCCCCTTGGTCGTTCCCCTTTGCACCATAGTTTTCGGCTGCGTGTGCCTCTTTGGGCCTTCATGCCTGGTTGCCAGTTGTTGTCAACCAAGCAACCAGACGAGTGGTTGTGCTGACACGTGGTTGTGGGACAAGAAGATACTGGCACACCGAATCATGTTGACGGAGCTGGCGACCCGCCACCAAGCCAAGTCTCTGCACCGAGAAAATTAGCTCATCGGCTCGGGAGTTTTTTAATCCTGTAAACCAAGAGATGAGCATATTTGACCACTTCCCGTCTAAGGATGGCTTGGCCTTTTTGTAGCAAATTTGCATTCCAAATTCTACTCCTCTGCCTGTAGGGCACTACTGATTTTTATTTGTGACGAATTTTGGCCATGATAACCCTCGTCCGTGACATATTTGGTATCTTGACAAGCCTGATTGGTCTGACAATCCGATGACACCTAAATGTGCTCTTCCCTGTGTGTTGTTTTGTCTGTTCTTTCGCCCTATCGATGACTAAGAGGTCTACTCTCTGCCCACTTTTGAGCCTCAACACAACCCCGGCCGGAACCCACCACGCTGTGCTTCTCTCCCCAACCAAGGGGACTACGAAAAAATGGGAAATTAATACGTGATAATGTCACGTGGGGGCAGGCGGCTGTAGCGTGCGATGCCACGAGCGCTTGAGAGACGGTGGAGAGAGCGACGGCGGGGCTGTGGTTCGCCCAGGACAACCAGCACCCTACCACCCCTACCCCCAATACAGCCCCAGGACCGGAGCGCTGAATATTGACAGGATATGCTATAGACTGGATAAGCCAGCTCGTTGGGCCATGAGAAAGGGAGCGCGGGCAGACCTCTTTGGCCTGGCATTCAGCCTTCAATTATGGCACTTATGAAGGCTGAGAAGGAATCTGACAACAACAGTTCCTATTGACTGCCTCTCAGTCAAAGACGACTGTCTTGATGAGCGCATGGAGGAGGGGGTAGGGGAACTGAGGGAATTTTTATATCAGAGATCTTGACAAACCGCTCAGGGCATCTGTGCATCTAGGGCCATGGTTTTGAGGCAGGTGGTAGTAATTGTGTCCCTGGAAAATCTTCAGTGCCAAGGCTGACTTTATGTGGGGTGATTTGAGTGAACATTACAGTAGGTCTAGGCTGCAGGTCTGAAGAAGTGCAAGCCCATGTGATGATACCTGGCTCGGGTCAACAAAGGGAGGGAGAATAACGAAGAAAGTAATGTTGAAGCTTTGTAGGGTGCCATTTACCAGAAAGACAGATAGGTCAGCCGACTTGAACATACCTCAGTTGCTATGCCTCAAAGAGAATCTGTCAGACGAGCCGATAATTATTTGGAGATGGACAGAATGAAAACTATCTTTGCCTTTTAATGGGAGAATGAAAGGAATTAAAAATCCTGGTAACGATGGATACAACCGAGTCAAATCCGTTGAGGCACTTTCTAAATTAAAAACCCATAATAGTAAAATATATATACTATTAGAATAATAGATATCGGATATATATCATATACATCATTCAAGAATCACTGACTCAGAATAAATAGTGCGCCTTAGGGGCCACAGCACACTTGGAAGAATAAATCAACAGCCAATATGCTAGTAATATGTATGCTAATATGCAACTAGTTAATAGTGAATATTGTTCCCTAAATTAAGTGTTGCCGTTTATTTTTTTTGTGATTTTTTTTTTAAAGATAAGCCCAAAAGCTAGATTTTAATTAAATGTTTCATTCCATTCAGTTCACTGATGGAACATTTTTGTTGTAATAAACTTGGATGTGATGTGCATGTCTAAGTTAGATTTATTATTCATATAAGTCAGATTTATTATTCATTTTCCTTTAATCTTTGAAAAGAATTAAAGACCATGAGATCCTACAAATCTTTCTCAAAAAGTATTTCTTGCCAAAGACTTGAAAGTAATATTACATTGGGGAGCCAATTGCAGTGTAATCAAGTATTCATTTGGCAATTAGTAGTCTGCAAATCATTTTTAATTTTCATGTATTTCTGTCTTTCCTTGTTTGGTTGTGGGACAAGCCACAGCACACATGGGTGTGTGGTAAAGGGCAAAATGCTAGATAACATTATGTGGTTGGGAGAAAGGCGCGAGGGCAGTATATCAGAGATTTCTGATTTTGAGACAGTTAGCACTCAGACCCATGTCATTCCTACCCATGCCTAGCTTTAATTTTCATCTGTTTAGAGCTGTGAGCCAAACATATGGCCTCTCACACCACTTTCCTTAATTCATTAGAATTTTCTGTAAAATAATATTTGTGTTTTCTGAGAGAAAGGCATTTGTGCTCAAGCACATTCAATTCTTAAAAGTCTAAATGCCTTCATTGGCAATTAAATTTCAGTACATATTTTTTTTATCTCCCAGGGTGCAACAGTAGATTTAGTTGGAGGCACCTTATGCTATGAATTACTGACTGTCAATTCTTTGGAACATCTTAATAACGTGCCACCTCTCAAGGTGCACTGCTTTTGTTATGTTATGGACCAAAGAGCGAGCAATGACCTGCTAAAACTGTGAAAAGCACCCACAATTCCTCAGGGGATTATTTCCCATTTATTGCAACTGTAGTATGACCTCTGTGTTTTAAAAAGAGATAAACCTCATGAGATTGTCAGGTCAATATCCCATTGAGACCCTCTCAGAAGTTGCCCTTTTCCATTGATCTGAAACCAGCTTATTAGCGTTTCACTCATAACTGTAAAGCTCAAAAGATCAGAAAAGTGAAAGTTGTTTCTGGATCAGTGCAAACAGGATAAGAGGCCATGTGTTTTTACATTTATGTTTATTCTGTGTGTCATGCTTCAGAAAACATGTTCATCTGCTTGGTGGAACAGTGCAAGACCCCTGTAACACTAGATTCAACTAGGAGTCAGTAAAAAAGGCAATGTGAACATGCTCTCATTTAATGTATTAAATTAGGTATAATGTTGAAATGATATGTTGTTAAAATATGAATTCCTTTCTGCTATTTAAAACGGAAATTCTGATCCACTTTTTATTTCAAACAAGCATCCACAGTAGAGAACAATGTTTTTAGGACAGAAAGCAAAGGCTATTTTCTTCTTAAAGGCTGAGCGTAGCTTTTCAGACAGATGCTGAGCCCTCTCCACTCTAATGTGCTTATCCAAATAAGGTGGCAATGAACATGTTAAAGGGTCAAATTTGTTTACATTTTCCTTTTTGTCCTTTAATTTCAGAGCTCTTTCTGGAGCACCTGTTTCGACCCCTCCTTTTGGTGTCTAATTTTTGTTTTTTTGGCATGTATCCATTTGCTCCAGCATTTCACAGCGCGAGGCGTTAAGATGGCCAGTGAGTCTGTGGCAGGCTTAACCCTCTGCCTGTCCATTAGGATTGGAAACAGTTGTGCAGAGCAACCCAAAAACAGCTCACCCCTTAAACAAAACTGTTGTAGAAAGGGATGATAAGATTAGGTGTCGCATCCTTTAAGGCACCTTAAGGTGGTTCTAAATGACTGTGTTCTTATGTAAAACACAAAAGAAGATAATATTTAGAAAAATGTTTCAACCAGTCTTGTTTTGGATTGCACTGACTTTCACTATTATGGACAATTTTAAAAATATGGTTTTTGTGTTCCCTCAGAAGAAAGTCATTTGGAATGACATGAGGGAATGAACATTCATTTGAGCTGTAATTTTAATATACAGTCAGGTGTCTGTACCAATGGTCTACTTTTGGCTGATAGTGTGAGGTTAATGTATTTTGTCTTTTGAAATGCTTTTCAACCCTATTGGGCAATGTTGATCACAGAGGGTTTGTATTTTCATTGTTTTAGGGAAGTCAAATAGAGTCCATTGAAGGAACCGAACGTGTAGAAGTCAAACCCAAGCTAAATATCACAACCTGGCTGACTTATGCTTCTTCCAGTTCTCTCAGCCGTCTCGGTGTGTGTTGTCACTTCGACCTCCATCAAAACCACCACGCTGAGAATTTCCCTTTTGGTCCTCGCATTCACACCTTCACCCCCAAAGTAGGGCGAGCGGGCGGGGGGTGGGGGGTTCACCCCAATATTTTTTTTTTTTCCCACCTCCATCTCTCTTTTCATCTCTCTGTGTCCATATGGAGAGTGCAATCCAAACTCCCCCTCAACCTCAACATGGAGTCTGTGTTAGCACATCCAGCTGAGAGAAAAGTCAACAGTCCTTTAAAAGTTTTCATGAGGTCTAGAGAGGAACTGGGTGTGTGGGAATGTTAAGGAGGTTTTGCAACTTTGCCCATTTTTTTAAGTAAATGTTTTAATTGTGCATGTTATGTGTCAGGTACAGTGTGTGCATGGTCTTAGCCCACAGCTTTACAGGATAATACTCTGTTAGCTTGGACAATTCAAAGACACAATCATGTCAATTCAAGCACAAGGAACAAGTCAAGAGATTAACAAAGCCAAACACTTTGACAGCTATGAAAGCCCATACATCTTCTGCTAAACCCTTGTGTGCCTGAATCAGTATTGGGTAAGTTACTTAAAGTAATTAATTAGTAATTATATCATCAATGTTAAATAACTTTTCTAATTACTCTGTCTGAAAAAAAAATTACTCAATAAGTATCATTACTAATTACTTCTAAAAATCCCTATAAACCTTGATGCATAGACAATAGAAATGAAACTCTTAATTCTTTCAGTTTGCGTTAAACATGGAATAGTTTAGCTTTTTAGCTTTAAAACAACTGTAATACTTAAACATTTGTATTAAAAAAAATGTAACCTCCTTTGTTTAACAAGTAGAATTACTCTGCAAAATATCAGAATAACAAAAAAAGCTTAAGAAAAGTTAAACATTACATGTATCAAGCTGTAAACATTAAACAATGAGTACCATATTACATACTGCCATACATGTATACAAGATTAGCAGTCACTAATACACATTTTGCCAAATAATAAAAACAAAAAATATTTTTTTACTGTCATTCATGCACATATCCTTTGTCTGTATTGCCACGCAATACATGAACAACATTCTGATATTTTATAAACTAAATTATTATTGCTTAGCACACTATAAACATCGACATCTGATAGTAGATCAGTAAACACTGATCTAAACATTCCTAGACTGTAACATTCATCATGCTGCAGCGTAAACCTCCACACTACTTTATATCTATATTGTATTAGGCATATCATATTTTTATTATCTGATAGCATAAAATTTACATCCCCGTTACATACGACATTTAGCCTATATGTAATAAAAAGTTGTCTATATATCTGCATGTATATGTTTCAACATGTTTCACTCGATATTTTTTTTATTTTACAAAAGCACAATGTTTTGTTGTTATTGTCAGTGTACACAAATAAAAGTAGACCCTTTACGGTTTGATTGATGCCTTATTCTTATCAGTACGACCAAAAAGGATTGAGAATTTTAGGTTCTTTTCTCTGCAAATGAATGCGGCGCCACGCAGATGGTGTCACGCCACAGTGTGTGGAGGCAGGCAGGACGACGAGGACGACAAGGATTCCATTAATGACTTTTAATGTAGACACAACAAGGCAGATTCAGGTAGGTGAGACACACACACTCGGGGTAACATTCACAATGACCGACAAACTAGAACACGAGAGACAGGAACTAATATAGGGTGGATAATTAGGGGCAGACAGGTGAGCACAATGAGGTTATTAACTAATAATTATACGGGCTGAACCAACAAAAGAGGAAGAAACCACAATAAACAGTCCACAGGGGCGTTACATTACTCCCCCCTCCCGGAAGGTGCGTCCTCGCACCGTAGAAACAGAGGGAGGGGCGGAGGGGGACTAGGAAGAGGGAAAAAGCAGTGGATGTGAGATGGTGACAGGGGAAAGGAAAGGGGGCTGGTCAGGGAAGACCGAGACAGGTGGAGGGGTCCGGCGGAGACGGACTTCAGGAGGAGACGTGCTGTAAGACAGAGTCCAGGGAGGTGACGGATGGAGGAAGAGCCAGGGAGAGCGATCAGGGAGGGAAGCCGGAGTAGCAGGGGAGGAGGGGGGAGCAGGGTGGGACCCGAGGTCGCATGCAGCGCATAAGTAGCGGGCCCACGCTGGGTTGGAGCGAGGAGGGAGGAGCATGGAGGAGGACTTCCACGACTACAGGGGGGACGAGACGCAACGACGGCGGAGAGCAGGTGGTGGAGGAAGCCCGAGGCGGAGAGCGCGGAGGAGCAATGAGCCAGGGGATGCCGGAGGAGATCGGGGCCAGGGTGAGGCAGAGGGCTCTGGCGAACCAATGCGGAGGATGCCGGGGAGATATGCGCGGGCGGATGTCCGAGGGCGAGCTGGAGGAAGCAAGAGATGGAGCTAACGGGAGGAAGAGAAGCCAACGACCGGTGGGAAGGAGGGACGAGGCGCAGCCTGAGGAGTGGAGTCCAGAGGCGATGGCGGATTG
>JADLZN010001801.1:0-83234 GCA_018155175.1 Sinocyclocheilus anophthalmus | reverse complement strand
ACAATATTTCCAAAGCTCTAATAAAGGCTAGTCATGGACTTCAAATCAAAAGTTCAGGAAAAAGATTATTTAGCATTTGAGATCATTCCTACTAAACACATATTCTCCAAACACACAGTTACCAAAAGACTGATATTTCCTGGATGTAACAGCAGAGCGACTGACTGATAGTGAGATTACAATCATAATCTGACACTGGGTAAACTTAATGGGTTGATGACAGCTATAGCACACCTTCAGCAGTTCTCTTTTACCTCTGAAATATCATAAACAGTTTAAGCACAATACAGTCAGCAATTAACTAGACTTTTGCCCATTACCCAGATTACACTTTCCACCGCGTTCAGTCCTAAAGACCGTGACTGATTTGCTCTTTACATTCTTTTTGTTGCTTTTCTAAACCATTTCTACACACGAACAGAGTGCAAATGTCAAAACCAGAGAATTACCTGGCAAAAAAAAGAGAAGAAAAAAGAGAAAAAGAGGCTTATTTCAGATCAAACTCATTTCACATAGTGATTGAACTGTTCGTGTGTAGAAATGGTTTACAAAAGCAACAAAAAGAATGTAAAGAGCAAATCAGTCACGGTCTTTAGGATTGTACAGATACAGAACCGCCACCAAAAAAGCATCATAATCAAGAGAATATTTTCACTCAAATCCCATATTAAGGTTCGATCATGTCTGAATTTTGAAGCTTTAGTGATTCTCATCCGCTCCTGACAGACCATCCTCCTAAAGCTTTGTAATACTAACTATTTTAAATGTTTAAAAGAGACACCAAAAGGCGATTACTGTCTACCTTTACCCGGTTCTTTAATGAGTAAAAAAAAAAAAAAGTTCAGCCAAATAAAGTCTTAGTGAACAATGTGTTATTTTTCATTTCTCTGACAGACTGCATCAGCAGTTTAGCTTTCATTCTTTACAGTGAATTATTGCTTTAGTTGCCGCCATATGAGAATTTTCAACAATATTTGTCTTATTTAACATGAACATTCATCAGTACCACTGTATTAAATTAAACTTACAGCAGGAGTTGGTGTCTCTGACCTCAGATCAGTAACAGCGATGCTCTCTGGCAGTCAGTGGTCTTCAGCGATGGATCTGCTGATAACAGTGCTGTTCTCCTGCAGGGGGCAGAAGCGTCTCACTGACACACACTTCATCTTGTGATGAAGTCTTCTTCTGGCTTCTTCATCAACACCTTCTGATCACATCGAAGACTTTTACAGAAGCGTTTCTTTTCATCATTTTTCACTCCGGCCAGAGTAACAGGATCCTCTGGAGCTTCTAACTAACTGCTCACAGACTTCTTCATGGGTTCAGTGAGTTTATTTCAGTCATTTCACACAAACAGCAACTACTTTGATTTAATAATTCAAATTTAGAGCGTCAATATATATTTTTTGGTAACACTTTATTTTAAGGTGTTATTGTTACACATTACATGTACTTACTATTATAATAACAATAAATGACATGCAAGTAACCCTAAGCCAAACCCTAATCCTAACCATAATATAGTAAGTACATGCAGTTAATTAATATAACTCAGTACTTAAATGTATAATTTACACTGTAACAAGAACACCTTAAAATAAAGTGTAACCAAACCTATATATATAGTGCTTTTCTCACACTGGTGGGGAATCGATGCGATGCAAACAGACGGCAGTATGAGCGCAGGACAGTCTGTGGATATGGGAACCAGCAGGTGGCTTTCAGTCACAGACTGATTGATTCATGGATTTTAGTTTTTTAGTTTTAAGGACATTAGTTTATAGAGCAGTTTGTAAAGACGGCCCCACCAGTCCTGATACTGGAACTGTGATTCCTCAGTTCTCCACTAGGTGGAGATGAAGACCCAATTATAAATTACTATGATTAGAACAAAAGGCAAGAAAATAAATTGATAAATGAATCTGAAACATTATATGAATCCAAATGAAAATATATGAACTTTGCATTTGCAGTTTATTCATACATTTATTGTGTTTTTAGTGCTTGTCAAAATCAGTAAATGCTCATCTGTTTCATTTATGCTGCTGTTTGTGCTAGATTACTAAGAAGAGGTGATTTTAAGTTTATTATATGAGTGAAGTGTATCATCTTCTCAGAGACTTTACATATTTATAAAAAAAGGTAATGCAGCGGGCCTGTGCGTGTGTTTGTGCCTTCATGTGAAGTTAGTTTTACGCTGCTGTAAATCCCAGTGTCGGAGCCGCACCAGAGGGAACGGCATGATCACAGCCAGAGGAAGACGCCACACAGTCTGAATAAATGATCTAAATGTTTGTCGTCTTTTTTTCCCTGCAGCCTCGACATGGAGTGATTTCAGCCCCTCAGTGTGTGTAACGCAGCCAGACTGAATTGTGGGAAATGAGGCAGACGACCAGTAAATAACAGTTGCCATGATGCCCCTCAGCTCCCACCACACTGCCATCCAAACGCCCGCCTGCGGAAACAGCGGCCGGACTCCACAATTTCTGCACTTAACACTTGGCTTGGCGCATGACAGGTGCTTATTTTCCTGCACCGGGGGCTTGTGCATTTGAATAGAGCCGCTGCTCTAGCCATCATCATTCTCACTGTAACACCATCATCATCTGAGACCGATCATGTAGCCAGACAACCTTAATTTGACCTTTACACCTTTCATCTTTCCGTGTGTATAAGAGAAGAGCTATGGGGAAAAATGGAAATGCTCTGCTCTCATCATCAGCTTTATCTAGTGAAATGCTTGTTGTTACTCATGTTTTCCTCTCTCATGTGTATGGTGATGAACAGCTAATGCTTCATGCTCTGTATATGTGCACCTAACGTCTGTCCCTGTCTGTTGATTTCAGATGTTGAACAGTGTCCTTTTGGACCTCGACACAAACTAAAGCGTAGAGACGTCATCGCTCAGCTGTTAACATACATGACTTAATCAGCTCTCATTAAAACTGCTCAGACAGCTCATCATAAGTTCATCAAGCTGAACCTCATCACTCCAGCAGTAATATATTTCACAGCTGTAAGCAGGTTTAGAAATGAAAATCTACTATGGCGAGTAACACATATCAACTCACTAGCAAATACTGGTGGTTTACGTTTGATTAAAGAACCTCGCAAATTGGAAACATCTTTAAAGTGTGAACACACAGTTTTCTGTAAGTGTATATGAACACCTGAAAATAGTCTATTCTGTTTTCAGTAAAAAAAAATTCTGGCTTGCATTTAGTATGAAATAATAATTATAACAATAAATAAAAATATGCATTTTTCCAAACACCTAAATTCAAATTCACTGATGCCACTTTGTTCACTCTTGAAGTGAACTTTACCCTACTGAGTAGATTCATTGTTCTGGAGTGCTACCTTGAACTTAAGGAAGCGTGAGCACAGAATAACTTAAGTACTGAATAAAGCGTGAGTATAGAATAACAAGAGTACTGAATAAAGTGTGAGTACAGAATAACGAGAGTACTGAATAAAGAGAGTACTGAATAAAGCGTGAGTATAGAATAACAAGAGTACTGAATAAAGTGTGAGTACAGAATAACAAGAGTACTGAATAAAGAGAGTACTGAATAAAGCGTGAGTACAGAATAACGAGAGTACTGAATAAAGTGTGAGTACAGAATAACGAGAGTACTGAATAAAGAGAGTACTGAATAAAGCGTGAGTATAGAATAACAAGAGTACTGAATAAAGTGTGAGTACAGAATAACGAGAGTACTGAATAAAGAGAGTACTGAATAAAGCGTGAGTATAGAATAACGAGAGTACTGAATAAAGTGTGAGTACAGAATAACGAGAGTACTGAATAAAGAGAGTACTGAATAAAGCGTGAGTATAGAATAACGAGAGTCCTGAATAAAGTGTGAGTACAGAATAACAAGAGTACTGAATAAAGTGTGAGTACAGAATAACGAGAGTACTGAATAAAGAGAGTACTGAATAAAGCGTGAGTATAGAATAACGAGAGTACTGAATAAAGTGTGAGTACAGAATAACGAGAGTACTGAATAAAGAGAGTACTGAATAAAGTGTGAGTATAGAATAACGAGAGTACTGAATAAAGAGAGTACTGAATAAAGTGTGAGTATAGAATAACGAGAGTACTGAATAAAGAGAGTACTGAATAAAGTGTGAGTATAGAATAACGAGAGTACTGAATAAAGAGAGTACTGAATAAAGTGTGAGTATAGAATAACGAGAGTACTGAATAAAGAGAGTACTGAATAAAGTGTGAGTATAGAATAACGAGAGTACTGAATAAAGAGAGTACTGAATAAAGTGTGAGTATAGAATAACGAGAGTACTGAATAAAGAGAGTACTGAATAAAGTGTGAGTATAGAATAACGAGAGTACTGAATAAAGAGAGTACTGAATAAAGCGTGAGTATAGAATAACGAGAGTACTGAATAAAGTGTGAGTACAGAATACGGGGGGGGCTGGAGGGGAGGTAACTGAACAAAGAGAGTACTTAATACATCGTGAGTATAGACTAACGAGAGTACTGAAATACGCGAGTACTGACTAATTTTGAGTCATAGAAATACCGATAGTTCCCTGAATAAGGATGTGTGAGTACAGAAGAAGAGAGATACTGAAAAAAGCGTGAGTACCGAATAACTCAAGTACTAATGACACTGAATCTGAATAAAAGCGTGAGTATATAATAATGAGCGTACTGAATCAAAGCGGAGGCAGAATAACTAAGTACAAAATTACACGAATACTGAATAAAGCGTGTTATAGAATAATGAGAGTACTGACTAAAGAGTGAGTACCGAATGCCAAGATGCCTGAGTAAGTTGGTGAGTACAGAATAAGAGAGTACTGAATAAAGAGAGGACTGAATAAAGTCGTGAGTATAGAATCACTAGAGTCCTGAATAACGTGTGCGTACAGAATGAAAGATACTGAATACAGTGTGAGTAGAGAATGAATGAGAGTACTGAATAAGAGTGAGTACATATGACAATACTACTGAATAAAGAGTGAGTACAGAATGACAAGAGTACTGAGTAAAGTGTGAGTACAGAATAACAAGAGTACTGAATAAAGAGAGTACTGAATAAAGTGTGAGTATAGAATGACAATAATACTGAATAAAGTGTGAGTATAGAATAATGAGAGTACTGAATAAAGCGTGAGTACAGAATAACGAGAGTACAGAATGACAAGAATACTGAATAAAGCGTGAGTATAGAATAACAAGAGTACTGAATAAAGTGTGAGTACAGAATAACAAGAGTACTGAATAATGAGAGTACTGAATAAAGAGTGAGTACAGAATGACAAGACTACTGAATAAAGCGTGAGTACAGAATGACAAGAGTACTGAGTAAAGTGTGAGTACAGAATAACAAGAGTACTGAATAATGAGAGTACTGAATAAAGAGTGAGTACAGAATGACAATAATACTGAATAAAGTGTGAGTATAGAATAATGAGAGTACTGAATAAAGAGTGAGTACAGAATGACAAGACTACTGAATAAAGCATGAGTACAGAATAATGAGAGTACTGAATAACGCGCGAGTATAGAATAACACTTGTGTGCGATGGACAGTCTGTCCGCTAATTTTCAGAGTGAACAAACAAAATAAACAACAAAATAAATCGTATTTAATAAAAAAAAAAAGTCTCAAAGAATTTTTTTTTTCTGTTTTATTTTTTTTTATGGCATCTGCAAACAATTATTTGACCAGTAAAACTGAAAGCGATTCAGTGATGCAGAATTAATAATAAATATATTTCAGTCTAAGCAGTTTGATAATCTGGTTTGTTTCTGATGTTTTCTTTTGAGTAGTTGAAGTTCTGAATGGCCGGTAAACGACGAACCCGGGCTGTACGACATTTGCACCTTTGAGCTATGAAAGCTAAAGGCAAGAAGGTAATGTGTGTATAGAAATGAGAGTTTGGTGCTTTAACACTCTCTTCGTTAGAACAGAACACAGTGTCCTGATAAATAATTAAAATCCTCAGCACAAGATTTTCTCGCCTTGATCGCGTTCCTGGATTGTGATCACGATCGTCTCGTTGAAGTCCTTACCTCTCACGCTCAAAGTTACAGTCCCAGCTGTCATTCCCATCTCCCATTGCTGCGGTTGACGATTCAGAAACATAAATGGGATCACATCTCTTTTTGTCCTTGTCAATCACTGGAGAGGCGTTCCTGTCTCCGGGCCACAGGCGGGACTGCAGGGAACGAGTGTCACACGGCATTACAGTCCTGCAAACAGAGCAAAAAGCAGCTTTTTAACATAACAAAAAACCAAGCGATGCATTATTAAATGGGCAGATCAGGCACAATTTGAGTAAAGATGTTGAATGTTGAGCCACGGGTTTCAGCAGTGAGCAACAGCGACCGCTCAGCCACGCTCAGCATGAATAAATGATGACCACAAGATCAGCGGCGTCCGACATGAGCCGTAGTCTGACGGATGTGCGCGAGTCCGGCTGCAGCGTCACACACACACACACACACAAACACACACACAAGGTCCCGGGGCCCATCTTCCCGCACAACTCTCACCTGATTTGTTTGCAGTAGATGCAGTGTGGGCAAAAAAAGCAGCAGTATCTCTGGAGGCCGTGTGTGTGTGTTTGTGTGTGTTGTGTTTGTTGTGTGTTGTGTTGTGTGTGTAGTGTTTGGTGTGTGTTGTGTTTTTTGTGTGTTGTGTGTGTGTGTGTGTGTGTGTGTGTGTGTGTGTGTGTGTGTTTGTGTGTGTGTGTGTGTGTGTGTGTGTGTGTGTGTGTGTGGGGTGTGTGTGTGTGTGTGCAGTTTCCTCTGAGGGGACGCCGCTCTGATTAGCCTGTTTGGGACACACACTCACTCTCTTGCTGACCTTGAGAACTTCTTCCCACCGTCCTTGAATTAGACACTGCAGGAGAAAATAACAGGCAATATTCTCAGTTGCACTGCTCTGTGTGTTTGTGTGTATGTGTGTGTGTAAAGCATAAATTTGAACTGTAAATGACACTAATGAAATAATGACTAATAATATTAAAATCAATTCATCATTCATTGTTTCTCCATCAATAATGATTGTTTAGTGTTCTTTAAGGTCTAAACAAAGGATGTTTCAGAGGCAAATCACGTTTCTAATTAAAAACCTTTTCTGTAACAGTGTAAAAGTTTCTATACAAACCACGAGACAAGCGAGAATCACCAATGAATTGACTTTAACAGGAAAAATAACTTTTTGTTATTGTCCTATTTTCCTGTTTGACACTGTAAAGCTGCTTTGACACAATCTGCACTTAAGCGCTTTAGAAATAAAGGTGACTTTACAAATGTGCCATATTATATTTAACAGGGATGTGGCCTGTTTCGTTTCTGTGAGGATAATATATAGCTTATTTTCCATTGAACAGCTGTATGTGACGTGTAACGATTTGCACTTCCTCGCGTCACATGATAATTCAGGATTCACATTTGAGAGGATCAATGAACTTCGTCGACTCCTTCAGACACGCAGAGTTTTGTGCCGCTTGACTGAATTCTGAAATCTAATGAAACGCTCTGCTTTCTTCCCCCAGTCTGTTTACAGTTTTTGCCTATTGCTTACACACATTTTGCAGAATTTGGCTCATTATGTCAAAACTCTACACACAAGCCAATCAGACATAGCACTTGGTTAACAACTCACATCTATGCCAAAATGAAACACTGCAATCAAAACTTAACACTCCTTTCTAAAAATGAAATTCTTGCAACAAAACCATACACACAAGCACCATTTGAATTACTCTTACAGAAATAAAGAAAAATAGAATCACAAATCATCAAATTTAGCAACAAAACAAAAGTAAAAAAACAAAACAATTACTCGATAAATTGCTATTGGGGGAGAAAAAAACATATACTTGTTTTTTGTGTGTGTGTGTGTGTGTGTGTGTGCGCTCTGCTCGTGTGTGTTGGGTGGGGAGTGCGGGCGCGTTGTGTGCCGTCGTCGGGTGGGGGGCTTAGGGATCCCACACGCGCCCTTTCTGTCGGACTTCAGCTCTGCCACACAGGACCTTCAGTCACATTCAGGCATGGTGGCGGCTACTGCACTATGGAAAATAAGCCTGATGTTTTGCCATATCCCACCGCTTGGGATTGCTCCCTACCCTTCAATGTCTCCAAATGGCTTGCCTCTTGCCATTGCTATGCATAAGTGTGTTTTGCCGATCAAATACTTTCCACCCGCCACGGCTGACAATACATTCCCGAATCATTGCATTAGAAATGCGCTGTAAGGGGGTCAGGTCTACAATTGAAATGTCTTATGGTGTTGACCAATCTGCGGACCAGAGCAAGGTCCCGGAGCTGAGAAGGCGCAAACTAACACTACTCCATAGTCTTCGTAAAACATAACCTGGTCTGTATCTTAAAAGTGTCTGTCGCTCGCGCCCGCACCCCCTGCATGTATGCATCCTTATAAATGCAATGATCTGTCCTGATTGTAGGGACCTAGAGTGGCATCACGTTTGGACACACGAATGGCACAGTCCCAAGGTGATTTTTCCCCCACTCCGCCCAGGGACTTTACAACGCGCCTTTGTCCACGAGTACGTCCCACGCCTGGTTTTTGGCCAGATTGAGCCGCCTCCGACCACTAGGCAATCTATCCCATCCTAGTTGCAGTCGCGCTTCAAAATCCAGTAACTGTCGGTAAAGAAAAATGTGAATAGTGTTACTGAAACCCTCACAGTAACTACAATGTCTATATATATCACACGCAGCAACCCAACTCTCTTACGGCACTGCGGCATAGGGTTGGGGGGTCCATTATAACAAAAACTACAACGCTCCACCGTCTCACGCAGGGCAGTGTGGCATCTAGCATAAACCCTCATTCCCTACATACAAATATTACTAGTACAGTGACACATACCCTGCACATAACTATCATTCCTCTGGCCTGCAGATCCTACCCCGGACACTAGTGCTTCATTCTGAAGTATATGTTTCCTGACGGATATCGCGACTTATGGTAGAAATGCTGACCACTCCCCCCTTTTGATACTTGTTGAAATACATTTCTATTTGCAATTATGACCTTTGTTGGAACAGACTCACCCACTAAGTCTTACCCACGTTGGCATTAGTTTCTGTCAATGATGGCACCGCCTTTGTGGTTTGCAGTTGAAGAGCCATTCTGTAGACCATTGGTTATGTTCTTTTTTACATACTGTACTTTCAAACTGTACACAGTACTGTAACACTACATATCGGTTCCTTTACATAACTTCACAGCACTCCCCTTTTCTGTTACAAACATACAGTAGAATGTGACACGTCTGCGAGTAGACATTGAAGATATACCCTGGTTCTAACAAAATCATCAACCAGTCGGAATGTCCTTATTATCGATGCTACTGTGTAGCGACTGAGGTTAGGGTGGACTCTTTGCCCAGCCTCCCTCATGGACAGGCCATGATTTACTGTATCACATGGTCCACCAGAGTAGCCCTGATGTCGTCTGATACACGTCTCCGCACTAGTCCTCGTCTTTGTCCTCGTCCTCTTCCACGTCCGACTCCTCTCTCTCTTTGTCCTCCTCTTACTCTGACTCTCATTGCCTCCATGCTTGCAAAGTTCTCAAAATGGCTTACCTGAGGCCTATTTGTAGTGCTAAGGCTCAGACCGATTGGTGTTCTGTTTTCTGTGCAAGTGTTTTCAGGTATGTATGTAAGTGCCTACAATTGCCAAATGAGTTTTGCATTTTGAACAGAGTGTTTTCCCAATGATAACAGGTGATTTTGTTTTTGAACAAAGTGTCTAATGTAAGAAAACGTGTGTAGTGTTTCGCAATAAGTGTGTTACAGAATTGCAAACAAAGTGCAAAGTTGACAATGTGTTTAAGGTATGCTACAAGAAGTTTAGGTATTGAGGCTTTGGTCTAGGCATTCTGTTTTAGTGTGTAAGCAATGGGCAAAAACTGTAATAAAACATAAGAGAAGAAGACACTCAGTAAGAAAAATCATTTCACGTCCTGAAAGCGATAAATGTGAGCGATTATAGCATACCTGACACATTTGGACCGAAGTGAAACGTGTTGCTCAAAACGATTTCCAGATGGATCCTCCTCAAAAGACTGTGGACTTTTTCAAAAGGCACGCAACAGATGCTCGGAGCTCATTGTGGAGCGCAGACATCTCTGGTCAAGCCTTTTGTTCTCATTCGGGAACCACTTATAAGAAAACAAGTCTAGGGTTTTAGCTCTAAAAGCTCATGCCAATAACGGTGTTTCCATAGCAATCCAAGCACACGACCGGCTAAAACGTAGCACAGAGTCTGTGCGATCCTAAGCACCTCTGACCTCTGACCTTCTGCTAGATGATATGGATCAATAGCACCAGTTAAAGTTCTCTGAGCTGAATGGAAGTTTGTGAAAAGAATAACTGTGATTCTTCAGCCAGTAAACAGAGCTGTGATGCGAGTGTCAAACGCATGAATAGAGGTTCCATTTCAGAGCTGCTGCAGTGCGACTTTAAAATCAGTTTTTCCCTCAATCCCTTCGCTGTGATCTTTGCTTTTTTCCTGAACTTGGGTGACTTTAGCTTTCTCTGTCTTTTGAGCTGAATTGATGTGAGTGCTGGAAACTCGCTGTTGGACTATGTGTTGAGCGTCCTGACGGTGAGTGTGCAAGCAGAAAAAGGTCAGAGGTCACAGACTCATGTTTTTTAGCAGAGCTGAGATGGAGGCTAGTCCACGGGGCAGCATGACACCACACGCTCACACACACACACACACCACACACACACCACACATGCTGCATTCATAAAAAAAGCAGAACATATTCAGGAGACTGTAACTACTTTGTGAGACTGAGTCATTTCACAATGGATCTTTGCTGAATCTGAAACACACATGAAGCTCCGTCTGGACAAAGCATTTTAGTCAATGCAGAATGATTTTTCAGTTTAATGTTAGATAATTCCAAATACCATTTTCTCTTTAATTCATGACAAATTATTTTAATATAGAAAATACATAAACATTTTTAAAGCTAGGTTTACGGCAATATATATTCCCTCACAGGTAAAAATCTGAACAGTGGATATTTACATGACTGCAGACAGCAATTCTGTGTGTATATGTGTGTGTGTGTCTATCAGCGTTTGTGCTGGGTTGTTCCGTGTGTGTGTGTGTCTATCAGAGTGTGTGATGGGGTGTGTGTGTGTGTGTGTGTCTATCAGAGTGTGTGATGGGTTCCGTGGTGTTTGTTTGTTTCACTATCAAACGAAATCTGTGGTGTTATGGTTTGTGAGTGATATATGTGTGTGTGGTCTATCATAGTGGTTAATGGGTTCCGGTGTTTTTGTGTCCTATCTCAAGGGTTTGATGGTTGTGTTTGTGTCTATCCACGCTTACTTTTCTTATATGTGTGATGGGTTTCTTGTTGTGTGGTGGTGTGTGTGCCTATTCAGAGTCCGTGTGATGGGTTGTGTGATTGAGTTGTGTGTTGTGAGTTTTGTCGTCTATAAGAGTGGTGTGCTGGGTTCGCGTGTGTGTGTGTGTCTATCAGAGTGTGTGATGGGTTGTGTGTGTGTTAGGGGTTTGTTTCTATCAGAGTGTTTGAGTGGGTTCCGGTGGTGTGTGTTTGGCTATCGAGTGTGTGAGTGTTCTGGGTTGTTGTGGGTGGGTGTGTGTGTCCCTATCAGAATGTGTTATTTGTTCCGGTTTGTGTGTGATGTGTTCTATCAGAGTGGGGTGATGGGTTGTGTTTGAGTGTGTTCTATCAGAGCTGGGTGAGGGTATTTGTTTTTGTATATGGTGTGTGTGGGTCACACCTATCCACATAGTGTGTGATTGTTTCAGGTTGTGTTGGTCTATTCAGAGTGTGTGACGAACTTGCGTTTGTGTTGTGTGTGTGTGTCTAGGCAGAAGTGTTGACTTTGTGGTTTGATTGTTGAGACTTGTGTGTGTGTGTGTCCCATCAGAGTGTGTAAAATTTTGGATGTTCTGTGTGTGTGGGTCGTGTTGTGTGTGTGTTGTGGTCTATCAGAATGTTTTATGTGTTTTCCGTGTGTGTGTAGTGGTGGTGTCTATCAGCGTGATGGTGATGGGTTGTGTGTGAGTGTGTTTTATATGTGTGTGTGTCTATCAGAGTGTGTGATGTGTTCCGTGTGTGTGTGTGTGTCTATCAGAGTGTATGATGGGTTGTGTGTGAGTGTGTGTGTATGTGTCTGTCTGTCAGAGTGTGTGATGTGTTCCGTGTTTGTGTGTGTGAGTGTATGTGTGTGTCCTGTCCGAGTGTGTGATGTTGTTCCTGTTTTGTTGGGTGGTGGGGAGTGTGATGGGTTGTGTGTGTGTGTGTGTCTATCAGAGTGTGTGATATGTTTCCTTGTGTGCTTGTGTGTGTGTGTGTGTGTCTATCAGAGTGTGTGAGGGTCTTCCGTGTTGTGTGATCTATCAGAGTGTGGGGGTTTTATGGTTGTGTGTGAGTGTGTGTTTGTCTCATCAGAATGTGTTATGTTTTCCGTGTGGTGTGAGTGTTGTCTCTCAGAGTGTGTGATGGGTTGTGGGGTGTGTGGTGTGTCTAGCAGAGTGATGTGCTGGGTTGTGGGTGTGTCGGTGTGTGTGGTGTGGTGTTGTCTATAAGAGTGTGTGCTGTGTGTCGTGGTGTGTGTGTGTGCTTGTATCAAGTGTTTATGTGTTCTGTGCTTGTGTGTCTCGATGTGTGTGTGTTTGTGTTTGAGTGTGGTTTGTGTGTGTTTCTTCAGAGTGTGTGATGTGGTTCCTTGGTGGTGATGTGGTCTTGGTGTCTATCAGAGTTGGGTTATGTTTCTGTGTTTGTGTGGTGTGTCATATCAGAGTGTGTGTGGGTTTGTGTGTGAGTGTGTGTGTATGTGTCTGTCTGTCAGAGTGTGTGATGTGTTCCGTGTTTGTGTGTGTGAGTGTATGTGTGTGTTGTGTGTGTGTCTAGCAGAGTGGTGATGATATTGTTCCGTGTGTGAGTTAGTGTGTGTGTGTGGGTGTGTCTATCAGATTGTGTTGATGTATTTCCGTGTGTGTGTGTCTATCATAGTGTTTTTGGTGTGTGTTGCGTGGTGTGTGTGTCCTATCAGAATGTGCTTATGTTTCCGTGTGTGTGTGATGTGTCTATCAAGTGGTGTGATTGTTTGTGTGTAGTGAGTGTGTGTGTGTTCCTCTCATCAGTTGGGATTGGTTTGTGTGTTTCTGTGTGTGTGTGGTGTGTGTGTCTATCAGATGTGTGATGCTGTTCCGTGTGTGTGTGTGTGTGTGTATCAGAGTGTGTTATGTGTTCTGTGTGTGTCTATCAGAGTGTGTGATGGGTTGTGTGTGAGTGTTCTGTGTGTGTGACGTGTGTGTGTGTCTATCAAGTGGTGTATGTGTTTCCGTGTTTGTGTGTGTGCGTAGTTAATGTGTGTGTGTGGTGTCTAGTCAGAGTGTGGTGAATAGTTCCGTTTGCGAGTGGGGTGTCTATCAGAGTGCTGTGGATGTGTTCCGTGTGTTTGTGTGTGTCTATCAGGAGTGTTTTATGGTTCTGTACCGTTCCTGGTGGGCTCGGCTGGACTCATCATAGGGTCTGATTGATGTGGTTTAAAAGATGAAAAACCAAAAGACATCCTTGCACAGGACTCTGACTGATTAATACATTTCACAAGTGGATTTTTCAGTTACATTATACAGGTTATTCTTTTTTAGTCAAAACCTTTCGGATTTTTTCCTAGATCAGTTACATGTTGATCAGACTTGTGTGTTTTCCTGTGAAAATTGTGCATCCCTACCTTGGATATATGATCTTCTTATTGTTCTGAACTTCTTAGTATTCAAATTTTTAAAAGAAGTCTGGTTCTAGCACATGAATTGCTTTTTTTTAAATCTACCACAACAATCTTGTAGCATGATGTCTTACAGTTTATAATTGCTGTTTTCACTATGCTGAATAAAATCTGTCCAACTGTATGTACAACCTCGTGTTCGGACAATGAATGATGTGAGCTGTATTTCCAGCATCATTCCTCCAGTCTTCAGTGTCACCTGATCTTCAGAAATCATTCTAATATGCTGATTTGTGGCTAAAGAATTATTTCTTATTATTATCAATATTGAAAAAAGTTGTGCTGCTTAATATATTTGTGGAACTGGAGTGAATGTTATTTTTCAGGATTCACAGATTATAGATCATGACATTCTCATAGATCGATTACAAAACTTTACAGGTATTCAAGGGCAGGCTTTAAGCTGGTTTAGATCCTACCTGTCCGATCAATACCATTTTGTTCATTTAAATGGGGAGTCATCTCAATATCACCAGTAAAATATGGAGTGCCACAAAGGATCTGTCCTAGGTCCTCTGCTATTTTCGATATTCATGTTGCCACTTGGTAATATTATTATGAAATACGGGATTAGTTTCCACTGTTCTGCCGATGATACTCAACTATATATCTCAACAAGACTAGATGAAACTTCTAAATTATCTAAGCTAACGGTGTGTGTTAAAAATGTAAAAGAATGGATGACCAATATTTTTCTCCTATTAAATTCGGATAAGAAGATATTACTTATTGGACCAAAAGACAGTACGGCGAATCTCGTGGATTACAATTTGCAACTAGACGGATGCACGTTTACTTCCTCTACAGTCAAAAATCTGGGTGTTATGTTAGATAGCAACTTGTCTTTTGTAAATCATATTTCCCATGTTACAAAAAACGGCATTCTTCCATCTTAGAAACATTGCCAAGTTACGAAACATGTTACCTGTTTCTTATGCAGAAAAGCTAGTTCATGCATTCTATTGTATTGACTATTGTAATGCACTGCTAGGTGGGTGTCCTGCATCTTCAATAAACAAGCTACAGATAGTCCAAAATGCAGAGGCTAGAGTCCTTGCCAGGTCAAGAATATATGATCATATTACCCCAATTTTGCAGTTTCTGCACTGGCTTCCTATTAAGTTCCGTATCAGTTACAATATTATTACTTGCCTATAAGGCACTTAATGGGTTAGCTCCTGCATACCACACAAATCCACACATCACCCTCCCCGACTCTAGGTCGCAAACACATTCCCTGGACTTTTGGTAGTAACCCTAGGAAACTCACAAGTCCACTACAGGAGGTATCTTTTTTCGCATTGGCTCCCAAACCTCTGAATAGCCTTCCTGCTCGCTTCGGGTTTCCACTACCCTCTCGTTATCTGTTAAATCTAGGATTAAGACACATCTCTTTGGCCCCGCATATCAAGAATGGCAATCTCATAACCTTTTACATGCAGTACAGTAATCTTTTAACTGGCATGTTTATCTAATCAAATTACATTATTATTTGTAGTTTGGGTTAACAAATATTTTGCTTGGTTGGAACAGCATCTTACTGCGAATTATTTTTGATTGGTTTCTCTAGGTCTTCTTGCCTACTGGATTAAACCTCCCGTTGTGAGCCAATCAGTGATGCCAAACATGAAACAACATACAGAACTACCAATTTTTGCTTTAAGTTTGATTGCATCATTTAATAATTGTTGTTAATATTGTTCATCGTCTGTTTTTATTACATCTTAAATTGATTTTCCCGTGTACTGCTGGTTGTCTGGTCGAGGAGACTGCCCCTCCGAATCCTGAGCCTTTCTCAACGCTCCCCGTCTCCTCCGCTATCTCCCGCCCCAAGGTTTTTTCTTCTCCCCACTTCTTCAGTCCGTTCACCGATCGGTCTCATGTTTTGGTTTCCTTGCGCCTGCTGGCTGGCTAGGCGTGGTGACAACTGGCCCCTTCCCCACAGTCTTCTCCCCCTCTCTGAAGGGGACGGGCGGTTGCCGAAGTTCGCGGTGGCACGCCCCGCCCGGATGATTGCAAAGAATTATTTAAACGGACTGGAATGTTTGACAGCACTCTATTGTCATTTTGCATTATTGACACTATTTTTCCTAATGTAATTGCAGCTGTTTCGATTACATCCACTCCGTCTTGGCTATTTGTCCATCAATCTGTCTTGATTAAAAGTCGTCGCTCCTACGAAAAAATCCACGGCGGACTTCAGTGCACTTGACAGATGAATAGAGATAACCGTGCTTTATCAGAAAGAAGATCCTGTCCTTTGAAAAGCAGCTAGACTGCAATCTTTCTGTCACCTATATCACAATGTCTTTACCTCGTCACTTCTCTGATTCATCCTTAGGCTAATGCACGTTATGTGTTCAACACTTTCCTTTGGCTTTCACCAAACAAAATCCCCTTTAACCACCCGACCAAACCCTTCATAGATGGGTCCCAAATTACAGATTTCCATTGCGCCCCTGAAAGTGAATAAATGAGCTTTCCCATTGATGTACTTGGGTTTGTTAGGATAGGACAATCTGGAATCTGAGGCTGCACAAAAAACTAAATATTGAGAAAATCGCATTTAAAGGGGTCATATACCTCCTCCTCACGAAAAAATTAGTTTTTCATGCACAAAAAAAGCCTAATTGCAATATCAACAATAAGTTTTTTGATATATTTACGGTAGAAATTTACAAAATATCTTCATGAACATGATCTTTACTTAATATCCGAATGATTTTTTAAGATGGTTTAGATCCTACCTGTCCAATCGCTACCACTTTGTTCATTTAAATGGGGAGTCTTCTCAGTTATCACCAGTAAAATATGGATTTCCACAAGGATCTGTCCTAGGTCCTCTGGTATTTTCAATATACATGTTGCCCCTTGTTAATATTATTAGAAAATACGGGATTAATTTCGGGATAATTTTGTTATGCTGATGATACTCAACTATAATCTCAACAAGACCAGATGAAACATCTAAATTATCCAAGCTAACGGAGTGTGTTAAAAATGTAAAAAAATGGATGACCAATAATTTTCTCCTAATAAACTCGGATAAGACAGATATATTACCTATTGGACCAAAAGACAGTACACAGAAACTCTTGGATTACAATTTGCAACAAGACAGATGTACTGTTACTTCCTCTAACAGTCAAAAATCTAGGTGTTATATTAGATAGCAACTAGTCTTTTGAAAATCATATTTCCCATGAAAAAACAGCATTCTTCCATCTTAGAAAAATCGCCAAGCTACGAAACATGTTATCTGTTTCTGATGCAGAAAAACTAGTTCATGCATTCACGACCTCTAGACTGGACTATTGTAATGAACTGCTAGGTGGTTGTCCTGCATCTTCAAAAAACAAGCTGCAGGTAGTCAAAAATGCAGTGGCTAGAGTCCTTACCAGTTCAAGAAAATATGATCATATTACCCCAATTTTTCAGTCTCTGCACTGGCTACCTGTTAATTTCCGTATCAGTTACAAAATATTATTACCTACCTACAAGGCCCTTAATGGTTTAGATCCTGCATACCCAACTAGTCTTCTACCACGCTACAATCAATCACGCTCCCTAAGGTCACAAAACTCTGGACATTTGGTAGTACCTAGGATATCAAAGTACACTAAAGGAGGTAGAGCTTTTTTTGTTTTTTTTATTTCGCATTTGCTCCCAAACCTGGAATAGCCTTCCTTATAACGTTTCGGGTCAGACACACTCTCCTCTACCAGATGCTGCTGTCTGTTTAAATCTAGATTAAAGACACAACTCTTTGGCCAAGCATTCAAATAATGAATCTCATAATCTTTTACTGCAGTTATAACTGATCAAATGCACATTATTATTCCTAAGCTTGGGTTAAACAAATCAATATTTGCTTGGTTGGAACACACTACCTAATTATGTTTTCTCTTTTGTTTCTCTCTGTTTTTTTTTGCCACGGGGATGTATAGGATTTACACAAGCTTCAGTCTGGTTCCAGAACACCTGAGAAGAGATGATGCTACTCCTCAGAGGACCTCAGATGATGCAAACCCTCAGACAACATACACAACTACTAAATTTTGCTGTAAGTTTGATTGCAACATATAATCATTTTTGTTAATAGTGTTCATCGTCTGTTTTGATTACGTCTTTAATTGATTTTTTCTGTACATTTCTGCCATATGTACATTAACATGACAGTTACCACTGTTAAGCTACTACTAAATATTGTAGAAACTTAATTTGCTGTAAAGTTGCTTTGTAACGATTTGTATCGTAAGAAGCGCTATACAAATAAACTTGAATCGAATTGAATTGATTTTGGCATAAAAAAAATGATCATTTTGGAAACACCATACAATATAATTTGTTGGCTATTGCTACAAATATACCTGTGCTACTTATGGCTGCTTTTGTGCTCCAGGGTCACATATATGTAAAAAAATTGTGTTTTCATATATAAAATATGCCCTTTGGGGAAAAACAAAACAAAAACAACAACAAGTGATGTTTTATTAACAAATTTCGGGAGGAGCATGCGCAGATAATCAACCCGGCCAATTCACTATCAGTAATTACATCATCTATCCAACCACCACGAGAGAGAACCAACGATACATACTACATGAAGGCGGCCTTCACCTTCATAAGTCTTCCAGTGTTTCAGCAGCCGCTCCAACCACCCGGGGCCCCGACTCTACGTCGACCCATTCCCACCGGGGGAGCGCTCTGCGTTCAGGCAAATACAGAGCTCGGAGCCCTCTCCTCGGACAGCACGCCAAATACGCATACTATTCTTCTTGCTTTATTATCTGCAAGGCAAACTCGTGAAATGGGGTCAGGAATGATGTGATTGTTTTATCCTTCTCAATTAAGCAGAACAATTTAGGATGTGTGTGTGTGTTCGGAATAACAGTGAAGATCAAATCAGTTTTGCTGATTTTATGGAATATAGTGTGTTGCTGTCTAATGGCACACTTTCATTCAATCATACGAGTTAATGTGAGCCTGCAGTGTGCTAATATAATCTCATCTGCTGCCGTATGTGTCACATTTCAGCATGTCTGATACTAATGCAATATCCTCTCCTCATGTCATCCATCCACTCACCCAACCGGCGGTGAGGCCTAACACCTCCATCACGCGCAGTGAATCATCAGTCAAACGCTGCAGAAAGACAGGCGTGCTTCTGAGCGTAGATTGTTTTTAAAGAGCAGCACCGATCTGCAGAAGACCGGGTTCTTTCCCGAGATCTCCTGAGCCGCTGATTAACGGATCTCCAGCGCAAGTTCCCCTCCCGCCCCCCTCCTTCCTCCGGCCTGTCCGGGCTCTCGCACCCCTATCGCCCACCCCCCCCGTTCAAGCCCCGCCACTCCCTCCCCCCCGTCTGTGCCGCTGGGCCTAATGGATTTTTATCAGCCTAAAGTATCAGAGCTGATTTGAGGAGTCCCTCTGCTGCTCTAGAATTCCTTTTGAAATGCCTTTCTTTGGTAGTCTCATTGCACTAGCCTGGGGCAATGGCCTTCAGAGATCACAATGTTATTAATATAAACATGTCAAAACGCATGCTGAAATTCAAAACAGGGGTGCCAAAATGTCAAGGTGTCAAACTGCTGAAATATAAATCGGGCTTTAATATTCCAAAGCACTGCGAAAATAGCCTTACTGCAAATCGCTGTAACAATGCGGCTCATTTGAGATAAAGTCATTTTCTGCACGCTAACGGTGGGTTCGACACAGCCATAATCAGCAAAACAGGACAGTACGTCTCTGCCTGATTGCGAAGCGGCTCGCGTACAGAGAGAACCGTTCGGCGCTTTATACTTCCGGATGGACAGAAAGATCGATTATTCTCAGTTTGGCTGCATTTAAATGATCGAAGAGCCAAAAGTCACTGAAACAACAGTTGCGTTAGCACCGGGCTTCATTTGGGCACCGTGGTCAGGGTTTGAGTTTGTGAGTCTGTGTTATGAGGGTGAGGTTAGGAACCGGTGTGGTTAACTGAGCAGAACATTTACTGTCCAATAACAGAGCGAGAGGATCACGGTTACACGGCATGAACAGCATTCATGTGCTTGTCATGCTGAATAAAGGTTAACATGTGGCCTTGGAAAGCACTGCATCTACGACAGAGAGGAGGAGAGCAGGCGGAGACATGGACTCACCTGATGTGAAGTGTCACCTCTTCTGCCCTGATGATCGCGGGCGGCAGTTTGGAGCGGCTCCAGGCATCCACGCGCCGCAGCGCATCGGTTCTGACACAAAGCTGCATCTGAAACACACGCGCAAACACACCGACCGCCCTCAAACGCTGCAAGTGCTGCAAGCATCGACTGGCCAAAGACTTCAGCCTACTTTGATCTCCCTTTCAGGCCTTTCATTTGCAGTTAGATATACATGCTAAGAAGTAGAAAGTTTGCATTGAATAACTTTTTGACTATAATGATAACTTCTTACCATTTCATCTTATATTTTATTGCCAGCATGAATATCCAAAACCGTGTCTATACCAGACGCAATCAGTGTGACAAAATACTGTAAATACTGTCTACACTGAATGCGGTGTGACACGACAAATCCCAGACAGTAAACTGATGTATCTTTTCTATTTATGACGTACTGACATAAAGTTCAAATGATTTGCAACGGTTGCTTTGTCACATCTGGTGTAGACACGGTGTTAGTAAGATGATGATAGTAATAATAATAAAAATAAAAATCTGTATAGCCCTTGTTACAGAGAAAATGGTAGTCCCAGTGCATTACATATTAAAAAATTTAAACATTAAGAAAGCATAAAAACAATACAAAAAGAACAAGAAAACTGGAACAATGAATGGAGGAAATATAAAAGTCTGACATTAATTAAAAAGAAATGATGAATATTAAAATGTGCTTTTTAGAAATGAGAATCTGTGGAGATTCACTGTATGTTCACTTGGTAAAAGATTCCAGATTTAACGGCAGGCGAGCGTGTTTAACTAATCCAGAGAAATTGAGAAATTCAAAGAGCAAACGTGTTGCTCAATACAGCATCTGGAAAGCATCTCAAAACCGACTGAAGCTTTTCTCTTGTTTCCATGCTGAGGGTAAAGACGCTTAAAACCACTAAAAACACAAACTAATAATAAAGTTAGTCCCTCCAATCACATTAAGCTGACACCATCATCTGAAATTTTCAAATTATACCCTGGTGTGCTGATGGACTTCAAAAGTGGCTTTAAAATACTTTGACACAAAACATATATTTTTCAAGTAAAATATATTTGATTTTAGTGCCTTTAGCATTCATGTAAACAACACAGATATGACTGGAGATGCATGTCTCTGCTCTTTGATCTACGTCTTCAGCCTTTGATCTGTCTATGAGAGTGAAAAATGTATTTTCCAGCGGGGCTGAAGCGCGGCGCTGCAGTGACCCCACAGACGCAGGAAACACCATCTCCTAATGCTCCTGGAAACCTGCAAATGAAAGCTGGAAAATGAAGTAAACATACTCATATCTGTCTGTTCCACCATGACCTGCCATGCCTTAAAGCAGGATCTTCAGCTCCGCTCTTTCAGAGGCCCCGTGATCCAGATGGAAAGCGGCAGGGGCCAAACGTTTTCAGAGCAATTACTAGATTGTGAGGAACAGGTTAACGTGACAAACAAAGCTTAACACGCTTTATGGTGTTTGTGAACGGTAAGACAGGCTGGAGTAATAAATTAAAACCTAGCAAATGACTGGGATCAAATTAACTGCCATCTTCAACTAGCAAACAGGTTTTGAGAATCTGTTGATTAAAATATCTGCTAAACCCCTGTCTTTGACAAAATCCACCCAGATGCTGGAGGAAAAACTGCAGAACCATAATTTTACAAGAGAAAGAAACGTCTGTTCTTCCACTTTCTCATACAGTGAGGAAAAAGAGCCTGTCTTTGTCCTGCAAATATTATGAGTTTTCACTCAGTGTAAAAATCTCAATTAAAAATGTATGATCATTAGTGAACTAATGTGATTTGATGATGTGTGAGAATGTCGACTGTATGATCCAAACACAACGAGGACGATAGCATGCAGTCAGTGGTGCTTCATGCACTCTCTGCTTCATTATAAGCAGCACTGGGCTTGTTTTGTTTTTGCAAGAGATCTGGAACCACCAACATCCAACTCAATGAGAAACACAGATAAACACTTTGTTTAAAAGTTTTCATTCATCGATTTCATTTTTATTTAGTCAAACACATTATCATTGTGCTGTTCTCACTGCGGTCTTGATTAGCTGGTTCAGATGTTTTTGATTAGGGTTTTCTTCACCAGCATAAAACCTACTGTTAAAAAATGGTGTTGCTGAACTACTGTCGGGAAGGGCTAAACGCACGGATTGAGTTTTTAGGCAGCACAGCAATTTTATCAAAACCTAACCCTAATGCCATGTAAAAAAAAGGATGGTGCGAAATGAAGAAGCCCACTTTAAAGCGCAGAATCAACTCAAATATCGCATTTAGGAGAGTTTCTTGATCTCAGTTCAGCGGTCATTTGACTCTTAAACACTCCTCAGAGTCCTTTAATCATTTACGACTCAAATCGCTGGCCTTCAGGAATACTCAGAATTAGCTTGCGCGGGGTTTTGGTCTGTGCGGCTCAAACCTGGAGCTGTCAGGCTGTGCTGGGAAATCTGCTGGATCATTAGCATACGACGGTAGCCGAGGCTCACAGCTGCCATGTAGATTTTCCTCTCGCTCGCTGCCATTTTCTAATTGTCCACTCAGAGCTCTCAGCTCCACTTAGAGCACCTCCTCTGAAACAAGGCCTTCTGGGTAGTGAGATGGAATCAGTGGCCACCGGTCTGCCTTCACATAGTGATCTGCCACTGTAGATCGGGCATAAGAGCATCCAGCCTTACGGGCGACACGGCACACGCACTTTCACAGAGACACAGAGAACCCACCAGCCCCAAAGCCATCGACACACACATCTAATAACACGTCGCTCTTCTCTAGGGCTGCTTCTGAACTTGCAGCCAGGACAGCGACTTGTGAACACTGAAATCGCAAACGCCGCCACAGACCGGCCCTGACCCCGGCCCACGCGAAGCCAAAACCAGGGTCATTTCACAGACACGCGTCGCAGATTCCCCATTGATAATTATTACAGATTAAATCATATGTTCACGTGTTCAGATCAAAGGAGTCCGGTAAACAGATCAAACATCACAGGACTGTGTTTCAAGCAGGATCTTGTCTCTGCTTCAGTATATTTATTGAATTCTTTGAAAAGTCTGTTGTAAAAACTATTTCCAGTGTTCTGAACCTCGCTCTGTTCGGACGCAAGCTGATGCAGTCCAGTGCTCTTACGGTTTGAAGATGAGAGCTCGCATCCTGTGATTTATGCCAAAGTGTTAGTTGTGTTATTAGCAGAGAAACGGAGGCTAATATCGGGTTATAGCTGTCATGCGGTTGCTCTTCTCTTTGCATGTGTGTGAAGTGGAGAAAAACGCTGGGCTGCTGACGTGAGTATCGACCGGCTCCCCACCACAGGTATAGTAATAAATTTGACTCACCTTGCATAAAGTGCAAAGCAGCATGGGCTCCTGTCTGCATCTATGAATCAACAATGAGAATGACAGGACAGTTACACAAACTGACATGTTCATGCATGAGATGACAGGATAATACCATCGACTGAATGTTCAGGAAAATGTGTAAGCAATACGTATAAGGCTGAGCAACAATTTCTTGACAAATATTATCACTCTAAACAAATGCACAAAATTAGCTGATAACCAACAGAATTTGTCACTTGATCTTTTTTACCAGTGGTAGTTAGATTTACACCTAAAATCCCCAGTAAGCAACACAACAGGCGACAGGAAAAAATATCCAGAACCAAAGCAAACTCTTCTAGCAACTAGATATATACAGTACCGTCGCAAGGGCTGTGCCAAGTGTGCGACTGCACAGGGCCTCGCGCCTGGCCTGCATTTTATGTTGTTTATGTCTAATTTTTATTACTGTTTTTCCACACATTTTGTCCTTTAAAAGACTAAAATAGTCATAGCTGAGAGACAGTATAAGACTGTGTATAAGAATGAGCAAAGCTGTTTGTTGTTAGGATGACAAAAGTTTTAAAACTTATTTAAACTTTTAGGCTGGTCTGCCTCAATGGTCCAACAGTGCTCGTCAATGTCAAATTGATCAAGATGGCCAATCAAATGAAAGAAGGCGGGTCTTACAGTCACAACGCAACAAGAGTTTGTGGAAAGACGTAAGTACAGGTGCATCTCAATAAATTAGAATGTCGTGGAAAAGTTCATTTATTTCAGTAATTCAACTCAAATTGTGAAACTCGTGTATTAAATAAATATAATGTACACAGACTGAAGTAGTTTAAGTATTTGGTTCTTTTAATTGTGAGGATTTTGGCTCACATTTAACAAAAACCCCCCAAGTCACTATCTCAACAAATTAGAATACTTAATTAGACCAATAAAAAATATTTTTTAGTGAATTGTTGGCCTTCTGGAAAGTTGTATTCCAGTACGTACATGACTCAATAAGGTGGTAGGGCTCCTTTTGCATGAATTACTGCATCAGTGCGGCGTGGCATGGAGGCAATCAGCCTGTGGCACTGCTCAGGTGTAATGGAAGCCCAGGTTGCTTTGATAGCAGCCTTCAGGTCATCTGCATTGTTGGGTCTGGTGTCTCTCATCTTCCTCTTGACAATACCCCATAGATTCTCTCATGCTTTTATTTTTGGTTTTTAGGGTGCAAGGCCGCGAGTTTGCCGGCCAATCAAGCACAGTAACACCATGGTCATTGAAACAGCTTTTGGCAGTGTGGGCAGGTGCCAAAAAATCCTGCTGGAAAATGAAATCAGCATCTCCATAAACCTTGTAAGCAGAAGGAAGCATGAAGTGCTCAAAAATTCCTGGTAGATGGGCTGCGTTGACTGTGGACTTCAGAAACACAGTGGACCAAAGTCTTCTTTTCAGATGAAAGTAAATTTTGCAGTTCATTTGGAAATCAAGGTCCCAGAGTCTGGAGGAAGAGTGGAGAGGCACAGAAACCATGTTGCTTGAAGTCCAGTGTGAAGTTTCCACAGTCAGTGGTGATTTGGGCTGCCATGTCATCTGCTAGTGTTGGCCCACTGTGTTTTCTGAAGTCCACAGTAAACACAGCCATCTACCAGGAAATTTTAAAGCACTTCATGCTTCCTTCTGCTGACAAGATTTATGGAGATGCTGATTTCATGTCCAGCAGGACTTGGCACCTGCACCTGGCAAAGCACAAAAGCTGGTTAATGACCCAGTGGTGTTGGTCGTGGCTGAATTGGCCTGCAAAACTCGCCTGCCTGAACACCTGAGAGAATCTATGGGGCTATGTAAGAGGAAGATGAAGAGACACAGACCCAACAATGCAGATGACTTGAAGGCTGCTATCAAAGCAACCTGGTTTTCCATTACACCTGAGCAGTGCCACAGGTTGATTGCCTCCATGCCAGGCCGCGTTGATGCAGTAATTCATGCAAAAGGAGCCCCTACCAAGTATTGAGTACATTGTTACAGTAAATGAAAATACTTTCCAGAAGGTCAACAATTCACAAAAAAATTTTTTTTATCGGTCTTATGAAGTATTCTAATTTGTCGAGATAGTGAATTGGTGGGTTTTTATTAAATGTGAGACAAAATCATCACAATTTAAAAGAACCAAAGACTTAATACTTCAGTCTGTTTGCATCGAATTTATTTAATACACGAGTTTCACAAAAGTTGAATTACTGAAATAAATTAACTAATAACTAATTTATTGAGATGCACCTGTAGGAGGCTCTGTAGGCTATTAGAAAACTGTTTTACGATATGAAAAGTTCAGCGGACGACAGTAATAGATATCTAGGATGCAAACTACTCAATTTATGAAATTCGCTGTTGAATTGAACTATGCAATCAGGTCATGTAAATAAATAACATGAGCGTGAAAGAGATGTTTGCGTTTCGAATATTAGACAGTATGATAAGGATTGAACATTTAAAATAAATATTATTTCAAATAGGTAAATTGATTACACTACTATGAAGATCCGATGAAAAAGCCTCTAAGTGCCGTTTGAAATGTTCTTCTAAAATGAGCATTTTTATCAGGCTCCTATGTGTAGGTTCATTAATTTCACTTTAATGGCAATAAATAGTTTATTTTCTTTCTTATTAAAGTAAAATAACAAACATAGGAGCCTGAGAAAATAACCATTTTAGAATCAATTTTTAGATGGCACTTCGAGGCATCTGAACTGCTCATAAATAACAAACCTAGAACTTATTTCAGCATTCTTATTTACTTATTTAATTGCTTTATTCTTATTATTATTATTATTGCAGTACTCATGGGGGGGGGGGGCAAATGATCAGTGAGAGCAGAACAAATGTGTCACGCTGGTAAAATACATATATCAAGAGCATGCTCAAAGATGAGAACAAAACAGCGTTGGATGAAATGGATTAAAGCCCTGCACGGGTCTCAAATATAGGCCCAAGCAGTTTTACCTTATCCCAAAAAAAGCTTATACTACTGTTTCAGCTATTAAAGTAGTTCGGTTTTGTATGTAATGGAAAAGTGATTGTATTTTGTTTCGTTTTTTTATAAAGTTACATTAGAAAAACTTTTGGAGCATTTTTTTTTGTTCGTTAAATGTAAGTTTTAGTTTTTTAAAGTAACGACCAAGCAGCCAGCGGCAGACAGTGAATTGATCATAGCTTATGTTTGATCAATTTAGCCTTCTCAAATCATCACGACTTGCCTAAAATAAAATCTATAGATATAAAACAGTTCAAGCATATAACAATATTAGTTTAAATGTTTACCCTACATGAATGTGCGCTGTTAGACGCATATACAAGCGTTTGTGCGGAGAGTGGAAGCTGAAGTTCTGCAGCACACGGAGGCGCCAGCGCCATCACTTGCATTTCTTTCTGACAGTGGAAACAACTTGAAATACGCAGTTATTTTTGTTTATAAAGGTAAGAGTAAACATCATTCTAAACTGTAAATGGTCTAGTTTTATTTGTGTGCACTCACAATTTCAACAAAACGTTGTGCTTTTATAAAAAAAATAAAAATAAACGGTTTCTGCCGTCTCTGTCTTGAACAGGTGCGCTTCACAATGATGAACCTAAACTCTGCGAATTGCCTCACAGACATGATAAAAATATATATAAAGCATTAAATCACTACTTCAAAACGAAATAATTTAAATCGAAAATAGAAACTCTTTCATTATGTAATCCATGCCTTTCTCTCCAGGAGATGGCGAGTCATTTTTTATCACCATAATTGATGGATGTCAAAAATATAACAATAAGGAAAAGCCTAAAACAGGCCCGATTATAATTTGCGTTGTATTTTATAATTCTGTACAATTTAAAAAAATAAAACACAAATTATAATGGCATATATGTAAAACTTTGTCCTATAATTGTATAGCTGCTTATATTTTCTGATTTTTATGTTGCTCTGTTCTGAATACCTTAATATTTAAAGGATTTGCTGCAACGCAATTTTGTCTGATATGTGAATTATTTATAAGCCTTTTTTTTTATCCATGCAGCAAATGCTTTAAAACAGCTTTAAAAATGACTTTATTGCATTCCAGACACTTTAAAGTACTTTTCACTATAAATTTTACGGGTAGCTTGAATGTGAACATTGTCATGAATTCGTTGTATTCCCGTGTGTTAAATAGCCAACAAATTAATTGTTGTAGGCTTACCCGATCTCACGAAAGTGCGTATAGCATAATTTTAGTTGTTTATAGTATCGATTTGGCGTAATATTTCTATGCAGAAACTGACTTTGGCATGCAAAAGACTGATAAACTCATAATTAACGGCATGGGTTCAGTCGACAGAAATACATGACACACAGGCCTATAATAACTGCTGAAATGTTTGCGGGGCAAATCTCAGGTCGGTCTGAGCGCTCATGGTACGCACAGTGCATACAGCCGTACACCTGCAGGTACCTGATGCTAGATCTTACAATTCTTATGAGCGTGTACGTGACAGTGATTCGTGCGCAAGCATGTCAGTAAGCACGGCATCACAATCGATCAGATGCGTGTTAAAGTTGCGTTCGTTACTATAGCAACCCCCCCACACACCCCCATACACACACAAAAATTACAAAGGGCCTCGCATGTCAACTTCGCACCCCCCTTGCGATGGCCCTGTATATAATATATTTATATATTAGATAGATATATACACACAAAACTATTTAGCAACTCTCTCTCTCTCTCTCTCTATCTCTCTCTCTCTATATATATATATATAAAGGCACCAGCAACCCAGTTGCAAAAAAACCCTTTAAGTTACAAAATCATTAATTTATGAATATAACTGAGGGTTTTCTTTGCTTAAGGGGTTTGTTGCAACCAGTTGCTCAGTGAGGATCAGAATCCGTTTTTGCTGTTGTCACAATCACAACTACAAGAAAGAAAATTCGTAGACAAACTTCTTTCTAAGGCCAGCATCGAATGGTGTTGAAAGTGAACGGCATTGGAGGGCCTGGATAAAATGTACATTCATATCTGCACTCAAAAAACATCCTACGTACTCACTTCAGGACACTTTCATAACGAGTCTCTGTGACACAGAAACTTCTCTAGCAAAGAAAACACACACACCTCAAGAGACGGCTGAACGCATTTCTTTCTGCCCAGAGGTAACATTAGCAAAACACTGCTTGGACATTGTACGTTGAATTACTTTGCAAACACTGTTGACCATAAATTGGGTTTATGTGTGACCTTTGGGTGACAAGACTGATGGTGTCAGGAACTGGGACTTCCTGTTGGAGTTCAATCCGGACACACTGTGTGTGGTTCTGCGTCAGGATGGATGGAAACTTTGAGATTTGTGCCCTGCATTCCTCTTCCCCAAACTTAGGGACAAAAAACGAAACATTTTAGAAAATTATTTTTTTAGAGGGACTTGTACATGTACTCCTGACTGTACCTGAATCTTGAAATGCTATCAGTCTTTAGAACAGATCTGTCCTCAGTAGATGAGTGCTAGTCAAACTGGACTGAACTATCTTTATTCCTGTCCATTATTATTATTATTATTATTTTTGGTACACATGTACATACAGTACATGTGACAATTTAATTTCCCTCCGGGATTAATAATGTTTATCGAATCAAATTTAATCAAACTCTGAAACTCTTACTCTCATTTTAACCCTAATTGAATCTGAAGTGACTCCAATTGGGATGAACTGATGTAAAAAGACTAACTGACCCAATCCAGCTTTAATCAATTTATGATAAGAATATTTCAGAGAAACGTGGCTCCGCAGTTAATGCGCATGCTTTGACATGTAGTGCTTATCTGCGGTCAACCTGCTTATGAGTCCGGCTCCAGACCATTACTTATACAACGTCCAATCAAATTAAAGAAATGAAAGGCCAAAGACCAACAAAAAAAATATTTCAGACAGAAATATACTAACGGTGCGTGTAGCGCAGCAGCTGCTGTCGTACACGGTGGCATTACATTTCAAAGGACCCATCGCTGTGAACTGGAGCTGGCCACATTCAAGCAGAAACACACTGAAGGACTAGCCTGATAAGAAAAAAAACTGCTCCAAACTTTACTGTTTATATTTCCACACACCTTCAAATCACATCCTACAATGCAAAACTACTGCGAAGTATGAAGACTTGAGTTTGGCAGCCTGTGAGCGAGGATGTGCATGTGACTGGAGGCAAGCTGGCTGATCTGCTGTGATGTAGTATATATGACATGTTGGTCAGAGCGCATCCCTAATAAGAGCAATGAAGACACACTGGGGCAACAAAAGGCAGCTGTTTGCTCACCAGTCAGGTGGAATGAAGGGATTGAACCGGTGGGTCTGAACTGAAGCCATCCGAGCAGAAGCTCTGAATATCTGCATGCCTCCAATTACTGCCTGTCCTGCCACAGCCTGTAACACCACACACCACACACACACACACACCCACACACACACACCACACACACACACACACACACACAACACACACACACACACACACACACACACTTCTGAAAGCACTGAGTAAATGCTCTCTTTCCTTTGATTAACCCTCTGGTTAGGTTTAGATTCCTGTAACACTCGTGGTGTTCTTGGTCAAAAATGACCGGCCTCCAAACAATTGCTTATAAATCTTTCATTATGCTATATTTTCACGAAATATTGGATTCAATGTTTTTGTCAACTAGTTTTCTTTCATTTTTAGGACTGGTTTTGTGTTTCTATTTGCATCTTATTAATCGTAGGCCTCATTGATCTGAGAGTAGGCATCTAATTTTTTGAGTGAAAAAAGCATTTTTTATGAATAAGTTTCACAATATGAGATAAAAAAATTATCATACTCGTGTGCTTTACTGGTTATATCAGGAAGTTTGCTTGGAAATGCTTTTATTTTGTAAAAAAATGGCACAAAGTCACACTTGTGGTGTTCTACAGCCATTAAAAGTGAATGGGGAGGAATGAAAGTAAGAGAAACAACTAGTGTTCAGGAGCATGTTGATTATGCTCCCATTTGTACATGTGTGCTTGCAAAAAAATAAAGGCTTGGAAAACCTATGTGCATCCGTGTGTATGCATGCCTACTCACGCTATCACACACCACACACACACACACACACAAATTCATGTATAGAAACTATTGCGTATATTACATGCTTTCTATTTCATCCTACTCTTTACACAGCGAGATTGACTGGTGAGCAGCAGGCTGTTTCAGTTTCTCTAGAGCGGCTGCACGAATCCAATGATGACAATGGCCTGAGTCAGACTCATCGACCATGTGCTTTTTATGGTTATTCTGACTAACCCTAATTTTAACAACTTTTTTTCCACCTTATTGTTCAATGTGGAAGGTAGCCCATGGAAACTTCCGGTTTACTAGCCGCTGTAGGGAAATAACTAGAAGAATAACAACGTGCGGTAAACAGCAAAAGGTTTGCACTACAAACCAGTGTGTTCATAATTAGGGTTGGGTTAGTTAATTTCATAATTAAGATAATACATTAAAATAATATGGTAAAACACACCAATATGCAATATCAAGCAGCTTCACAATAAACAGGAGAGTAACAGAATCAATGATGCAACCTTCAAAAATGAGACCAAATTCTGCTACAAAGCAGCTGTAGCAAGACCACAGTGTCATTATTCAGATCCAGTTAGTTCAGTTAAATAAAACTGTGTGAAATGTTAATTTATTTCACCCATTTATTGAAACAAGTTCAATTCAGCGATAAGCAGCTTTTACAGAAGACATCAGTCATTATTCAACTCGAGTCAATGTTGATTAAATTCAGTTCAGTAACAGCGCCGATGCCGCAACAAGGACAGTTAACACCCATAGCCAAAGTGACTGAAATATCAACACCAGAATGTTTAATCACATTTATACTCAAACTACAGGAGTCCAAACGAGGCGCGAGTTCATCCGTCAAATCAATCAACAGCAGCTTTGATTAGTTTACCTGTATTTAACGGATGGCGTGCAAAGACACAAAACTGACGGGAGAAGAAACTCCGGTGGAAGTGACGGGATCTGAAAGCTTGGGATGAAACACAGCTCGTATCTCCGTCTCCATGAGTTAAACACAACATCACACACGGTTCACACTCGAGACACGCGTTGCACTATTATGTGACAGACTCGTTGACTCGTTGTACCGGAAATGGAGTCTTGTGATGTTTATGGTGTCAGTCCATTTAAAAAAAGGCGGTTGTCACTCTTGTTAATAATGGAACAGAACTGACGAGAGATTCTGCTGATGTATGAATGTGTTCAGCAAACATGCATGTTTATGAAACCCGCAATAAATCTGTTACGGAGCGAATGAGACCTGAGACGTGCGGATCCATTTGCAAAGCTTTATTAGAAGACATGGTCAGAAACAGGCAGGGTCGAACACCAGCAAACAGATATGGCACAGGCAAGACACAAGAGTAATCCGTTAAACAGGTGTGGGTCGATCGATTGCGAACGTAATCCAGAGGGCGTGACAAGAGGGGTAATCCGAGGAACATGAGCAATAGTCCAGGCAAGGTGGAAACATAATCCAAAAGACAAGACGAAAGGGTAATCCAAAATACTCAGGCAAGAATCCAACACGGGAAAGCAGGCAAGGCAAGACTATGACAAAGACTATACTATGAAAACTAGAGCAGGCTCCGTAAAGTAGCTATCAGCTAGGGTAGAGATATGCGCTTACAATACTGGGCAGTTTGAGAAGGATCTGAGTGAGTGTAATATAGTGTGTCTGTGTGATTGGTTACAGCTGTGTGCAATCAGTGCAATGGATGATGGGAAATGTAGTCCGTGGTGACGCGTAACAGTCTGTGTAGTGAGAGAGTCAATGTAATGGAAGAGCGATCTCTGGTGGCGATCAGACGGAAGTCCATGGACAGGACTCGTAACAAAATCATACAAATACACTTAATGGGTATAATCTCAGTTTATTTACCAGTGCCTTTTGATGATTTTTATTTCTACAATGCTTCACGTGTTTCATATTGTATTTTCATTGCTAAAATTACTGTTGAACCTGCTTCTACGCTTTGCTTCTGATGGAGTAGCTGAATAAAATTTTTGTCATCTATTGTATCACCATACAATAGATGACAAAATCATCCTGAGAGACAGTTTTTTCACTCTTGGTGTGAACAGACAAAAGAGGTGTATAATAGTGATGTTTTCCATAACATACTCTTTGCAGTTTAAAGCCGCCTTGAAAAATGTAGTATTTAGTCAGAATACACAGATACTTGGAAGGTCCATCAATTAAGATGCTTTTTGCAGATTTGTGTAATTATGACATCTACCAGCAGAGGCTAACAGAGCGATATTGTAACCAGCAAAACCTTGACCCCTTGAAACAGACATTTGTCAAAAATTCAATTAGCTTTTTTGTTTCGTGTTTGGTGTGAAGAAAGGGCCTTCAAGATGCCCGTAAAGCATTGAAGACGCACTCCCTTCACTCAGTATGGTGAGGCGTTTTCACTGCAAGGTTGATCCCTTTGATTTGGTTTTGTTTGTCCTCATGGTCATTCTGACTTGTGGAGTTACACAAAGATTTGCTCGCAGAGAAAGAGGGAATATGTGGTGTCAGTGTGCCGCAATGGTGGGGGGTTATAAAGCACATCTGGTGGAGAATGTGGGTGTTTCTCAGAGCAGCTTCCCTTCTGTACCAGTCAGAGCCATCACACGGCTGATTTACGCTCCTCTAATGTCATGGAATGAAAACATGGAAACTGTGCCATAAACAGTGAATTCCTCATAAGTTGGGAGATTATGATTCAGTGTGTAGGGAGGAGGTCCAGCTTTTACGAGACCATCAGTACATTAACACACACACACACACACACACACAGGAGCAGTGAGTGCTGCGTGAGGGAGAAGTGTGTTATCTCATGGTGACCACACGGCTCTCATTCTAAAATCCAGTAATTTTCCATTCCCTTTTCCTTTAGTCAGGAATACATGTCATCGCCAATGAGACTGTGTTTATGATTTCACACAGAAAATGTTTTGGTAATGACTTTAGTTGAATGCTTGGCTATTCTGTTTGGGAGGGAGACAGAAGCAGACGGATACTCTCTCAGTGTGTGAAAGATTAATGCAAACTGTGGATTACCAGTGCCATCGCAGGCATTACACCAGAGTCTATCGATTTTCCTTCAGCTCATCCGAAAGAAGAAAAGAGAGAGGGCTATTCTCCACAGAGATGCTGCACGTCTGTTTTACCAAGAGCTTCTGCTGTCCGTTTTCACAGGCTGCTCTTCTTCCGCAGCGAGCACAATAAATGCTGGAGCATTCTTATCAGTCATAGACTAGCCAGATTTACAGCATGTTGACATTCATGACTGACAGCGCAAGTATGGTGAAGACCTTGTCACGCTGCCGAACCCTTAAACTGCATAAACGCTGAAAGCGTAAGATCACTTTCATATTTCTATATGTGACAAGCCTGTGTGCACGTCTCGGGAATGGCTCGTACAGGCGGTGTAGGAGTGATGGTGTTGTGAAGAGCTGTGCACTTTAATCTGCTCGTTCACAGCCCACAGCGTTTGCACAGGTCTGCATGTTGCCATACATATAAAGTGCATGAGAAATTTCGTTTTCCAGAAACAAGTAAAAATCCATAGATGTACGTTTGCTATGTTGTCGAGTGTCTAGATCAGTTTGAGGATGTCATGCAGTGAAAAACTTACCTTGATCTGGAGACAGCAGGGACAAAGCCTGGACGTTTTGATCCATGAAGATGATCACCAAAGCCCAGAACTCTCCAGCAGATGAAGCTGCTGCGGATACGAAGTGTCTGCTAACCAACTGATAAATGTCTGTGGCCTTGTTAACAAGAGCAAGTTTTATACAAATTAACCTGACATTTTGTGACGTTGTAACCAAAGGAATCTTTTGCAATCCCTGAAAATTGTGGCTAAAAATAAATGTGTGAATCTGCACACATCTGAAAGTATGACTGTTATTACATTTTATTTTACTTGGTTTAACCACAGCACGGTCTTGAGTATATATAGGGTGGACACCCTAATTAGGGGACATAATCCGTCTCAAATTATTCAAATTACTTCAAGTTTAAATTGTTTAAAAAACTCCCATGTCCCCTTTGTCGAGACCTCCTGTTGTAATAAAACAAATAAAATAATGCATATGATGTCAGCACTATTACAATGGTCCCTGGTTTCCTGATTGGGAACCACTGTTTTAGACCTCACTGACAATTACTTACAAAATACAATACTTACACAGGTACCCCCTAAAAACATCATGGTTGAGACTCAAATCCTTTCCCATTACAAACTGTTCCAAAATGTTGAGTGATCCTTATCATTACATTTGTACTCCACTCTAAAGTAACAAGAATGCGTGAAGTCGTTCTTTATGTCCATGTACCTTATAATGTGCTCTAGAGATCAGTTTTAGTTCAGAGCTCTGACCATCCCGAGCTGATATGGAGGTTTCTTTAAATGTCTTTATAACCAAAATGTATTGTTCTCCATGGCACAAAGACCCCAGTTTGGTTAAACCAAGTCAAATAATAAAAAAACTGGTGGTTTTGTCATTCTAATACATAAAAAGTTTAATTAGGAAAAATGGTCAAGAAACAAACTTAACAAATTTTTTGATCATTTAAGATGAACTGAACCAAAAAGACGGGTCTCAAAATCATACAGGCACTGTTGGAAAGTAATGCTCAAAAGTGCAGAAGATGCAGGACAACAAAAGAATGAGGATTTTTATGAAGAACAGTCGGCAATTAAACAAGGGACTGACAAACTATCACAAAACAAACAGTCATGAATCATCCAGGGAATGTATTAAAAATCAACCGTGTGTAAATCTTTGCACAGGGTCAGTTGTGTAAATTCAGTTATTATTTTGTCTTGTGGACAATTTGTAAACATCTGTTATGTGAAGTAGATTAGTCAGGGCAGTACTAAATAATAAAAAGCAATTCTCTTCTTTATTTAAAATTTTTTTTGTCTGGTGTATTCAAACTTACTGTATGCTAGGAATAGGGAATCTGTATGATCATGAGGCTGATGAGTGATCAGAACTGCTATCCAGCTCCAGTATCCCTTAAAATGATATTAAAGCAGACAAGCTTGAGCTGGGAAAATCCTCAGGGTGGGACATTTGACTCTAAACTCTCTAATTTTTTTTTTTTTTTCAGAGTAAATGCTTTTGTGGTGTGTGTGACGGCTGATAGATGTATGCCTCTCTTTTATATTTTTTTGTTGTGTCAGAGCTGTGGCCACGTTTGGGCAGGTGTGTCTTTGGCTCAGACACGTATCGCCACGAAACAATCAGCTCATTGTGCAACATCTACATTCCAGCCGCCACATGAGCGTCTCAAAGCTGCTGCACTTCACGTCCATCTGTGAGCCAGCAGTGTCCACAGTGAAACACACCTACACGACCATGCTCTCAAGATTGGTTTACTGAACAAACATCCAGCTTATGTGACCTGCTCTCTGTCAAGAGCTCTTGTACATTTAATTGCAGTTTCACATGACTATTTTATAGTGAGAGCTTGTATTCTTCTGTCTTTCATGAGTGTTGGATTGTGGGAGTGCCCAAAGAGACTTCAGAGAGATGTAGAGGTATATTTTGTTAGTCCGGGTTGGGTGTCTGGACAAGGTCCCTAAGCTGTTTTATAGTTTAACCAGCCTTGACTTGTTGGATGGTGACATGTATCTGCTGACTAGCAGGATCAGTGCTCTAAGCTGCAGTCTGATGCTTGAAAGGCTTTTGGCATGTGCTGGTGCCTGCGTTTTTCACCCTTGACTGAAAGCATATGCTATGAACAGTGTTAGCGTGTATTAGCCTGTGTGCATGAGTATGCATATGTGTTAGTGTATGAATGTGTGTGTATGTGTGTGTGTGTCCGTGGGGCCCGGCATTCCCGGCCATTTCCGACACATCTGGCAGTGCTTGGCTCCTTCAGGTGAATCATGTCTCTTGGGAGGCTGCCTCACTGTGTGTGTGTGTGTGTGTGGTATGAGAGTGATGTGGGATGAGTGTGGTGTGTGTGTGTGTGTGTGTGTGTGTGTGTGAGTAGATGTGTATGAGTGTGAGTGCTGAGTGTTTGTTTTTTTTTTCTTTAAGGGGGTTGGGGGGTGCGGGGCGTTTTTTTTGCAATTGGGTGGTCTCCTTTTTGTGTGTGTGTGTGTGTGTATATGAGTGAGTGTGTGTATGAGTGTGAGTGTGTGTGTAGTGTGTGTGTGTGGGGTGTGTGTGTGTGTGTGTGTTCTGTGAGTGTGAGTGCTGTGTGAGTTTGTGTGTCGTGAGTGTGTGTATAGGAGTGGGGTATTTGTTTATGATACATTGTGGGACCTAATGTCCCAACAAGGATAGCTAAAACTGAAAGTTTGACATAGGGGGCGCAAAAAATTATAAACATGTAATAAAAATATATAAAAAAATGATTAAAAGATGTTTATCTGAAAGTGTAACAATGCAAACAGGTTTTCTGCTACGGCGGTAGGAGTTAGGGTTCCTTTTTTTTTTTTTTTTTTTTTTTCTGGGATTAGAAAATATTGTTGGTCAGTATAAAAGTATTAGAAGTCTATGGAAAGTCCCCACAATTCACAGAACCAAGCGCGTGTATGTGTGTGTGTGTGTGAGTGTGTGTATGTGTGTGTGTGTGTGAGTGTGAGTGCGAGTGTGTGTATGTGTGTGTGTGAGTGAGTGTGGTATGTGTGTGTGAGTGTGGTATGTGTGTGTGTGTGTGTGTGTGTGTGTGTGTGTGTATGTATGTGTGTGTGTCCCTGGCTTCCAGCGTTGTGGCATCTGCAGTGTGGCAGGAAGTATGTGAATCTTTCTCACAGTTAATTTAGACACCACATGCTTTTCTAATTCCACCCCGTCACCCCCCTCAGCCCTTAAAGGGAAACATCAGAAACTAAATGTGTAATCGCATGCAGTTGATGATGTTTGTGCAGTAGTTTGGAGTGGGCCACGAGCACTGGCGGGAAAACGGTAGCACAGGTACGCTCTGACTGGGCTTCTTTATGTGGCCGGCGGTGTTCATGGGGCCAAGAGCAGCTTTCACACTTACAAGCCCCAACACACATCAGCTGCCTGGGGCGGCGCATGCCTCCGTCTGCGATCAACAGATAACAGCCTAAAACTGCCGCTCTCCACCAACAACTTTTGCAAAACACCTAAACATTTACCCTTCGCTTCAGCTACTAAGCTGAACAAGAGATTGCCAATAAAAAAATTCTCACTCATTTTTGTCGGAAGCGTTTCTCTCTCTTTCACAGTTGTGCAGATTGTGTGTGTTAACAGGTGGAGGGAGGCTGTTTTGGAGGAAAAGGTCATGAGTGTTACAGGAGAATCAAACAGCGGAGAGAGTTTGTCTCCACCCTAATGAAGAGACGAGAGGATGGAGACACGAAACACCAAATACACCCCCATACTAAAATAAACCAGCTCCCTGCCCACATCCACACACTTTCACGCAGACACACTGCACCCTGCACCCCTCGCTGACACCGGGTCACGTGTGTGTGTATGTGATGGTTTACACCTGCAGGTTTCACCATCTACATTCCATTCTAATTAATTATTTTTGTTATATTGATATTGTATAATATGCTTTCAGAAAGTAATTCTCACTTAAACTAATTGCTTTACATTAAGATAATGAACAGGGCTCTGTGCTTGCATTTTAGAAATAAAGTAAAAAATCAGCCTAACTGAACTATTCATAAGCTTCACTTGCATCGGTGCATCTAAATATATTTTTACAGTCAAACACAGTAATTTGGTGGCACTGTAGAGCTGAAGCATGTTCAGAGATTGTATTGCACTAATCTGGAAAATTATGTTTGGCAGATCACTCACAGCATTGTAATTGTAGATGAGACTTTAACATTTAGTACTCACATACTGCAGGCCTTTAGCAGCAACTCAACACACACCGGCTCCTTCTGCCGACGCTAATGTCACCAATACTCCTTCTAACATGGTTTGTGTGTGGAGAGAGAGACATGTGGAAGAATGGGTTGTGTGTCGCAAAGTGATAGTCATACAGTGTGTGTGTGAGTGTGTGTGTGTGCATGTGTGTGTGTGTGTGTGTGTGTGAGTGTGCGAGTGTGTGTGTGTGTGTGTGTGGGTGTGTGTGTGTGTGAGTGCTGTGTTTTGCGTGACGCGTGTGCAGTGATGTAGTGTGTGTGTGTATGTGTGTCTGTGTGTGTGAATGCTGAGTGCCGTGTGATAGTGTAGTGTGACCGCATGTGAGTGAGTGCTGCGGTGTGTGTGCTGCCGTGTGAGCGGTGTGGTATGTGTGTTGTGTGTGATTGTGTGCATGTTGCACGTGTGTAGTGTGTTTGCCGCATGCTGCCAGGTGTGGGTGATGATGTGTGTGCGGGTTTGTGCGTGCATGTAGTGGGTGGTGTGGGTGTGTGACATGCGGGGGGGGGGGTTTGAGGGTGTGTGTGGTGTGTGGTTTGCTGCCATGTGCCTGCTGTGTGTGGATGTGTGTGTGTGTGTGTGTGTGTGTGCATATGTGTGCTGTGGTGGCTGGGGTGAGATGTGTGTGTGTGTGTGTGTGTGTGTCTGTGGGTGTGTGTGTGTGAGTGTGAGGGGAATGTCAGTGTTTCTCGTGTTTTTTTTGGTTTTCCTGACTGGGAGGCAACGACTGGGGATGGGGTGCACCCCCCCCCCGTGTTTGGCTGGTAATACTGAACGCCGTCCCCTGCTGAAAGATTCCAGAAGCTTCTCCTCCTCACAGGGCTCCTGGGTCATGCGTTTGTCATCATGACCTCTGACCCCTCAGGCCAGTGTGGCAGCAGGAATGTAGGAGATGTTTACGCTGCTGAAACTGATGGAGTCCAGGTGGCTGCTGCAATCCCTCTATTCTCTCTCTTTCCTTCTCTTTCTCTGTATCGCTCGGTCACTGCCTCTATTCTGCTAGATCTTTGTTTTATCTGGGTAACTCGTGTGTAGCTCACGCTTCAGTCGGGATTGTGAGAAGTCCTCTGATGGCTGCATTTTCAGAGGCAAATGTTTATTACAAGATTATATGGAGAAGAGGAAGTGCAGGCATTGTGAGCGAGCGTTTGGCAGCGCATGTGTCCCACCTTCACGATGATGGTCCATCTCTCTAGCCATCATTCATCTGCTGATGGCTTTTTGAAGTGCTCTCTAACTTCTGGAAAGTTTTCCACCTCCCCCCATTTTAAAAGGCCATTAAACTGTGTTGTAATGCAAACGGTAATTCTAAAGAGACCAAACAGGTGTCCGATGTGCAGGCAGCGTGTCTAATGTAGCTATTACATGGACAACAGCAGATTATCATAAAAGCATCTCTCCTTAATGTGGACTGGACTGATCAATAGCAGACTGGCGATGAGCCGTGCACGCACACACACACACACACACACACGTTCTGCAGACTGGAACTGATATTTGCTGCACTTTATTAATCCTCTGCAGTGTCCTGGCCTGATTCCATACACATACAGAGTGTTTCGCCGTCACTTTGGGTTTGACAGCTGTTTGTGGTTCTGCAAATTCCAGGGTTTGGGTTTGGATTGGGGTTAGGGTCAGATTTAGCGTTATCCCGTTTACCTTTGCTCTGCCTCTTCATACATCTGTCTTTGCTTCGCCCGGGGCTCGTTCCTGCTCCTCTGTGAGCGCAGAGAAGAGAGAGGTCAGAGGTCACACAGCTCCTCCACAACCATCTGACGTAACATCTCTCTGAAAGTAGCATGGGTGTCGGATTTGAATACGAGGACTTCTCATGGCTGCCGTGGCCTCCAACTTGTTCAAAGGCAGTATTTTTAGAGCCACTATGAGATAGAAGCTGCTCTTCGCTGCTCTCTGTGTTTTTGAAGTACTCTCTGCAGGCAAAAAGCTTTTACTCATACCTTTTTGGATTAAAACGATCCTCATTAAAGCACTTGAGGATTTATCTTTCCCCCCCCCCCCCCCCCCCCCAGTGAGCGATGAAGAAAGCGTATACTGTTTATATTGAGTTTGGTGCCGCAGAGATGTGTCATGCTTTACTCAATTTAACAGAATCACTGAAATGTAATTTTAAGAGTCACTTCTTTGTAATAATCTATGAAACAATTGTGCAGCAGTCACTGTTCTTTTAATATATATTTTTTTATAAATATAAAGAGAGAGAGAGAGAGTCAGCGTTCAGTACAGCAGACTTATGCAGGTTAAAGGTACAGTTCCCTTTCGTGGAACTTCGAACTACGTCCTCTAGGGGTCGCTATGGGGAACGCCTCGTCGTGACCCTGTGTCTGAAGCATACATTGAAAAAAACACCAACTTGTTTGGCCGGCGACAGCCCCCCCCCCCCCTCCCCCCCCCTCCCACCCCCTCCCCCCCCCCCCCCCCCCCTCCCCCCCCCCCCCCCCCCCCCCTTGAGTCACTAACCGTCGCAACTAGTACAAAATAGCGCCCCGGCTAGCGCACATCATCACTTTCTTGTATTCACTAGACCGTTCTGTTTGAAGCGGCCATTCCAAAAGCACAAGTAAGACTCATATTCTTTCCTACTATGGCAACGAGCACTAGCGGTGCGCTTAGAAAGTGTGTACATCCGCTCGCCAGGGGGTTCTGACACCCGCGAATCACACGATCTATGCGTTGTTTGCTTATGGGCGAGGAGCCACGCACTGACGATGTCTTCGAGGCAGGCAATCTAGCCGCTGCATGACGAGAGCCTTTTCGCATAAAAGCCTGTGCTTTCCTCGTTCTCGTTTGTCTCTCTTCTTTTTTTTTGTGAAGTGGAGAGGCCCGACAACCTCGAGTTCCCGGCGCTCGGGACATGCCAGCATGTCTGAAGGCACAGGAGAGCGAATGAGCCCCGTGGGGAGATCTCAGGTGAGACTAGTCCGATGAGGCACCGAAGGAGGGGCGTTCCCCTCTCCGCCGCATCGGTGATCGGGGAGAGCAGCCAACTGGAGTGATAGCCTCTCTATGATATCATCGCAATCAGGGGTCCAGTGCCTTTTTTTTTTTTTTTTTTTCCTCAGTTGGGCCCAGCCCCAACAAGAGCCAGGAAATGGATGCGTGAGAGGGAAGAAGCCCTGAGGCTGCAGCTTTCCCAATCCACGCTGCCTCTGCGTATGATGAGCCATGCTTAGAAAGGCCTGATTGGATCGCGCGCCACGGCAAGGCTCCTTTTGATTCCGTGGACAACGGAGCCAAGCCAATGGATGACGTGCACGTCAGAGGTCGCCTCGACGAACGTTACTCTCTCCGGCCATACAACCTCCAGATCAAGGTGAGCCCTCCTTCCTTTTCCTGCCATCTCCATACTGAAGATCGAGAAGGAATGCAGCAGAGAAAGCGCTTTTCCTCACGCGATATACCGGCTTTCAGCATACGAGTTATGCGAATATCGAGTCAACGCGCGAAAGCGGCTATGGGATGATGCACCCTGTGGAAGAGACGCTAGCCAGCTATCTCTCTATGGGAGAGACATCATCTCTTAAAACTCCCTCCTTGCCATCCGTGCCCCTTCAAGCCAAATCTCGCACGAACGCGCCAAGGCCGTACGCAGGCGGCAGGTCAGGCTGTGGCCCTCGTTGCACACCCCCCCCCCCCCCCCCCCCCCCCCCCCCCCCCCCCCCCCCTCCCCCCCCCCCCCCCCCCCCCCCCTATGGCGGCTGCTTCAGGCCCTATCAGGCTGCTGTTGAAGGCGACCTGAGATGAGGGGCAGGGCCTTTCTTCTCTGCCGCCGAACGACTGAGCTGCCGGCGAACCACACGACTTGAGCCCTCCGGCTACTAAGCAAGGCAGCCTCGGCCATGGCAGCAGAGCCAGAATGGCTGACTATGGCCCGCGTGACGGAGAGGCAGCTTTGGGTAAACCTGGCAGACATCGGGAAGTAAGAAAGGGGTTTTCTTCTCGATGCCCTGGTTTCGCCCTTTGAACTGTTTGGCACCTCCGTTGAGACGGTGGTCGACAAGTTCAGGGAGTCGAAGTCGCGCTCAGCAGCGTTCAAATCATTCATACCACGAAGGCCCAGGTCTGAACCCGAACAAACCAGGGGTCCTGGCCCATCTCAGTCTGAAGATCAGAAACGGGCACAGAGGGCTAGTGTCGCGACTCGCGACCCGCCTCCACCTGTGGGTGGGGGTAGGAAGTATCGTGGGTCACGGGGAGGCAGGCGAAACCCGAGGGGTGAGACCTGGGTGAGGCGCCAGCGCTTTCGTCCGGGTCAAAGTAATACTTAGGTATTCATTCTCTCCCGCAGGGGGTGCAACATCTACCTTGTCCTCCCCTTTTTCCAATTCCCCTTTATGACCACCATCTTCAGCTGACCGAGGTTAGCTGTAAAACCTTTTCAAACAGTCACCTACTGGGCCCATGATGTTGTTGGTGATTCTATGGCTAGATCATAGTAACCGCACGACTGATGGTCCGGTCAAAAATCCCCGAACAGATCCCCGGCAACAAGGCTTGTGGTGGGTGAGTATGATCCATATATCATAAGAGCATGTATACTAATGAGAGACTGAGTTGGTCATGTGTAATAAATGTAAAGTTACCTGCAGCGGATGATCCGGTCAGAAGATCCTCGGAGCAGAGCTCCAGCAAAGAGGTCATGGGGGTGAGTACGATCCAAATATCATGCTATCTGTATATCGAGAGACAGACCGAGATGCGCTGTGTTGGGTAACCATCTTAAAGTTCATTGAGTGTTTCCCGGGACTGTGCCGGTTTGTCCTTCCCCCCCCTGGGCTCAGAAGGCAGGTGCTCTACTTGCAGTAGGCGTGTCGCTCGTCGACATACATCCAGACGGTAAGGAAAGCCGGGCTTCGGCTTCATACCTCATGGATCATGCGGCCCAACACGGGCTTTTGCGGGAGCCTTCGTGAAACATCAGGCCCCCGGTGCTACGCTGCAAGGCACCCGGACTGGGCCTTTTTTTTTTTTTTTGGGGGGCCTGGTCACCCCGAGGGGCTTCCTGGCCACCGGCGTATTCCTTCTTGCTGAGGCAACGAACGGGAGGTACATGGGGCATCACCAGGATCCTCCTGTGTTAGGCTGTCTTAGGCAGGGCTCCCATCACTACTGAGATGTGCAAGCCGGCCTCTTCCAGCTGGCCGATACGGTCGGGTTTCCATGAACTTAAAAACCAGATAATATAGTAAGATGTCCACGTAAAGCAAGGCTTTGCACATTTCTCAAAGAAGAGCAAATGCCACGTGAGTGGGGGATGTGCACATGAAGCTGTGCGCATTTCTCTAAAATCAACATAGCTGGTAGATGGGCACGTGTTACTTTGCCCATTTTCTAAAATTCCACGTAGGTGGTAAATGGACACGGGATTCTTTGCCCATTTCTCTAAAAACCTGTGAAGGTAAGGGTTATGCGTGCTGTCTTCGTTCCCTTTGTTTAAAGTGGAGTAACACCCCGGTACCCTGAGTGCCACTCAAATAGTGTGTCTTGGCAACACACCCTGGAGACAGCACTCCCCTCACCTCAGAGGAGGGTGCTGGAGCTGCTGTTCCCAACCGGCCATTACGTCCGGTTGACAATAGAACCCTAAGAGTGCTCTTTCCGCACCTTCTAAAATCCACGTGAGTGTTAAGTGTGCACGTTATCCTTTGCCGCTATTCTAAAATCCACGTAAGTGGTGGGTGGGCACGTTAAGCTTTGCCACCCGTCTAAAATTCCCCCTAGGTGGTAGGTGTGCACGTTATGCTTTGCCACTACTCTAAAATCCCACGAAAGTGGTAGGTACGCACGTTCTTCTTTGCCCACCTCTCTAAAAAACCTGTACGGTGAGGGTTACGCGTTCCGGACTTTGTTCCCTGTTTCGGAGAGGGCTGGACCCCGATTTCCTGGGCTCCTCTCAACCAATGTGTCTCGATCGACGCACTCAGAAGGCACTGCCCCCCTCGATATCAAGGGGCACTAAGAGGGTGTCGTCTGACGAGCAGGATCCTCTCAGAGGAGTTGAATCACTCGCTCACCACTTAGCGCTGTCTAGTGCGTAATGTTTTAGCAATTCCCTCCCTTTCAGGAAGAGGCGTCACTAAGAATGGAGGACAGTATTCCTAGCTGAGGAAAAACGCGAGGTGCCTCCTGGCATGAGAGGCTTGAGCATCGCTGTCTTCCAGATAAGACCGCGACATGATCAGTAGGTTTGCGGCCGTCTCAGCCCTCCCTGATGCGCTGGCCGATGTGGCCCTAGCCCTGCAGTATGCAATACCCATCTGGTTTTTTAATCAGGTTGCCTGGTTGGCGCAAGCCCCCCTCTCGGTGAGAAGCCCGGTGGACGTTGAGACTCCCCCAGATAGATGACGCCTACTGCCAGCCGGGCAACCCGCGAAATTAGTAGAGAAGGTACGAGACCCCCACTGGCGCGTCTGAGCGACCAGGCGTGGGTTCCCACGCCGCAGATTGTTGCTAGCCTGGTTCCGCTAGCTGGAACGTGAACTTAGCGCGGTCTTTTTTTTTTGTTTTTCTTGTTTTTTATTTTTTTTTTTTTGTTTTTTTTTTTTTATTCTTTTTTTTTTTTTTGGGAGTTTTTTGAGTCCCTTCTCGGTGAGAACGGCGTGTGTTGCTCCCTCAGCTGTATAACTGCTAGCTGTTCCACCATTGGAACGTGCTGTAGGTCGAGCTCCCGCTGGATGGATGTCTGCTCCCTCAGCTACAGGTGCGCGGCTAGCCACGCCAGCGTGATAGCCATAGGTGAGACTGATGACTACTCAGAGATCCATCTATAGGCTGCCCTCCAGAAGTACCACGAGAACCCCCTAGAACGGTTGTACCCATCTACATATGGACATTCTAAAATCCACATGGTGGTAAGTGGGCACGGTATCTTTGCCCATTTTCGAAAATTCCACGAAAGTGGTAAGTGAGCACGTTCTACTTTGCCCACTTCTCTAAAATCCTATATGGTAAGAGCTACGCGCACAGCTTCGTGCTCTTTCTGAGTGGTCTAAAACCCCGGTTCTGCCTGGGACCCACTCCTCACGGTATCCTCGAATACCTACTCCGACAGGGTGTTTCCACTAGAGGCCTGTCGAGACAGGTCCTTCTGCAAAGTGAGGCAGCCCTGAGTGACAGGCCAAGACTAGCAATTGATCCAATAAGTAGGCTCTTGGTCGTATTCCCGTAAAGGAATCCTTCAGGATTCTAGGCCCTGGCGCCACCTCCGAGGAGGCTTCTTTTGGCACAGCTGGTACGGTGGCCCCTACCATCCCGCAGTTCTGGGCACCGAGCCAGCCACCCTCATTACACCAGAGGTCAATCTCGAGAAACTGATTCCCGTGGTAGACTATTGGTAGCCTGGGTTATACTACCAATCTTGTCCCAGTGGGACCTGCAAAGCACTGTGAGGCGCTAGTAATGTCCCTTGGCAGCCTAGGCTTCTGGCAGTAGGGAGTAATGTCAACTGACAGCAGTCTAAGGCCAGACAGGGGCAACTCCCATAGCGATATGATGTAGTTGGTACTTAGTGGCTCGCCATAGTTCTGGCTTGCACTCCCCTCAGCATGGCGGCGTGGGTATACCGTTCCCCATAGCGACCCCTAGAGGACGCAGTTCGAAGTTCCACGAAAAGGAACGTCTCCTGTTACTTATGTAACCATGGTTCCCTGAGGGGAACGAGACACTGCGTCCTCTAGGCTTACTGCCATGCTTCGAACGCAAGCTTCAAACGAAGAAGTGAATGACGTGTTCTCCCGGCGACTATTTATACTATAGTTGCGCCGGTAGTGACGTCATGGCTGTCACCGGCCAAACAAGTTGGTGTTTTTTCAATGTAGGCTTCAGGACACGGGTCACGACGAGGTCGTTCCCATAGCGGGGGGGGGGGGGGGGGGGGGGGGGGGGGGGGGAAAAAACACCCCTAGAGGACGCAGTGTCTCGTTCCCCTCAGGGAACCATGGTTACATAAGTAACCCGAGACGTTTTCTGTCATAATTTACTCTCTTTGTTGTTGTTCCAAACCTTTCTATCTTCTTCTTTCTTGGCAATGGCAGTACATCGTCGCTCACTTTAATGCTTAATAAAAGCGCCCAAGAGCACCAAGAGCAGTGCTTAACTTGAGCCGGATCCTGCCGGATCCTGTTCCGGAAAATGTCAGATTTTGGATTTTTGCGGCATTAACAAGTGCATACGAGACAGAGAGATTGCGGGTTTATGTAGATGTATTTGGAGCATGATTTGTAGATTATGTATTGGTCCTCAACATATTATTGACCAATCAGCTTTCTTAAGTTCAAAATCGCTCCCGTTGATTGGTGATACTGCTTAATCCACTCTCTCCACTCTTTTGTGAGCAGCGGAACGTTTGGAGAGAGTGTAATAATACCAGAAATACCAGAAATAATACCAAATAAAGTTAAATATTATAATGTGTAAACATTATAAACACTGTAATCATAGCCTAGTTCCCCTCACTCCAAAACAAATAATTTAAATGTAACGGTATGCAGAACAGATCAAGAATGAAAATAAAAATATAAAGCTAGAAACCAAAACAAAGCGAAACTGAACTCACTGTTGGGCTCTCGTACATCTCTCATTCGGCACAAATCCAAATGTTTCCATATTCGCAATGTATTTCAATGTTAAACTATTATTTATAATGTAGACTAGGCTTCATGCGCGTTCGCATATCGACAGAAAAAAATCATCCTCTTCACATACACAAAAATGCGCTTCAATCAAACAGCTGACACATTAATAGGACTACGTTTTTGGTCATACAGATAAGAGTAAGACAACCCGCAAAGTGTTAAAAAAATTTTATAATAATAAAAAAACGAACACTAGTTTCTCTATTCTTTTTGTATTCTATCTATTTCTTTTCTTTTTATTTATTATACAATTAACAAAAGCAAAAAAGGCCTCCAACACTAGCATGCTCTATTCTTTTTCTATTATATCTGTTTTCTTTTTATTTATTATATAATAAGCGTGCCTAAATGTATTGTAAATGTTTACTTTATTTTTGCACACTAAAAAGAACGTTTGTGTTTTTGTAATTAAGCAAACAAACAGGATGAGCGTTCTGTCATCTCGGTTCTCGGTTTCCTTTCCGTTAACTTGTTTGCGGATTGCCACACCTCACATCTGTTTTATATCTGTTAATTATTTATGTCAGATATATTTTGAATATTTATACCTTTTCTATATAGATTGTATTTTATTTTTATGGAAACAAATTTTGTTATTTGTAATGTAACTTACATATATTTGCCTTAAATCATCCTGATGACCCATTTTTGACCCAGGGTTTGAAAACCTAGCCTATGTTTAGGTCCATGCAGAAACTTGAGAACGATGCTCATAGTTGGGTCATCATCATTTAGTGACGCCATTGAATGTTCTGGGAAAACTGAATTAACTTGTCCAGGTCTGTTCATGGCGCCTTTTAACTTGCTGATTTGCGCCATACGGGCCAAAAGGTTTTCATTTACAAATTAAGCACTTACCAAGTGTTTGGAGCAAAGTAAAGGGGAGTAAATTACGACAGAATTACCATTTTTGGGTGGACTATTGCTTAACCCTCTGAGGTCGATTAACGCGGATACGCGTTTTGAGGCATCTTCTCCTGATAACACCGAAAATAACTTAAATTACACTTTCAGTTTTGATCTTACAGATAAGAGCAATACATCAATCGAATCTGTAAAGGGTCTACTTTTATTTGTATACACACATAATAACAACAGAACTTTGTGCATTTATAAAATAAAGAAAACAAACAGGGTGTGCTGTCTGCCGCCTTGGTCTGCGTAATCTTTATTTAGAAACGCGTCATTAAAATGAACTGTAACTCAGCAAATACTCAACAAAGAGACATGAGAGATATATCCATAGAAAGCTTGACATGTCTACTTTTAAACTAAGCAAGTCTTATCGAAAGCAAATATTCTGTGATAAATAATCATATGAAACCAACGCGATGTCCAGTCTTTCACCTCTCCCTTCATTATCTCTAATGCGACCACGCCCACGCGCTGAGCGCTATTGATATTATAATCATCCACGTGAAGCGCGCCGCGTGTAAACGCCCACATCACAGCAAACAAAGCAGCAAGCTTTACTGTTCGCGTCGCGCTGAGAGGAATAAGACAGAATTCACCTCAAGAAGCTTTGGATTACCTCAGGAAAAAAACATGAGTAAGTCTTTTTTTTAACCTACTTGTATTAGTTTTCACATAACTTGTACACATTTTACTAGTTAGACTTCCAAACTATAATTCCTGACTAAATGTAATCAAGTGAAACATTATGAAGTTTCATTCACCGCATCTAAATGTCACCATGCCAGGATGTTTTTTTATGTTCTACAGCAGACAGAAATACGATATAAAAGTAATATGAGTTATAATGTTACTAGCCTAATGTCAGTAAGAATGATTAGTCAAAACTTTACTGTGATAGGATATTCTCTGTTCACGAATATAGCTATATATATGTTTATAACTATAGTTTTTGGATTGTATAGGCCTACATACAAAGCATGCTTGTGTTTATGAATGTAACTAAGCTTCTGTTCATGAATATCTGCTCTGGTGTAAATATTTTGAATGTGTTATACCCATATCTTATGGAGTAATGACGCTGAAATGATTGAAACCGTTTTAATTTTGGTTTAGGACTGCGGCTGCATCACCGGCATCTTGCACAAGAAAGGCACACGCACGTCGTTCAGTTTTGAGTTCGCTGGAAAATCACACTGAGTAAGTGCACAGTATAGTAATTGTATTATTCCTAGAATATGTGGTAATATTATTTGTGGTTGATAGTGTTAAAATGTTAGAATAGGCATTGTTTTCTCATGAAGTATGCATACTATACTAAGGTACTGTGGGGAATACACCACTCTTGCATTCACCTGCATCTCTCAAAGGAAGGGGGCACTCCTTTTTTTTCTTGTTCAGTTTTCAACTCCATTCAGAATTTTAGAGTAAGTGTGCATTCACTATTTTACAGTTGTTACTTTCATTTGATTTAGTTACTTCTTGGTAAAATATGTTTGCTATGTGGTATTTGTGTTCTTTGTTTAGATAAATTAGTAATAGTATCAGTGAACATCATAATAATGATAATAATGTAGTTTGTGTAAACAGCAAGCTTGCTTTTTTATTTCAGATGTGAGAATAACAGTGCAAAAGAACCTGTTGCAAAGAGAGCCAAAGCAAATAAGCAGCCCACTTGGTCATGGAAACCAGAGACTGACGCTGACATGTTCCACAGGCTCTGAGATTCCTGCCCCGCACAAGAGGCCCTGGACCAAAGCTAAGACCATGTGATGCACACACTACCAAAATGATGTGATAGTTATATATATTATAAATAAACTACAAACAAAAAAATAGATACATTTCTTTTTCCTCATTATTTCTTGTAGCAATTCCCTCTCAGTCACACACCTGACAGCTCATTATGCAGCTCATTATGCAGGCCTTTGTCTTCTCAGGTGTGAATCACTCATTATACATGACCATTCACGCCCCCTCGCATATTCCTTTTCTACACAAAGGGGTCTTAGAAAATTAAATCAATATATTTGTTTTCTGTGAACGTGTGAACAAGATAATTTTCACATCATTTGATGAAAAAATCTAGAATTCAAGATCTGTTCTCAATAGTCCTGTGAACATATGTTCTGTATGTGTTTTATGGCCTTGTTTCAGTGACTTTAAAATTTTAGTTTTCACTAAGCACGCATAAACGTTGTTTTCTCAAAAACACAATCACATACATACATGCTGCTCACATATTATTGTAGCCCAGTTTGTGCTGATTATGGTGCTACTAAACTTAGTCATTAAAATGTTTATTAGCAACTGAAAAAAGCACAAATGTCAGGACATGTCAAAACTTCTCCAGGGCCCAAAACACCCTCAGACCCCAGAGGGTTAATGTGCCCATGCACAATGGGGTTGTATAAACAGGGTTTATTTTAGCTGTAATCTTAACTCTTTACAACTTAACTAAATAAAAAATACCTGAAACTGAGACAACAAACAAATGTCAGATTAGTCGACTGTAATTTCACAGTGTTTCTGATCAGCACTGTCTTATTGTAAATGGGTTTATAGAAGCTGAATGTATTTTCAATTCATTGGGTCAAATACATTTAGATGAACAGCCAATGCACTTTAACGGTATCCCATTTTTTCCTCTGGGATCAGTAAAATTCTTTGATATATTTGCCTAAAATCGTGCAGCATGTTATGCAACATCTAGGAGTACTGTACATGAATAAACCAAGCTCATGAGGTGCATCATTTCTTTGGATATTCATCTGTTGTTTACACACAATATCAAATGTGTGCAATTCAATACTAATTCAAGTTTTCAATTAAATTCAAGTTTATTTGTATAACGCTTTTAGCGATACAAATCATTGCTAAGCAACTTTACAGCAAATTAAGTTTCTACAATATTTAGTGGTAGCTTATCAGTGGTGACTGTCAGTTTATGTACAAATGGCAGAAATGTACAGAAAAATCAATTAAAGATGTAATAAAACAGACGATGAACACTATTAACAGCAATTATTATATGATGCAATCAAACTTATAGCAAAATGTGGTAGTTCTGTATGTTGTTTCAGGGTTGCATCATCTGAGGTCCACTGAGGGGTTGCATCATCTCTTCTCAAATGTTCTGGATCCAGACTGAAGCGTGTATAAATCCTAGTTACCACGGGATGTCAATCCCAGCAGAAACAGAGAAACAAAGAGAGACATAATTAGCGGAGTTGCTGTTCCAACCAATCAAAATGAATTTGTTAAACCCAAGCTAAAGAATATAATGTGCATTTCATCAGAGTAAACGAGTACAGAGTATGAGGCATTATTTGACTGCTGGGCAAAGAGAGGTGTCTTTATCTCGATTAAACGAGGGAGGTGTCTGAACCCGAACGTTATCGGAAGACGATGCCAGAGTTTGGGAGCCAAATATGAAAAAGCTCCACCTTTAGTGGACTTTGCTATCCTAGGTACTACCAAAAGTCCAGAGTTTTGCAACCAAGCGTGATGGATTGTAGCGTGGTAGAAAACTAGTATGCAGGAGCTAACCCATTAAGGGCCTTATAGGCAAGTAATAATATTTTGTAACTGATACGGAACTTAATAGGTAGCCAGTGCAGAGACTGTAAAATTGGGGTAATATGATCATATTTTCTTGACATGGTAAGGACTCTAGCCGCTGCATTTGGACTACCTGTAGCTTGTTTATTGAAGATGCAGGAAAACCACCTAGCAGTGCATTACAATAACAATAGTCCAGTCTAGAGGTCATGAATGCATGAACTAGCTTTTCTGCATCAGAAACAGGTAACATGTTTCATAGCTTGGTAATGTTTCTAAGATGGAAGAACGCTGTTTTTGTAACATGGGAAATATGATTTTCAAAATGTGCTATCTAATATAACACCCAGATTTTTGACTGTAGAGGGAAGTAACAGTACATCCATCTAGTTGCAAATTGTAATCCAAGAAATTCTGAGATCAATACTCAGCATTAATGAAATTATATTTTAACGGTTAATCCGTCAAAACACACTCATATGTCCCTGTATGTTGTAGATTAAGTGATTTGTGTTTGCATGTGAAATGCAGTTTGCAGGAGGGAATCTGCCAGAATGAGCCGCTGCTCGGCTTCGAACTCGACTTCAGACCGCAACCTGAGGGAAAAGATCAGCAAAACGAATTCTGTCTTTAAAAGAGCTATCTTACAAACAGCAGCACTGCAATCCAGCCAATTTCTGCATGTTGATTTGATAAGCGTCCTCTGGGTCTTGCTGCACGACTGAGGGCTTCCCATGTGTGACTTCATAAAATTTGCCTCTTACAAATAAAGCTTTGATCTCCTGTAAGTAATACAGATTTAACCGAATATTTCAAGCTATATTAGCTACACAGTAATAGTTCCTGCCATTTTGCTTGTTGCAAATTTGTAGTTAAGGAGAGGAGATGCCCACTCAGTCATCTGTCTCTGAGTGTTAAAGAAGACAAAACCTGTTAAAACCTGCTCTGTAATGAATTAAACACAGCATGTTTTTACCTGCTGTGTAATTGGTATATTAAAATGTCAAGTGACTGCACCAAATGTAATATCGCCTCATCAGCTCAGTAGATATAAACTTCATGGACTGATTGTCATGCATTGCGAGGCACGATTACCAGAAACGTGTATTTAATTAAATGTTTTGAATTCAAGCACTTCAGTGAAAAATCCTTCACATCCTTCTGCCTGACCAATAATTTTTTTTCTAGAGAACATGCATCCAGGTTTTTTTGGAATTTAAAAGTTTTTTTTTCTGTATTTAAAGCAGACATGTGACAACTGAATCACTGCAAAGAAAACATTGAATTGGATGAAGCATGTAAGATTCTGGTGAGCAAAGCATAAGTTGCTGGGATTGATCAGAGGCTGTTAAAGCGCACACACACACACACACACACACACCCAGTATCCAGTGCTTGAGTGTGTCTTGTGCCGGGCTGCATTGATTTAATGCATTACTCAAACTGCTGGAGAGAGAGAGCAGAGGTAGAGAGTCTCTCCTGACTGCATTAGGAGCCTCCAGCCTTTGTGATTCCTTTTGATCAAATCTCTGTGAGAGATGCGTGTCATGCCCTCTTCCAGCCAGCTGTGAGGGGACTGGCCCGCCACCCAGTGGGGGAGGTGTGTGTGTGTGTGTGTGTGTGTGTGACAGAGAGAGAGAGTGTGTGTGTGTGTGTGAGTGTGTGTGTGTGTTGAGAGAGAGAGAGAGAGAGAGTGTGTGTGTGTGTGTGTGAGAGAGAGAGAGAGATCTCCTAAGGTGAGAGGCAGAGAGTCCGACGGGTAGGAGGGTCTCATTCCACTCCCCAGCGCCCAGTTCCAGCACACACTCATCCTGGACACGCTCACACACTCACACGGGCCTGCGGACGAGAGCAGTGATTGTCGATTGGAGAAAGTGTGTGTTGTGTGGGTGAGTGTGACTGAACTGTGAGTGATGGATCTCTCGCAGTAGAAGGTAGAACTTGTACAGACAGGAGCTGCTGGAATGGCAAACTGCTCAGAAACACTGGAAACTTCAGTCTGATCAAAATGTCTGAGGTAAGAAGTTTAGTTTGAGTTCGAGTCTTTCTTAGAGAAATTAAATAAGAACAAAAGAGGATTGTGAGTTATGTGCATGCACGGTTACGGTGAGAAAAATGTGCTTTTTAAAAGCTTGCTTATTTTGTGAGCTGTTCTGTAGTGTGTGAGTTTACTGGTGTGCGGGACAAAAACCAGCTCAACTGTGCATGGAAATATGTTTCTATTTATTAAGAGCCTTTTCTCATTAACAGAGCAATTTGCTAGCTAGATCGTTCAGGAGAAACTTTATTGTGCTCTTCAAATGGGTGTGATGTGTCTTCACAAGTGTGTGAGTTTGTTGCTCGTCCACTGGAATGTAATTCAAGACAGGAGTACTTCTCTGCCATAATGTTTGTTCGTGGAACGCTTGTTTAATCTGAAGACCGATGTGAAAGACACATTCAATATAGACAATCACCAAAAGATTTTTGTTAGTGGGAAACCAGGAGTCAAATTTTTTTTTCAGCTGTAAGAGATCCGGTCTCTGTCTTTGTGCTAATGATGACGAGTTAGTGTCCCAAAGTGGGACTGAGACCCCGTTTCTGGGTGGGCAAACACAGTTAATGGCCTTGGGGCGTGAAAGCTTTGTGTGTGTGTGAGAGTATGTGAGTGAGTGTGTGTGCGCTGACTTCATTAAGCTCATGTTGATCAGTCACTGTTGTTTGCTGCTACAGGCCTGTTTTGTGAGATCTGACAGTAAAACTCCTTCTGTTAGAGATTCACCGCTGCGCTTGTTTTCACCGTACGCTGCTGCTTTTCTCTCTTCATATCATTCCACATCTTTTTGTGGTCCCAGTAGAGCTGCTAACTTGTACGCTTTGTCAAACTAATATCTGTCTGATATTATGTGATATTGTTTTAAAACATTTCAGTCATGATGTCACTTGGGACCTTTGTATCAAAGTTTACAAATTTTTCATTGCAAAATAATTGATTTAATAATCAATCAATCATAAAGAGTACATTGTTATAACTTTTAAGAAATGTAATTATTTCTTAAAGATTAAAATCCAAAATAATATGCTGCATCATTGCTGTTGTGTATTTTACAGTGCAGTCGCACCATCAGTCATAAAGCTGTGTTATTCAACTGTTGGTAAAAACATGAATTAGCATGTTTGTATGGAATGCCATGTAAGACTAATAATGCAATACAACTACAAATTCTCACATGTATTTCATAAAACCTCAGAATTTAATGAAAACAGTAATGATAGAGCTTTGGAAAATAAACAGCATATAAGCCAGCATAAGTAAACATTTGAAATGTATTCAGAAATTAACCTCTCCAGAAGTTTCTTTGACATAACCTAATGCATCAAATTAAATAAAAAAAAAAAATATATATCTTGTGCTTTTTAGGGACTCTCATGATGTAAATATGTACAGTACATTGGGAGGTTTGTGCATTTTCAATGATCGCTCTCTCTTTCTTTGTGTGTGTATGTATGTGCCGATGTCTTTCACAGTTACGGTTTAAGGAAAAATAGTTATGATGTGGTTCTATTGGCTATTACTTTGTGTTATTGCAATATAAACTTGATCTGTTGATTTATGCTAAAGTGATAATATGGAATTACACTAACTCACTGTATGTTTTGTGCCCAAAGGAATACTTTATATTATTTATTTATATTCTATCTATGTATGTAAAGTGAGGTCCAATGTAAAACTCATCATTAGTAAATTATCTGCATAACAGTAAAAAAAGGTGAATTAAAAACTGGACATGGAATTTAAATCTGGTGTCTCTCCAATGGTTTAATGACAGCAGCACTGGAGCTACAAAAAACTGATCAAGTTTATTCTCCAGCATGAGAAAAGTCCAAAGAGCATCTTGAGCTTAATATAAATACAGTGTGTGTGTGTGTGTGTGTTTGTGTGTGTGTGTGTCTATAGATGCGCACATACATATACATATATATATATATATATACACACACACACACACAAGCGTGCGCGCGCACAAACATATATACAAGTGAAAGTATGAAACTTTACATATTAGATAGAAGATGGGTTATTTGTGATAATTAAATGCATGGTCTGTATTACAGTTCAATGACATTGTTATCGTGTGCATTTTGACAGGCTATTTGCTGCACGGTGGTGAACTGCAGCTGTGACAGTTTCAAACCTGGTAAACTGAGGCGGCGTCTCTGTGAGCACTGCAGGCACGGCTGGGTCGCCCATGGTGAGTTTCAAATTCTGAACAATATTACATTTCACACAAACATTCACACAACTTCAGACCACATTTAACACTCTTGACTGTTGTCTGTTTCTTCTCTTTAACGGCACTTTAAAAGAAGATTTTGGGTTCATTTCAAGTTAAGCTCAATCGATTAATAATATTGTTGTCTTTCCTTTTCTTAAATTTTTTTTTAAAATTTTCTTTACAAGATCTGTTACACTGAGTGAGGCACTAGCAATAGAAATGAGGGATCAAATTTGTAAATGCTAAAATACTGATTTAAAATTATAGCGACAAGACTGTGCATGTTAAGATGATTATATTGTGGGGAAAAATGCTTACTAACCTTTTTTGTGCAGATTTACAAATTTTACAAACTGGTTTCCATGACAATGTAATGCCTAAAATAACCATCAAAATTATGAGCTCAAATAATATACACCTTTTAACAGAAGAATTTAAGTGCTTTTATAAAATTATAAGCTTCACACAATCCTCAAAATATTTAACCACATTTATTTCCATAGTAAATGCCTCCTTGTAATGTTTTCGTGTTTTTCTTTAAAGAAAATGGGGGACAGGTTAGTTTATTTTTTTTGGTGATGATAATCAATATTTTTCTACGAATTCTGTTGACTGAGCTTAACTTGTATTGAACCTTAAATATTCCTTAAATTGGCATATTCAAATAATAATTACAATAAAGAAATCTGTTAGTTCTAAATTAATCTAAATTAATATTGCCTTTCTGACATTAAAGCTATGTGGCGTAATTTATAAATTAATGGCCAGTGTAATGTCCCAGTTTTTTGTTGTTGTTGTAATCATTAGTATTTGTAGATGGTAATCACTTACAATGTTGTCTGTAATTTCTCATTAGCAAATAGATAAAAGCACACTTATATTACATGAAGAATTCTTCTAAAATTTATAAAAATGCACACTTAAAGCCACAAAAAACCCCAGACGAATGACAGAAATGCTTTCATGAAACATATAGAGATGCTTTGCTGATTTCTGTATGTAAACCAGTGTCTGTTTTGCTTAATTGCAGCTCTGAGTAAGCTGAAGGTTCATCACATGTACCAAGGAAGCCAGGTGGAGATTGTTCACTCCAATGTGGTATTTGATATCTGTAGTCTGATGCTTTATGGGACTCAGGCGATTCCAGTGCGTCTCAAGATCCTTTTGGACCGCCTCTTCAGCGTTCTTAAGCAGGAGGAGGTTATTCGGATCCTAAATGCGCTGGACTGGACTCTCCAGGACTACATCCGCGGTTACGTCCTGCAGGTGAGCTGCTGCCCATCTGATCCGGTCACTTGAACCCACTCGCAGAAAAACACACTTCAATTTGAGATGGATAATTACAGTTTTATCACACTCTTCCTTGAAAATCCATTGGCAGCCACCGAGGTTTCTTTCATTCTATTTGCTTGTCAAGTATTCAGGTGCTTGAATTAAATTCATGGTAGTTCCTCTAGTGGAGAATGTAAAGTTAAAGCCTCTTCAGACGAATAGATGAATGCTGTATGATGAAATATTTATTCTGGTTACAACATGAAGCTGCTGCATGACTTTCAAAGCCTGCTGGCACTCAAGAGTAATTACAGGCGGACTGAAAGACTTGCCTGACTCCCCTCTGATCTCTCCCCTCCCCTCCTACTTCTGCAGGGAACCCCACATCATCTAAATGAAGAAAAATTACGCTCCAGAACGAATCTGCAGTAATTAGATCCACATGCATTAGATGTATGGATGGCTTGTTATTTAGTAACACTGTCAATCTGTCAGAAGTTATGGAGTATTTTACGGGCCAAGTGTAGAACATTTGTTAGTTTAGAATTCGTAATGCAAATGATATTCCTTGTGTATGTGTCTAGGATGTGGCCGGTAAGGTATTGGACCGCTGGGCCATAATGACCTTTGAAGAGGAGATTGTTACGCTGCAACAGTTTCTGCGCTTCGGAGAGACCAAGTCCATCGTGGAGCTCATGGCGCTGCAGGATAAGGAGGGACAGGCAGTAGTAGTCCCAACCACAAGAACCAATTCTGACATCCGCAGCTTCATTGAAAGCAGTACGCAGCGGCCTGTGCATCTGCCGGCTAAAGCCGAAGAAGCCGGTTGCAGTAATGGACACCATTTTGAAACGCTGGTCAACAATATGACCCTCATGCTGCCACTGCGACTGCTGAATTCTGTTCCGGTACCATTGCTGAGCTCCAATAGCGATTCCAGCCACCAGGAGGCACCGATGAGACACGAGACGTCAGACGTGAGCCTTGACGCCACTCCGTTCGACGAAGAGATGCTGCTGGATGCCGAGTCTCCAAAGATGGAGTCGGAAGAGTTTAACGTGAGTGGAAACTCCTCTCCCTCCACACCTTGCACGCCCTCCATCGCTTCTGAAGTCACACACATGTCTCCTGAGAACAAGGTGCGGTGTGCAGAGAAGAACGGATCCTTAAAGAAGGGTCGCGTGTTCTGCAGCGCCTGCGAGAAGACCTTCTATGACAAAGGCACTCTAAAGATACACTACAATGCCGTTCATCTGAAGATCAAACACAAGTGCACCATCGAGGGCTGCAACATGGTCTTCAGCTCCTTACGCAGTCGGAACAGGCACAGTGCGAACCCGAACCCGCGGCTGCACATGCCCATGAACCGCAATAATCGTGACAAGGACCTGCGGGGCAGTCTGAGCCCGAGGCAGGAGGACGGAGCCGAGGGCGAGAAGCGAGACTTCGCTGCTATCTCAGAAAGCAGGACCATCTCAAGTTTTATCATCCGCAACTCAGAGCCCAAACTCCATGGATCTTTGTCTAGCATGAGCCAGAGCGGCATCCTCTTTCCCAATCTAAAGACTGTGCAGCCCGTGCTTCCATTTTACCGGAGCCTGGTGACCCCGGCTGAGCTGGCTCATACGCCGGGCAGCCTGCCCTCTCTCCCACTTCTGTCTTCCTCGGTGCCCGTCAGCACCAGTCTCATGCAGAGCGGCTCAGAGCCGGTGCCCAAGAAGAAGTCCAGAAAGTCCAGCATGCCCATTAAAATTGAGAAGGATGAGCTGGTGGAGGAGGGTGTGTCCGAGGAGGAGACTCCGCCCCTCAGCCCCTGCACAGACACAGAAAAGTGTGACGTTAGCAGCATGGGGTGCAAACCTGTGGACTGTGACGTCCGATCCGTCCTCAACTCACAGGACACACAATGGGACAAACTAACTCAGGAGGACAGTCGCATCATCTCGCCATCGTCTCCTTCTCTCTTTCACAATAAACAGAACGATGAGAAAGAAAGGGAGTTCTCAAAATGCGAAGAACCAGCATGCAGTTCGCGGCCAGAGCAGCCCTGCGGCCCCCGACTGGTCCATTTCACACACAGCAGTGAAAACTGTGCAGACGGCTGCAGCGACCCAGAGACCATATGTGCAGATGATAAAGACGAGCAGGCGCATCCATGCGAGATCTGCAGTAAAATGTTTAAAAACCCTTACAGTGTCAAAATGCATTATCGAAACGTGCACTTAAAGGAGATGCACATGTGCACTGTGGATGGCTGCAATGCTGCTTTTCCGTCCCGTCGCAGCAGAGACAGGTAAGACGGGTAGACTTGAGGGAAATTAATGCGTGTTACACCAGGCAGTTTTTTAAAAGCACATGACAGTTTTTGTGTTGCTGTATTAGGACTAAGAGTTTGAGGATTGCTTTTATAGTTGCAAAAAAATTAGAAAGAAAAGCATGTTGGATTTGTCTTCAAACATTTTTGCTTTTAATTCTCTAGACACAGTGCAAACCTGAATCTGCACCACAGGCTGTTGACCAAAGATCATTCAGGAACATCTTCTCTCCGCAGAGAGCATCCAGACCTCCCTCACAAAGAGCCCCTCAGCCAGATCCTCAAAGAGAGTCACCGTACGGGCCTTGTCTTTCCCATGAGTAAATCGCAGGAGAGAGCATCTGAGTCAGTAGAGGGTGCTGTGGAGAATGAAGCGGTGCTGGACCTGAGCACCAGAGGAAGCATCCATTCGTCCTGGGACTCAGATGTGGGCAGTGAGGAAGGGCTCCCTCTGGAGGACAGTGACGAGAGCTGCGACGGTCTGAGCATCAGAGTGGCCGTGTCTCCGCCTTGCCTCAGTCAGCAGACAAACGGCTCGTCGCCCATCACCTGCCATCTCTGTCAGAAAGTTTACAGCAACAAAGGCACATTCAGGGCTCATTACAAAACAGTGCACCTTCGCCTTCTTCACAAGTGCAAAGTTCCAGGGTGTGACACTACGTTCTCCTCTGTTCGGAGTCGCAACAGACACAGTCAGAATCCAAATCTACACCGTAACCTTGCGATGAATACCTCCCTGAATCAAGAGTAGGGCACACACTCAGAGCCATATTCTCCTAAATATACGTAGTCAAAGATTTACTCCTAACTCCTAATTCGGGTTCAAAAGCACTCCGCTCTTTGTACTGCACAATCAAGCACAACTGGAAGGACACAATCATATTTATAAAAACCCGATGTTGTTTACCTTTTTAATGTTGAGATATGTTTTTTATCTCTAATGTAATATCTACTTGACAAACGTTCCTTATATTTATTGATTTTTAAGAGCGGGACAGAAAGATGCCTAGAAATAACTGAAGAAATGACAGTGCAAAAGATTGAAGAGACAGAGGTGCTCTCCACATGAGAAAGCACATACAGAATCCTTTTATTATCCTTAAAACAATCAGTGCGGTTATACAGTATGTTAAGTCCCTCATTCTTTATCCAAAGCCACATAACAATCATGTCTTGTTTTCCTTCTCTGCACTTATTCATTGAGGGGACACATCCCTCCTCAGCATGAGACAGAGACAGAACATCGATACAGAGTCAACAGCAGATGAGAGAGTGACTGTTAGAAAGAGCGAGCGAGCAAGCACTACTGAGTGTTGGTGAGAAAGTGATGAGGAGCACGAGCCGTTTGAAGGTGCAGGACTCATGTTATCATGTGCTGCAGTGAAATTTCTGCTAGTATATTTGTGTTTGCTTGCTGTTCAGATTTGATTTATTACAAAAGATTCAGTGAAGTTGATCGATTGTGTTGCTGTTACAATCAATATGCTCTTTAAAGAGGCTGTTGTGTTCCTGTTGAGTAAGTTGTTGTGTAAATTTTATTTTTAGGGGCCAAGCACCTGCAGTGTTTGTTCATTGTCATATTCTTCTTGTGTCGTGGGAGTCCCTAGACCAAATTTGGCCTCTGTCACTTCAACTCTACAGCACCAAACAGTTCAGTCTTCACTTTTCAACCATGCAGCTTAGTAACAAATGTTTCTGATAACGTCTATTTGGCTGGATTCTCTTTGTTTTCACACTCTCTTCTTGTTGTGAAATCGGTCTCATTGTCTTGGTTATTTAAGTTTGAATCCTTCTCGTCTCAGTTGTTTTTACATTTGTTACATTAAATCATTTTAATTGAGTTGAGTTTAATATTAAATTGAGTTGAGTTGTAACTGCTGCTGTCATGCTTGGCCCCTTCATTGCTGCTTGCAGCTATATTTCTATAGTTGTTATTCATGTGGAGACCAAAGATTCTTAATCCAAGACTGTGTAAAGCAGCATAAACAACCGGAGCATCAGACTGCACACATGGACACGCACATATGAAAGATTCAGTGAAGATTCAGTTTTGTAACACATTTTCATCAGTTCAGTGTGATGTTGCTCTACAATGAATTTAATATCAGTATGGTCAAAGCACTGTACCAGCGAAGGCTTAGGCTGAGGACAGCAGACGAGGACATACTGATGTGACTCAGAGCTGAACGAATCGAGTCTTACACTGGCTCCCACAAGCACACATAAACCTGTGGACATTTATTCCTTTAACTTTGTTTTATGTGTAAAATCTTTTGTAACCTGCCCTCCTCCACTCCACCAAAAGTGTATGCTGAAATGTGATGAGAAGGGTTATAAGGATTATAACACCAATCTAATCCACAATCATTTATTTGTGTTCAATAAAATAATTTTTGTGTGTTAATAAACAGTTATTTAAAAATACCAGTTAATGCTTACTTTTATACATAAACATAGTTAAGCAGGGGGAAGAAATAAAATCTACCTTTTTTTTCCTAACCCCAACCCTAAATGTGATTTGTAATGACAAACATAACATTCACAATTTCAAGTTTGACAAGATCTGTTTTTCTTAGCAGGAAGAAAATAAGCCTGACATCAGACAAGATCTCTGATTCTCAGACACTTGAGAAGATGCTGTGACCTTAACTACACATTTATTTATTTTGAAAACTTTTTTTATCTAAAGCAACGTACAGTTTTGTTTTGTGTGTGTCTTTGTCATTTGCACAACTTGCACTGGGTTCACTCAGATATGAAATACCTGTGACTAGGCTCAGAGTACAGGACATAAACAACAGACAGTATGTAAATTAAATGAAGTGTAAAAAAAATGAAATATATCTATGGCATAGAATGTAGAATCGTGTCTAGCCACATGCCATCTCTCAGTTCAACATGCACATTCCTTTGAATTTGTAATAATCACTATCTTCTGGGATTTCCCACCTGACTTGTGTAACTACTGTATGTGCGTGCGTGGTGAAGTAATTTGTATCTTACTTTATCAATTTATTTTTCTTTTTATGTAAAAAAGATTACAAAGTCTGAATTCTGTTAATATATATATCTTTAGTGTTTACCATTTACTTGGTATTTACGCCACCAAATGACACTTTGGTTTGTAGTGATCTGGCTCCATCTTGTGGCTCTTGTCACACTGAATTTGGTTAGGTTGTTTGAACAGTGGGTTCTAATCCACAAACAAGACAGCATGAGTTTATGGCTTATGGTTATGGTTTGAAGAAACAATTCTCTTTCCCAGGAATATTACTTCTGTCAAAGAAGTGAAAGCTCTGATTCTGAGATGGTGAAATGGAGCTCAGAGTTACGCAGTTCAGAAATTTTTGTAAGCTGATTTTTTGCCCACCCCAACGTACACACATACACACACATATATACAAAGTTCTTGCATGAAACTCTAGATGGCACAGTCCGATAGGTCTAACTCAATCTGACTCAATGACATCATTATTACACATCACAGCTGATTGGTTCTCTCCAGTATCGTAGCCAATGAGCTCGCTGCTCAACATTCAACTATATGACTAGTGATTGCTGTAGCAGTTGGAGCGTGCTTCAGAAACCCTCCACCTTCCCCAGCTCCACCTGAATAGATCTGCTACAGGGTGATCATATATGCTATATGGGGGTTATTTCATGTATGTTATATGTGCAGCAGCTGTATTTATTACATGCTTACAGCAGCATGTTGTGGATGTATTGGCACCAGCAGCATTGCAGATATTTTCCACCAAGACCAAATACATTAAAGGGGTCATATGCGATTTCAAGTTTTCCTTTCTCTTTGGAGTGTTACAAGCTGATTGTACATAGATAAGATCCCTGAAGTTGCAAAGACTAAAGTCTCAAAACCAAAGAGATATTCTTTATAAAAGTTAAGACTTTAATAAGACACGGTTTCGTAACCCGCAGTTAGTGTTGAAGCAGCATGTCAGGTAGACGCTGTGTGTTTCTAGGCGAAAGAAAAAGCACTTTATTTGGCCTTCTGAAATTAGATGCATTTAGGAATCTTTTAGATTACTTAAAACAGAACAGCAATGCATTTTATTGACGACCGTTTCGTGAACCTAAAGAGGAGGTAATTCTGACTTTGCTATGACAATCTGGCATTTCTGAATCAGCTACTGTTTTATTAGTTTTAAGTATTTGCTATTGACTTTTCAAATGCGGAGTTTTTTGCGCTTTCGTGTGTGTTGCGCGCACGGTGAGAGAGAGCGAGAGAGAGATAGGCGAGAGAGAGAGCGAGACAACCAGGGTCCATCACAGTGTAGTCAGCTGTCTTAAAACCGTGGCTTGTGTAACTCTGCAAAACACAACCCTTCATCATCACTGGGTCTGTCACACGACTCTGTTCCCCTTATGGGCTTGAACTGATGGTAAACTAATGACATTATTTACTGTCTTTACATTTATTTTGAAAGCTGAAGCTGGCGATTATGGTAAAGGGGCGTTACATTTCCGCGAGTGCTTGCGGTGTTTTCGGCCAATCGCAATGCACTGGGTCAGCTGGCCAATCAGAGCAGTCTGCGCTTGTCGGAAGGAGGGACTTTTTGTTGAAAATTAAGCGTTTGAGAGAGGCGGGGCATAGAGGACCTATAATGTACAGTATTTGAAAAATAATATGTTTTTTGAACATTAAAGCATGTCAAATATTCTGTTACACAATACCCCAAATAATGATCTTTAAAAAAGCATAATATGACCCCTTTAACATTGTCATGTACATTACCATGGCAATCATTCCAAGAGTTGTCATGACAGAAATAAATAAAAAATAAATAAAAATGATAACTTTGTGGCTCCTTTTAAAGGATAACTTACACTTTTCCATTCTGTGTGTTTTAAATGGCAGCATGTACTTGTTGATTAGTGTAAATTCAGATAAAACTTAAAGGTAGGGTAGGCAATTTTTGGAAAGGCTAGCGATAGCAAACTAGCTTTGAAAGCAAGATCCCCACCCTCCCTTCATAATCACTTTGCAAAGCCATGCCTCCTCCAAAACACATGAACGTGCACAAGCAGAGCAAAGACTAACCTGCAACATGATGAGAGACACCATTGGTGGAGGATTGAATGCAATCCTCATTCACCGGTGAGAAACATTACAGTACAAAGCGCATAATATTACAATAACAGCGCCCTTCATTCTCGCTGGAACGCATTGATGACGTATCATGTCTGCGCAAACAGGGTTTGCAGAGGTATGCAAATACATATTTGACAGGCAGGCAGGACAGCCTATCATAATGTTCGGACAGAACATTTTGATTGGACGAACATTATAAGGTCCTACACTTTCCACAAACGATATAAATACATATAAATTCATTTAGACCACTTAACTTAGTATTTGCAATCAGGATGTGAAGAGACTTTCAACCACCATAACAAAAAATGTTTTTGAACCATATCACCTACCCTGCCTTTAATTGCCACTGTAGTTTTGTTGTAGTGATGCAAAATGCAGTGAAAAATTCAGTACCTTTTAACTTTTTAACTCATACAGTGCTAATATATTGGTGTGCATTTGAGTGTAACTACTGAAGGGTGCTATTTTTTAAAAATATTTTTTGAAGCACTGCTTCGTGAAGCTTTGAAACTTTTGTGAATCAATTGTTTCGAAATAGTGGGTCGGAGCACTTATCAAACTGCCTAAGTCACGTGACTTCAGTAAATGACGCTTCATTACATCGTAGCTCTTTCGAAATGTTTAGAAATATCAATGGTTTGCCAATGGGGTGCGATATCAATAAACCTGTGAATCATGCAAGTTCATTGTGCTCGCCTCCTAGACTTTTTAATGAGACATTTGTGTAATTAAAAGGATGAGAATTAGTTAATAGTCTCGTACTGGTCTCTATTTACAAAATCTCCATAAAACAACAAAACAAGCCCTGCAAATTAATATGAAATATTTTAAAAACCACATATTATACAGACACTTCATGTTTAAACAGGCTTTTAAAAGTTGTTTTTATGCATATTTAGCCTGAGTTTTTGTTGCATTTACACACTTTTGTTCATCAGGCGTCACTAGAGTGGTGTTTCGAGCACTTTGAAACAGTGAACCATTTTGTGAAGCATTTGGTTAAATTGATTTGAAGCTTTGAAAAGGTTTGTTTCTCCCATCACTAAGTGTAACAACATATCTTCTTGTGATGGTAATGATGATGATAATGGTGATGATGATGGTACTTTATAGTTCCTCTCAAGGAAAATTTGATTTTGGCAATACATACGAACTGCATCACAAGATAAAACTCTTTCTGTTGAGGTTCACAGTAACACAAACAGGAATTCAACGAGGCAGATGATGCGACTGAAGACGTTATTGACCAGGAATGGTGGTCAGAACTTATTGCTGACAGTTGGTGTCCTACTGACTTTGTTCAAGTGAGAAAATGAGAAAAAGAAGTCATTAAACTTGCAGGAAATAGAAGAATGCTGGATCAGAGCTTTTGTCCATGAGAGACAGCTTTGGTTCACCAGCGAAACAGCATATATTCACAGCCAGACATATATATATTTATGTACATCTAGTCATCGCAGTCTCAGTTTAATTTATTTTACAGCAGTTTTTTTATATTAGATATGGTGAGAAGAAATATATATAAAGCCAAAATAGGCCTTTCGCTTATGGTAAAACAAAGGCAGACTCAAAGCTTTGAAGAAGTGAATGTTTGGACACAGAAATCAAGTGTACTTGATCATGCCTACAGTGAAAAGTAATCAGATGTTTATTTACATCTTGTTTGTGTGGATTATGCCTTGTTTCTTTGACTCAATTAACTAAACCTGTGTTCATTTTGAATTATTGTCACAGTTTGTTTAAAATTAAGATGAATAAAAAGAAACCAAATGTAGCAGCTAGACTTTATTTCCACAAAACCTCTACAGCCCTGAATGTCAGCGGAGATCAGGAGAACTAGATGAGCTCCAGAGACAGATCCCGAGTGAAGACCTTGTCTCCTCTAGACGGCCAGCGGGACAAGACCACAGGAACCAGTTGAGTCCTCTGCACAATGTGACTTTGCTGCAGCCTGGAATTGAACTGCTGGTTTCGTCTGCCCAAAGGAGATCTGCCCCCCCGACTGAGCCTGGTTTCTCCCAAAGTTTTTTTCTCCATTCTGTCACCGATGGAGTTTAGGTTTCTCTGGCTTTGCTTAGTTGGGGACACTTAATATCTAGCGATATCGTTGACTTGATTGCACAGATACTATTTAAACTGAACTGAGCTGGATGATGACATCACTGAATTCAATGATGAACTGTCTTTAACTGAAAAATGAGTGTTTACTATTGTCATTTTGCATTATTGACACTATTTTCCTATTTAATGCTGTAAAGTTGCTTTGACACAATCAGTATTGTATACTGTATTGCTATATAAATAAAGATGACTTGACAAAAAAATTTAAACAGAATGAACTAAGCTAAACATGATAAACTGACAAAGAACTGAAATCAATACAGAGCTTAAATACACTGAAACAAACTAATGAAGTAAAAGAACATCAGTTTTAAAATGACTTTCATCTATTTAAAAAAAATCTTACTACTTGTTTCAGAACATTTAAAAAACCTTCAAAGTCATAACTCTCATAATACTTGGAAAATTATAAAATGGAATGTTCCCGCATAACCAAAAATACTTTTTAAAAGAACATTTAAAACTTATATTTTTATATTTTTATATTCACCTCCATAGAATATTTTTTTTGTTAGCTGGGCTTCAGATGGACACAGAATGCAAAAAAAACCATGTAAACAAAAAACAAAACCCCATGTATAATAGTAGATTAACATTACAGAAGTGTTTAATTAAATTTTTCTTGTCCTGGTACAATAGTGTGTTTTAATTTTCATAAGACAGAGCTTAAAGTTACATAATGGCAGATCCCATACTATATAGCAGGGGTGTCAAACTCAGTTCCTGAAAGGCCACAGCCCTGCACAGTTTAGACTCAACCTTAATTAAACGCACCTGATCCAACTAATCACATCCTTCAAGCTTATTTGAAAACTACATGGTTTGTGTGTTGGAACTAAACTCTGCGTTAAGACTAGAAGGGAGACAGCTGAGGCTACTGGGCATGCACACATCAATATAGTGTTATTTTTTTCACACTGTACTAAATTAATGACTGTTTTTGCATTACTGTAAGGGGTAGGTTTAGGGTTGGGGTAGATGTAGATGTTAATAAAACACAATATAATAGGTAGAAAATGTAATTTATTGTTAGCTTCCTGTTTTAGCTGTATCCCTTCTAGCCACAATCTAAACGCTGCAGCCCTCCAGGAACTGTGTTTGACACCTGTGCTATATAGAGTGCATTACCGCCATCTGCTGGAGATAACAGCTAATACCATGGGCAAAATCATTGACAAGGGTTACGGTTACCTGAATGTATGAACAATTGCCAGAATGGCAGATTAAAATTTGATGAATTTCAGCATTTTAAACAGAATACCACATTGTAAAGACAATCATAATGATCCTAACCCTAATGCATTTTCCAACTAATTAAAGTTGTGAAATTTTCTTTCAGTCACAATTGCACAGCTATTATCCTATTTAATGCTGTAAAGTTGCTTTGACACAATCTGTATTATTAAAAGTGCCAGTGATGTAGTGGAGGGTATACACAGGTATATGGCATATACCCACTACTTTATCAGTCTGCTTTGCGTATCCCCTCTGATGTGCATCATTCATTACTGTCCTGCATTAGCCAAAATCATGACAGTCCACCATGACTAGCTAATCAAATCCGAGTAAATAAATGCCAATATTCCCTAAACAAACCCAGTAAAGACAATGATGTGTTCAGGATGCGCCGGCTTCCATTTAACTTTGAATGATGATTGCGCCCGCGCCTGCCTCTCATCTCGACAAATCACGTCAATGCAAACCGAGTCAATCTGGGGCGTGAGTGCATGTCAGGGGAGGCATGAAGAGTAAACATGGAAAGTCAAGGAGTGTTATGAGAAAACAGCACAATATAATCAAAACCAGCCAAAATGTGCCAATCTACTGCAAACCAGACGAAAAAGCAGAGGCACTTCTGGAATGAACTTTTATATCTGTGCTGTGGTGCATTATGGGAGGTGGGAGAAACCAAGTGCTGAGGATGAAGGGTGGGTTGTTTGTTAATTTGACATTTGAGTGCCTTACCAATGATGGAATTTGTATACATGACTGATAAATAATAATGGTTTGATTAGTGCATATAGTTTATAAATTCAGGTTTGGTTATTTGATTCAATTAATTTCTGTTAGCTTGCATCACTGTCAATGGTTTTGCCCATCGCTATAAATGCACACTAGCTGGACTAGGCCAGATTTATCAGTATGAGATAGCAGTCGCAGTGTAAGAATGCAGAAAGAGATTGTCATGCTTGAAATTATGTGCCTGCTGCAATCATTGGATGGTAGTGTCTTTTTTTCTCTCTCTTAATTTGTCATTTGATTATTTTCCATTGATTGATTCCCTTGGTGGTTTTTTAATAAATTAAAACCTATATCCAGTAAATGTTATGAGCCAATTAGGAGTTGATTTTGTTTTCTTGTTAACGGTCTTGTTGAAGGTGGAAGAAAGCATGCAGCTGATTGAATGATTGAAAGACAGTTGATCTGCATCAAGAGAGAAATGGCATCAGATGAGAAGCTCAGCCCGTGTTTGATTTCATACCGGTGTCTTTCCTCTTCATCTGTGGTATTTTTACACATATTTTATTATTCTTATTATTAATCATAGGAGCTTACGGCAAAGGAGCTCTTTCCAACAACTGGCAAGGTAAGAGTCCTCCAAAGATTTGACTAAACCTATTTTTACAATATTTACAGCATTGTGCAAATTGGTGACCTTTACTTGGTCAACAGCTTACAATCCCTCTTTAAGCTCAGATATCAGATAGATGGGGTGCCCTAAACTTAGTGACCGGAAAAGTTAGAGATTTGTCTAGCGATGTGCACACTAAAGAGTTTCAGCGTTCATTCATGGCTGCATTGATAACCCCTTGTTAATGTCAATTTACATTTTGTGACTGTTTGAGTTTTGAATTAATGCATTCTTTCCAAGCCTAACATTCAACACTTTCCTCTCAACCAAAATCAGTTCCTTTAAAATTAGGATCCATAGAGAAACTGGTTTGATAAATAGTTCTATTGTTTCAGTCTAAAGCAACTACCAATGTTAACTCAATGTTTTATCTGTAGTGTCTTCCTACGGGTAATCTGGACATTCTAAAGAGCTCACATGTTTCGGTTTTTTTTTTTAAATTTAAATTTTTTTTTAATTTTCTTCATCTCCACTACTTGATGGAAGCCCACTCGTTGTTGACTGACAATGCTACAGAATTCCACAGTCTTTTGATTTCATTTCATTATAAATGGCTCACTTCAGCTCACAGATGGTTCTGATTTCCACAAGCAGCTCAAAGTTTTCCCATTACACGTCTAAAAATATCAGTTACAAATGCAGCTTTTAATTGTTTTTGTTTCAGTGAGTTCCTGACTGTTAAAAGTGGATTCTCCTGGAAAATCAACAGCTGCTGAGGTGAGTCGTCCTGTGATTCTTAATATTCACAACACTGTGTATATTGCTCTCTTCACTGTGTCAAACCATGTTCCCCAGAAAGCTTTGTGGTGGAGAATGACCCTTTATTGCAGTCAATGCTAGGTAGTGGTAAAATCCGGCACCTACAGGTACAAATCCATTGCTACTGAGCTCAGATATCATATAGATGGGGCACCCCAAACATGGAGACCGGAGACTAGCAGTCAGCACTAAAGCACTATTTTATTCAGCTTTTTGTAGGTTTGTGATTAGAGTTGATCTAGACCACAGGAACCAGATGAGTCCTCCACACAATCTAATGGTGCTTTTCCACTGCGTGGTACGGCTCTGCTCGGTTTGCGTTTCCACTGCAGTTTAGTATCGCTTTGGAGTGGGCGGGATTATTCGCCTGTCGTTAGTTGAGCTGCCTCTACTGTCGTGACTCCTGGAAAAATGTTTCATTTTGCGTTGCCCCATCAAGCTCTTGCTAGATCCACTCCTCTGCTATCAGCGAGAGGAACGTCTGTACTTCCTCGAGACCACGAAACAGCCACTTTTTGGTTGTTAAAAAAGGTGCGCTTCCTTTGCTGGCTGTGCTGATTTAAATCTAGTGGTTAAGTTGTGCCTGTGTCGTACAATAAGACTGACTCAAAGATGACTGTTGTCACGGTCTTGTGACCAAAGATAGCCTACGATTATTTTCTGACAGTGTCAAACTCCGCATGATCATCGCGCAGTGTTTGCTGCAACGATCCACATTTACTGACCAGCCAATAAAACTGCAACATGAAAACATAAAACTGCTTACCTCAAGCTTTTTTCCTTCCTCTTTCACCACTTCCACATCAAGCACAGACAAACTACAACTGTTAAAGTGTGGTTCATCATGCTCTTTTTGTTTACCACTAGCACATGCTAATGATGTTTTATTCTTATATAGTAACATGTCGTAGCGTACGAGTCAATGGGTGTCATCATCGTACAGTCTACATGCATGTCGTACCCAAGTTTATTAGATTCATGTCACGTAGTGTGATCCGCAATGGTCTTATAGGATTGTTAAAATCGTGCAGAGTGTAGAATGCTTTAGTATAGATAGTTTTGTTTGATCAAAGCTTGTCTCTGAGAAGCAAAACAGGGAGTCCGTGACCTGCAGGAGTCGATCCGCTGTGGCATGAGCTCAAATCAGACACAGTGTGCACCCCAATCTCAGTACAGTTACAGGATGGTTGGTCATAGGGACTCAGGATAAAACATTATCAAGCGGTTCAAATGTTTGAGAGTAGTATGTACCAGTGTTGTGAAGCGCCTTTTGAAATTTTAGTGTCCCTTTACATTATCATGAGTGTGTGTGTTTTTTTATTTATTTTTTTTTTTAATTTTTTTATTTGATCACTTAACTACTTTTCGTAGTAATGCAGGAGCCTCCATCCTCGTGTGCAGACCTGACTCATGAAGGTAGGCAAGTGCAATAAGGCACTTTCTGCAACCTTTTTATTAATTTTTTCAATTATATACTCGTATGGATTTTCTGTGGCCTCCACCCTTATAGTGGTTTGGCACCTCCATAGTCCCTGAGCCGAAGCTGCTGTCCGCTCCTCTTTGGCTGGACTGAGACCTTGATTCTACCAGAGGACATGACATCACATTCTTCCAGACCCCACACTAAATGAGTATGTTTGCTTTCTGTAATATCTTGAAATATATTTTTCTGTTTAAACAACTCCTTTTGTATTACAGATCCATTTTAACCTCACGTGTACTTTTCCTCCGGTTAGCTGGGATCTTTGAGTTGGATGTGTTATCCTTTACATGGAGTTCTTCGGTATTTACCTGAATAAGCCCCATGTCATCAACTTTTTTTTGCCTCATTTGCACTTGGCCTTTGGAAATGTGGAGAATATTGGTTCAGTTTCTTATGCCATTTAAAGAGCCGTATTAAACCAGACACGGATGCACTTCTCACACCATGAACAGGTTTGCTTCTCTTAAATGTCTAGAAATTTGCTCTCTATGCATCTCATTTGAGTTTGATTTGGTTCACATTTAACCCTAATGTCTCATACTGTCTTCCAGCTGAGCTGGGTGGCTTCTTGGATGAGTTGGATGTGCTCCTGTCCAGTTTCTGAATGGCAGCTTGCTTGTATTCTTTGAGACTGATGTAGGTGAGTCCTGCAGTTGTCTTTCTCCAAAATTAAGCTCTATTAGGCTTGTTTGGTCTTTCAACTCATGAAATATTGAAATTTCTTCTATAAATTTCTAACTGATCAAATAAGACTCCTTAATTTGTGTATATTATCTTTAATGGGTTTAGCCATGTTCTCCAGCAAAGCTGTTGTGGATTGTGTCCATCCTTCAATTCATCTTTATCAGCCAGTGTTAGGTTTAATGTGGAGCAGAACCGATAGACGGGTGCAGATACAAAACCACAAGCTTAAATGTCAGAGACAGGGGTGCCCCGAACACAGAGATGAGACAAATTAGGTGGAGAGATGTCTTAATGTGCACAAAGCTGTAGGGATGGCTCATCCTTGGTGCGTTAACTTAAGTCAAAACTAACCGGTTTCTTCTGTTCTTATCAGTGCACTGTATTTAAAGTATTCTTAACCGTTTTAATTAATTTTTAAATCAATTTTTAAATCCTTCAAAGTTTTCATTTCTTGCTTTTATGATTTTAATTCCTTTTTGTGAAGCGCTTTTTTTTTTTTTTTTTTTTTTTTTTTTTTTTTTTTTAAAAAAAAAAAATTACCATTGTGCATTAGTGACTATCATATGAATAAACTTGCCTTGCCTCAGTGTGGACGTATGTGTTGTAGTTTGCATGTCAGCATGGTTTGTGCCCATTTGTATTTAATTATGCATTTATTTCCTTTTTCATTTCAGTTCTTTTTTTCCTGTTTTGTATTGTGTACTTGTGCACTCTGTGTTTGTGTACTTTTTCCTTTTGTATTCATTTAAAAAAAAAATTCTATTGCATTTGTTACATAGTGCATATCTATACTTTTGTGCATTCTGTGTTAATTGGTGTTTCAATTTAATGTTTTTGGGCATGTCTATTTTTGCTGTTATGTAGGCTTTGTGCTTGGTTTATACTACTTTTGATTTGCATATTTCTCTTTTTTGTTTTGCACATCTCACACCTTTTTGTTTTATGGCTGTCTGGCAGTTTGTATGCTGACATCTGTAGCAGCAGTTAATTCAGCTTGGACTTGACAAAGTCTTCCCCCAGTTTGTTCTTTCAGATCTCTCACCAAGAACGTGATGCATTTCATGTAGTTAACGTCAGCTTTGACTTGACTTCCAGCTCTTCCAGGTCTGCTCTGCAGCTTGTAGTGTGATGTGCAGCTGTCCTGTTCTTTTATGGGAGCAAACTTGTCTTTAACTTTAGTGCTCACCTAGATGAGTGTCACTCTTATGATTTTCAAGCTAATGCTATGTGTACATCTAGTGCAGGGAGTGTTGCAAGCTCTGTAGTTTTAGACATGTTGATTTTAAGGCTCTCTTGTTGTGGTCATAGTATCTGCCCCTCTATAAGCACTGCCTTTGCTTTCAGGTCTGCTGGTGATCCTTATGCTCTGTTCTATGGGTCCTCTAAGGTCTGTCCACTCAGCTGGTCCTCCAGGGGCCTTTATCAACTGGCATGTTAAGATGTTGCAGATCTGTTGGCTCCCCAGATGCTCGTCAAATCGCTGGAACTCCTAATTCCTCTCTCTCTGGAAGGCTGGAGCCTCCAGCTTGGAATGTCCTCTAGGCCTACTGACTTGACATTGGCTCACAACTGTCAAACCGAACTTGGCGCTTTACTTTTTCTCCCTTGGGCTCATTCTACCAGTGGTTCCTGGACTTTATAGTGTTCTACTCAGTGCAGACCGTCCTTCTGTTTGTTTCAATGCACCATGTGCAAACTTTGCAGAGTCTGTTTATCTGGTATGACTACAGAGTAGTAACTTGCAACACTTATCTGTAAAGATGTCCCTGTGCAGTTGTGTTGCTTTTATGACTTTTAAAATGGAAGTAATTTTTGAATAAAAGCAGTAATTCAATGAAAGTAAATTTTTTTTTTGGGGCGACCAATCTGTCTAGGGTTGAGTTAGGGTTGAGTTAGGGTTGAGTTAGGGTTGAGTTAGGGTTGAGTTAGGGTTGAGTTAGGGTTGAGTTAGGGTTGAGTTAGGGTTGAGTTAGGGTTGAGTTAGGGTTGAGTTAGGGTTGAGTTAGGGTTGAGTTAGGGTTGAGTTAGGGTTGAGTTAGGGTTGAGTTAGGGTTGAGTTAGGGTTGAGTTAGGGTTGAGTTAGGGTTGAGTTAGGGTTGAGTTAGGGTTGAGTTAGGGTTGAGTTAGGGTTGAGTTAGGGTTGAGTTAGGGTTGAGTTAGTGTTGAGTTAGGGTTGAGTTAGGGTTGAGGTAGGGTTGAGTTAGGGTTGAGTTAGGGATTGAGTGGGTTTATTAGGTTGATTTAGGGTTGAAGTTAGGGTTTGGGTTGGGTTTTGGTTTGGGTTTGGGTTAGGTTTGGGTTTGGTTTGGGTTTGGGTTTGGGTTTGGGTTAGGGTTAGGGTTAGGTTAGGTTAGGTTAGGGTTAGGTTAGGGTTAGGGTTAGGGTTAGGTTAGGGTTAGGGTTAGGGTTAGGGTTAGTGTTTAGGGTTAGGGTTAGGTTTGGTTTAGGTTAGGTTAGGGTTGGGTTAGGTTAGGTTAGAGTTAGGGTTAGGGTTAGGTTAGGTTAGGGTTAGGTTAGGTTAGGGTAGGGTTAGGGGAGGGTTAGGGTTAGGGTTAGGTTAGGGTTAGGTTTGGTTTGGGTTAGGGTTAGGTTAGGGTTTAGGTTAGGGTTAGGGTTAGGTTAGTTAGGTTAGGTTAGGTTAGGTTAGGTTAGGGTTTAGGTTTAGGTTAGGTAGGTAGGGTTAGGGTTAGGTTAGTTGGTTAGGTTAGGGTTAGGTTAGGGTAGGTTAGGGTTAGGGTTAGGGTTAGGGTTAGGGTTGGGTTAGGGTTGGGGTTTGGTTAGGTTAGGTTAGGGTTAGGGTGAGGGGTAGGTTAGGGTTAGGGTTAGGGTTAGGTTAGGTTAGGTTCGGTTGGGTGAGGGTTAGGTTAGGGTTAGGGTTAGTTAGGTTAGGTTAGGGTAGGGTTAGGGTTAGGGTTAGGGTGAGGGAAGGTTGGGTGGGGTTAGTTAGGGTTAGGGTTAGGGTTAGGTTAGGGTTAGGGTTTGGGGTAGGTTAGGGTTAGGGTTAGGTTAGGGTAGGTGAGGTTAGGGTTAAGTTTAGGGTTAGGTTAGGGTTAGTAGGGTTAGGTTAGGGTTAGGGTTAGGTTTTGGTTTGGGTTAGGGTTTGGGTTAGGGGTAGGTTAGGTTAGGGTTAGGTTTAGGGTTGGGTTAGGGTTAGGTTAGGTTAGGGTAGGTTAGGGTTAGGGTTAGGGGTAGGTTAGGTTAGGTTAGGGTTAGGGTTAGGTTAGGGAGGGAGGTAGGGTTAGGGTGAGGGGTAGGGTTAGGTTAGGGGTAGGTTAGGTTAGGGGGTTAGGGTTAGGTTTGGGGTGAGGGTTAGGGTTAGGTTAGGTTTAGGGTTAGGGTAGGGTTAGGGTAGGGTAGGTTAGGGTAGGGTTAGGGTAGGGTAGGTTAGGGTAGGGTTAGGGTTTTAGTGTGGTTGGGTTGGGGTTAGGGTTAGGTTGAGGGTTAGGTTAGGTTAGGGTTAGGTTAGGTTAGGTTAGGGTTAGGGTGAGGGTTAGGGTTTGGGTTGGGGTTGGGTTTGGTTTTGGGTTAGGGTTAGGGTTAGGTTAGGTAGGTTAGGGTTAGGGTTGGGTTATGGTTAGGGTTAGGTTAGGTTAGGTTAAGGTTAGGTTAGGTTAGGTTAGGGTTTGGGTTTGGGTTAGGTTTTGGTTTGGGTTTGGGTTTGGGTTGGGGTGAGGGTTAGGTTAGGGGTAGGGTTAGGTTAGGGTTAGGGGTAGGGTTATGGTTAGGGTTAGGTTAGGTTAGGTTAGAGTTAGGGTTAGTTAGGGTTAGGGTTGTGGTTAGGGTTGGGTTAGGGTTAGGGGGAGGTTAGGGTTAGGTTAGGGTTAGGTAAGGTTAGGTTAGGTTAGGTTAGGTTAGGGTTAGGTTGGGTTGGGGTTGGGTTAGGGGTAGGGTGAGGTTAGGGGTAGGGGTAGGGGTAGGTTCGGTTAGGGTTAGGGGAGGGTGAGGGTTTAGGGTTAGGGTGAGGGTTAGGGTTATGGTTAGGGGTAGGGTTAGGGTTAGGGTAGGGGTTAGGGTGAGGTTAGGTTTAGGGTTAGGTTAGGTTGGGTTAGGTTAGGTTAGGGTTAGGGTTATGGTTAGGGTTAGGGTGAGGGTTGGGTGAGTTAGGGTTAGGGTTAGGTTAGGGTTAGGTTAGTTAGGGTTAGTTAGGTTAGGGTTAGTTAGGGTTAGAGTTAGGTTAGGGTTAGTTAGGGTTAGGTTAGGTTAGGTTAGGGGTGGGTTAGGGTTGGGGTAGGTTAGTTTATGGGTAGGTTAGGGAGGGTTAGGGTTAGGGTTAGGGTTTGTTAGGGTTAGGGTTAGGGTTAGTGAGGGTTAGGTTAGGTTAGGTTAGGTTAGTTAGGGTTAGGGTTAGGGTTGGGTTGAGGTTAGGGTTAGGTTAGGTTAGGGTTAGGGTTAGTTGGGTTAGGGTTAGGGTTAGGGTTAAGTTAGGGTTAGGTTAGGTTAGGGTTAGGTTAGGTGAGGGTTAGGGTTGGGTTAGGGTTAGGTGAGGGTTAGGGTTAGGTTTAGGGTTAGTTAGGGTTAGGTTAGGGGTAGGTTAGGGTTCGGGGTTAGGTTAGGGTTAGGGAGGGTTAGGGTTAGGGTTCGGTTAGGTTAGGGTTAGGTTAGGTTAGAGTTAGTTAGTTCGGTTAGGTTAGGTTAGGGTTAGGGTTAGGTGGGGTTAGGTTAGGTTAGGTTAGGTTAAGGTTAGGTTAGGTTAGGTTAGGGTTAGGGTTGGTTTAGGTTAGGTTAGGTTAGGTTAGGTTAGTTAGGGTTTGGGTTTGGGTTAGGGTTAGGGTTGGTTAGGTTAGGGTTAGGGTTAGGGTTAGGGTTAGGTTTGGGGTTAGGTTAGGTTAGGTTAGGTTTGGGTTAGGTTAGGGTTGGGGTAGGGTGGGGTTGGGTTTGGGGTTAGGGTTAGTTAGGGTTAGGGTTAGGGTTAGGTTAGGGTTAGGTGAGGTGAGGGGGAGGGGTAGGTTAGGGTTAGGGTTAGGGTTAGTTAGGTTTAGGGTTAGGGTTAGGGTTTAGGGGTAGGTTAGGTGAGGGTTAGGGTTATGGTAGGGTTAGGGTGAGGTTAGGGGGAGGGTTAGGGTGAGGGTGAGGGTAGGGTTAGGGTTAGGTTAGGTTAGGTAGGGGTAGGGTTAGGTTAGGTAGGGTGAGTGCGGGGGAGGTTGGGTTAGGTTAGGGTTAGGTTAGAGTTAGGGTTAGGTTAGGTTAGGGTTAGTTAGGTTAGGTTAGGTTAGGTTAGGGTTAGGGTTGGGTTAGGGTTGGGGTAGGTTAGGTTAGGTTAGGTTAGGGTAAGGTTAGGTTAGGTTAGGTTAGGTTCGGGTTGTAGGGTTTTGGTTTGGGTTTGGGTTTGGGTTGGGGTGGGGGTTAGGGTTAGGTTGGGTTAGGGTTGGGTGAGGGTTAGGGTTGGTGAGGGTTAGGGTTAGGGTTAGTTAGGTGTCGGGGGTAGGGGGTTGAGTTAGGGGGTAGGGAGGTTAGGTTCGGGTGGTAGGGTTGGGTGAGTTAGGTAGGTTAGGTTTAGGGGGTAGGGTAGGGGAGGGGTAGGGTAGGGGGAGGGGTAGGGTAGGGTTAGGGTTAGGTTAGGTTAGGTTAGGGTTTAGGTTAGGGTTAGGGTTAGAGTTAGGGTTAGGGTTAGGGTTAGGGGTTGGTTAGGTTAGGGTTAGGGTTGGTTAGGGTTAGGGTTAGGGTTTGGTTTTGGTTTGGGTTTGGGTTAGGTTAGGGTAGGGTTAGGTTGGGTTAGGGTTTGGTTAGGTTAGGTTAGGTTAGGGTTAGGGTTAGGGGGTTAGGGTTAGGGTTAGGGTTAAGGTTAGGTTAGGGTTAGGTTGGGTAGGTTAGGGTTAGGGTTAGGGTGGGTTAGGGTAGGTTAGGTTAGGTTAGGGTAGGGGTTGGGTTAGGGTAGGGTTAGGGTAGGTTAGGTTAGGTTAGGGTTAGGGTTAGGTTGGGGTAGGGTTGGGTTAGGTTAGGTTAGGTTAGGGTTTGGTTAGGGTTAGGTTAGGGTTGGGTTAGGGTTAGGGTTAGGTTAGGTTGGGTTAGGGTGAGGGTTAGGGTTGGTTAGGGTTAGGGTAGGGTTAGGTTAGGTTAGGTTAGGTTAGGGTTAGGTTTAGGGTTAGGGTTGGGTTTAGGGTTTGGGTTAGGGTTAGGGTTTAGGGTTAGGGTTGGGTTAGGGTTTGGTTTGGGTTAGGGTTAGGGTTAGTTTAGGTTAGGTTAGGGTTAGGTTAGGATAGGGTTAGGGTTAGGTTAGGGTTAGGGTTAGGGTTTGGGTTCGGGTTAGGGTTAGGTTAGGGTTAGGGTTTTTAGGGTTAGGGTTAGGGTTAGGGTGAGGTTAGGGGTAGGTTAGGGTTAGGGTAGGGTTAGGTTCGGTTTAGGGTTAGGGTTAGGGTTAGGGTGTAGGGTTAGGGTTAGGGTTAGGGGTAGGTTAGGGTAGGGTTAGGGTGAGGTTAGGGTTAGGGTTAGGTTAGGGTTAGGGTAGGGTTCGGGTTTAGGGGGTTAGGTGAGGGTTAGGGTTAGGGTTAGGTTTGGGTTTGGGTTAGGGTTAGGGTTGGTGTTGGGGTTAGGGTTAGGGTTGGGTTGAGGGTTAGGGTTAGGGTTAGGTTAGGTTAGGGTTAGGGTAGGTTAGGGTTAGGGTTAGGGTTAAGGGTTAAGGGTTAGGTTAAGGGTTAGGTTAGGTTAGGGTTAGGTTGGGGTAGGTTAGGTTAGGGTTAGGTTAGTTAGGGTGAGGGTTAGGGTTAGGTTAGGTTAGGTAGGGTTAGGGTTAGGGTTAGGTTAAGGGTTAGGTTAGGGTTAGGGTTAGGTGAGGGTTAGGGGTTAGGGTTAGGGGGGGTTAGGGTTAGGTTAGGGTTAGGTAGGTTAGGGTTAGGTTAGGGTTAGGGTTTGGGTTTGGTTTGGGTTGGGGTTTGGTTTGGGTTTGGTTTGGGGTTGGGTTGGGGTTGGGGTTAGTTAGGGTTAGGTTAGGGTTAGATTAGGTTAGGTTAGGTTAGGTTAGGTAGGGTTAGGTTAGGTTAGTTAGGGTTAGATTAGGGTTAGGTTAGGTTAGGTTAGGGTTGGGGTTGGGTTAGGTTAGGTGAGGGTTAGGGTGAGGTTAGGTTAGGGTTGGGTTAGGTTAGGGGTAGGTTAGGGTTAGGTTAGGTTGGGGTTAGGGTTAGGGTAAGGGTAGGGGTAGGGTTAGGGTTAGGGTTAGGGTAGGGTGAGGTTAGGTTAGGGTTAGGTTAGGTTAAGGTTAGGTTAGGTTAGGTTAGGTTAGAGTTAGGGTTAGGGTGAGGGTTAGGGTAAGGGTTAGGGTTAGGTTAGGTTAGGTAGGTTAGGGTTAGGTTAGGGTTAGGTTAGGGGTAGGTTAGGGTTAGTTAGGGTTAGGGTTAGGGTTAGGTTAGGTTAGGTTAGGTTAGGGTAGGTTAGGGTAGGTTAGTTAGGGTGAGTTAGGGTTAGGTTAGGTTTGGGTTAGGGTTGGGGTAGGGTTAGGGTTGGGTTTGGGGTTGGGGTTGGGTTTAGGTTTAGGGTTAGGGTTAGGGTTTAGGGTTGGGTTAGGGTTAGGGTTTGGTTAGGGTGAGGGTTAGGGTGAGGGTTAGGGTGAGGGTAGGGGTAGGTTAGGGGGGGGTTAGGGTTAGGTAGGTTAGGGTTAGGGTTAGGGTTGGGTTGGGTTAGGTTAGGTTAGGTTAGGGGTTAGGGTTAGGTTAGGGTTAGGGTTAGGTTAGGGTTAGGTTAGGGTGGGTTAGGGTTAGGTTGGGTTATTAGGGTTAGGTTAGGTTAGGTTAGGATAGGTTAGGTTAGGGTTAGGTTAGGTAAGTTAGGTTAGGGTTAGGTTAGGTTAGGGTTAGGTAGGGGGTTGGGTTTTGGTTTGGGTTTGGGTTTGGTTTTGGGTTAGGGTTGGGTTAGGGTTAGTTAGGTTAGGGTTAGGTGGGGTTAGGGTTAGGTTAGGTTAGGGTTTAGGGTTAGGTTAGGGTGTAGGTTAGGGTTAGGTTAGGTTAGTTTAGTGAGGGTTAGGGTTAGGGTTAGGTTAGGTTCGGGTTAGGGTTAGGGTTAGGTTAGGGTTAGGGTTAGTGAGGGTTAGGTTAGGTTAGGGTTAGGGTTTGGGTTTGGTTTGGGTTGGGGTTGGGGTTAGGTTTGGTTTAGGTTAGGTTAGGTTAGGGTTAGGGTTTAGGGTTAGGTTAGGTTAGGTTAGGTTAGGGTTTAGGGTTAGGTTAGGGTTAGGTTAGGGTTAGGTTAGGGTTTAGGTTAGGGTTAGGGTTAGGGTTAGTTAGGTTAGGGTTAGGTTAGGGTAGGTTAGGGTTAGGTTAGGGTTAGGGTTCGGGTTAGGGTTAGGGTTAGGGTTGGGTTTTGGTTAGGGTTAGGGTTAGGGTTAGAGTAGGGTTAGGGTTAGGGTTAGGTTAGGGTTAGGTTGGGTTAGGTTAGGTTAGGTTAGGTTAGGGTTTAGGGTTAGGTTTGGGTTTGGTTTGGGTTAGGTTAGGTTAGGTTAGGGTTAGGGTTAGGGTAGGTGGGTTTAGGGTTAGGGTTAGGGTAGGGTTAGTTAGGGTTAGGGTTAGGTTTAGGTTTGGGGTTGGGGTTGGGTTTAGGTTTAGGGTTAGGGTTAGGGTTAGTGTTAGTTAGGGGTAGGGTTATGGTTAGGTTAGGTTAGGGTTAGGGTTAGGGTTTAGGTTAGGTTAGGGTTAGGGTAGGTTAGGTTAGGGGTAGGTTAGTTAGGTTACGGTTAGGGTTGGGGTTAGGGTAGGGTTTGGGTTAGGGTTAGGGTTTAGGGTTAGGGTTAGTTAGGGTTAGGTAGGGTTAGGTTTAGGTTGGGTTAGGTAGGGTGAGGTTAGGTTAGGGTTAGGTTAGGGTTAGGGTTAGGGTTAGGTTAGTTTAGGGTTAGGGTTAGGGTTAGGGTTGGGGTTAGGTTTAGGTTGGGTTAGGGTTTGGTGAGGGTTAGGGTGAGGGTTAGGGTTAGGTTATGGTTAGGTTAGGTTAGGGTTAGGGTTAGGGTTAGGGGTTAGGGTTAGGTTAGGTTAGGGTAAGGTTAGGTTAGGTTAGGTTAGGTTAAGGTTAGGTTAGGTTAGGTTAGGTTAAGGTTAGGGTTAGGTTAGGTTAGGTTAAGGTTAGGTTAGGTTAGGTTAGGTTAAGGTTAGGTTAGGTTAGGTTAGGTTAAGGTTAGGTTAGGTTAGGTTAGGGTTAGGGTTAGGTTCGGGTTAGGGTTAGGTTAGGGTTAGGGTTTAGGGTAGGGTTAGGTTAGGGTTTGGTGTAGGGTTAGGGTTCGGGGTAGGGTTAGGTTAGGTTTAGGTTAGGGTTAGGTTAGGTTGGTTGGTTAGGGTTTATGTAAGGGTTAGGGTTCGGGTTTAGGTTGTTAGGGTTCGGTTTCTGTTCGGTTCTGGTTGGGTTAGTGTTCGTAGGTTTAGGGTTAAGGTTAGGTTTGGGTATGGTTAGGGTTAGGTTAGGATTCGGTTAGGTTAGGTTAGGTCAGGTTAGGTATGGTGGGTTCGTTAGGGTTTCGGGGTAGTTCGGTGTTTAGGTTAGGTTTAGGGTAGGGTTAGGGTTAGGTTAGGTTAGGGTTAGGTTAAGGGTTAGGGTCGTTAGGGTTAGGGTTAGGTTAGGTTAGGTTAGGTTGGTTAGGGTTAAGGGTTAGGGTTAGGGTTAGGGTTAGGTTAGGGTTAGGTTAGGTTAGGTTAGGGTTTGGGTTAGGGTTAGGGTTTGGTTTTGGTTTGGGTTTGGGTTTGGTTTGGGTTTGGTTAGGGTTAGGTTAGGTTTAGGTTTAGGGTTAGTTAGGTTAGGGTTAGGTTAGGGTGGGGTTGTTAGGTTAGGTGTAGGGTTAGGGTTAGGGTTAGGGTTCGGGTTAGGGTTAGGTTAGGGTTAGGTTAGGGTTTGGGTTGGGGTTGGGGTTGGTGTTGGGTTAGGTTAGGGTTAGGTTAGTTAGGTTAGGGTTAGGGTTAGTTAGGTTAGGGTTAGGGTTAGTTAGGGTTAGGGTTAGGTTAGGGTTTAGGGTTAGGTTAGGTTAGGTTAGGATAGGTTAGGTTAGGTGGGTTCTGGTTTGGTTTGGTTTTGGTTTGGGTTTGGGTTTGGTTTAGGGTTTGGGTTAGGGTTAGGGTTCGGGTTAGGTTAGGGTTAGGTTTAGGGTTGGTTAGGGTTAGGGTTGGTTAGGGTTAGGTTAGGGTAGGGTTAGGTGAGGGTTAGGGTTGGGTTAGGGTTTGGGTTAGGGTTAGGTTTTGGTTTGGGTTTGGGTTTGGGTTGGGTTTGGTTAGGGTTAGGGTAGGGTTAGGTTAGGGTTAGGTTATGGTTAGGTTAGGGTTAGGGTTCGGGTTAGGTTTAGGTTCGGGTTAGGTTCGGGTTAGGTTAGGTTAGGGTAGGGTTCGTTAGGGTTAGGTTGGGGTTGGGTGAGGGTTAGGGTAGGGTTAGGGTAGGGTTAGGGTTAGGTTAGGTTTAGGGTTAGGGTAGGTTAGGTTAGGGTTAGGGTAGGTTAGGGGGGGTTAGGTTAGGTTAGTTAGGTTAGGTTAGGTTAGGTTAGTTAGGTTAGGTTAGGTTAGGTTAGGGTTAGGGTTAGGGTTTAGGGTTAGGGTTAGGGTTAGGTTAGGGTTTGGGGTTAGGGTTAGGGTTAGGGTTTGTTAGGGTTAGGGTTAGGGTTAGGTAAGGGTTAGGGTTAGGGTTAGGTTAGGTTAGGTAGGGTTAGGGTTAGTTAGGGTTAGGCTTAGGGTTAGGGTTAGGGTTAGGTTTAGGGTAGGGTTAGGGTTAGGTTAGGGTTAGGTAGGGTTAGGTTAGGGTAGGGTTAGGTTAGGTTAGGTTAGGTAAGGTTAGGTTAGGTTAGGTTAGGTTAAGGTTAGGTTAGGTTAGGTTAGGTTATGGTTAGGTTAGGGTTGGTTTGGGTTAGGGTTAGGGTTTGGTTTTGGTTTGGGTTTGGGTTTGGTTTTGGGTTTGGGTTAGGGTTAGGGTTAAGGTTAGGTTAGGGTTAGGTTAGGGTTAGGGTTAGGTTAGGGGTTAGGGTTAGGTTAGGGTTAGGTAGGGTTAGGGTTAGTTAGGGTTAGGGTAGGGTTAGGGTTAGTTAGGGTTAGGGTGAGGTTAGGGTTAGTTAGGGTTAGGTTAGATAGGGTTAGGTTAGGGTTAGAGTTAGGTTAGGTTAGGTTAGGTTAGTTAGGTTAGGTTAGGTTAGGTTAGTTAGGTTAGGTTAGGTTAGGTTAGTTAGGTTAGGTTAGGTTAGGTTAGTTAGGTTAGGTTAGGTTAGGTTAGGGTTCGGGTTAGGTTAGGGTTAGGTTAGGTTAAGGTTAGGTTAGGTTAGGTTAGGTTAGTTAGG
>JADLZN010001800.1:0-25208 GCA_018155175.1 Sinocyclocheilus anophthalmus | reverse complement strand
CATTAACATTGCAGGATTCTTCAAATGATCAAGGAGTCCAGGAGAGCTTTGGTAGCATTTGCACCGAGTTATTGGAAGATGTTGGTTCCTGCTCCACTGCATCCAGTGATACCATAATTCTGTCTTCTCCAGGGAGAACCTCCTCCCTTCGTAATGTGCCTTGGCCAGCTCAGTTTGAAATAACTACCTTCTCCCTTGACACTGAGCTCATTCTACAAGCAGCAAATTAAGCTAACAGAAAGGATGGAACCTTACTTTGCAATCCTGCAGTAAAATCCAACATTCTGGACAAACTAGCAGAGAGCATCTTTGTCTACACATCCTATCCTTCAAGTGCACAAAGGGAGCAGGTTGCTGAAGCCCTGGTTATGAAACACCCATGTTTGAGGGACCCAGTATCCTTCAATGGTTTATATAGTTGGCACAACAGCCTGAAGTACAAACTTGGAAATTACAGAGCAAAGGTGAAACACCTTGGAATACCAGAGCTAAATGTAAACTGTCTCAAGAGAAAGTTAGCTGCAGATAAAACTCCAGCAAAAAACTGGAAAAAAGCAAAGAAATCTGAGGTTAACTACCTCCCGCCTCACCCTCAAGGCGAAACTGATGCATCCCTTGAAAAGGAGAGAGTAAAGCTTCTCTATGAGTACAAGAAGAGAGACAACAACAGAGTCATTAATGAAATGATGTCAAAAACCTTCTCATTGCGTCGTAAAGATGTGATCCAGAAACTACCTGTGATTGACTTAAATGCTCGATGGCCTGCCCTGTTTGAGTTTTCCCAGGTATGTAGAACATTTTAATACTTTTCTGATTACTTTTGGAATACCAGTGCTTTGCCTGACAAGGTGGCAGTAGTGTGGCATTTCCTGAAACTAAGCTGCTAACTTAATTAAACTCAAACCATGCACTTGAATGAACTTTCATCTGGTGTAGCATCTCTTGCCAGGCGTCGGACCACCTAAATGTTGTTCTTTGTGTATTTCTAGGGTTACTTTATCTATTGTAATCTGTTTCTCTTTCTCTGTGTCTCTAATTCTTTTCTCTCAGTATCTAATGATATTTGTCCATCTCTCTCTGTCTCTTTGGCAGATCGAGGAGGAATTCCGAAGGATAACACTGAAGCCACTACAGTCCACATTTCTAGGGAAGTTGGACCAGTGCACACCTAAATTGTTGAGTCTATACAGGAAGAAGGGAGGAGCTGTAGGGAAGAAACTTGATGAGACCCTTGACATCATAAATGAGGCATGTACTTTTAATATTATAGCAGTTAGTTTAATGTTGTAACATTCTGATGTCTGTACTGAAGATAATCTCATATGTTTGTAGGACAACAACATTGAATCCCGAAGATAAACTGTGATCAGAGGCCTCATTATCTACCTTGGTGAAAAGACGGAGGAGTTAATAAAGGACTACCAGGTAAAGAAAATATATTTCTGCCCTCTCACTTGTTATGAATGCATACTGAAGGATTCTCAAATTTATTTCTTGATTTATGTATACACGGCTCTCTCCACAAAAATATTTTTCAATTCACACAAGATAGTTATTATAGTACAAAGTATACATCAATATATTCAAATTTACCACAGCAACCATGTAATCCCACCCAGATTTCTGTTTAGATGGAGAGTAAAGACCTATGTGCATTCTTTACATTAGCAAACAAAAATTAGGTTTAATTCTCTCTGGTATGTTTCACAGGTTTGTGATGATGATGATGATGATGCTGCAGCCATCCAAGAGGACCTCACTTCATTTGTACTTCATCTTTGTGGTCAGCAAAGCCAGGGAAGGAGGTCACAAGAAGCAAGCAGTAATAGCCATCGAGGGAACAGAGGTCATTTTTGGTATTCCCAGTGTAGCCCATGCTTGCACCTACCTAATGGGCCTTATTTATGCTTTGGAACTAAGCTATCCAAAGAAACTGAAATACACGTTCAAGGTTTTCCAGAAGATCTTCCTGGAGCTGGAGGACGTTAACAAAAAAATGTCCTCCAAAGTCCACGATCTCAAAGTCAGCTTACTGGCCTAAAAGCCATACAGACATTGTTGAAGGTAGAGGGTTTAAGTTAGGTCCCTCTGTTAAAGTTTAAAAGTTCAATTTCTCAGGTTCTCCTAATGCACTTTCTCGAGTAGAACTACTACATTTTCATATGGGGACCAAATATGACACTGAAGAAGTGAGAAACATGGGACTCGGAAAATATTTTGCACAATGTGAATTTATTGTAATTTTTTTGTGATTTAAGCTACCTGAAGAAACTGAAATGCAGGCTTTCCAGATGATCTTCCTGGAGCAGGAGAATGGAAACCAAAAATTCCACGTTCTCAAAGTCAGCTTACTGGCATAAAAGCCATACAGACATTGTTGAAGGTAGAGGGTCTGAGTTAGGTCCCTCTGTTAAAGATTTACAGTGCGCTTTCTGAGGTTCTTTCAATGCACTTTCTCAAGTTACACAATTACTGTTTCATATAGGGACTATGTGAGTCTGTTAATGTTTAATGTGCATTGGACGGAAAGATGACTGTCAAAAAGTGAGAAACGTGACGTGGAAAAATATTTTGCTCTGAATTTATATCAGTAGAAACCCAAAGAAACTTCACTGTAGGTTTCTTAGAAGATCTGCTCCATTTTCACAAGTGGATCGTGTTTGTGAGCTTGTTGTTTTAAAGTCTTGAGAGCACGTTACTGTTACTGTTAAGGAACAAAAAACACAATTGTATAGAAAATATTCTGTACAAAGTAATTTTTTTTATTGAAAAAAGTCCTTACAGAAAGTGTTCAGTCATTTAAAATGTTTTGAAATAGAAGTTAAACATCCGGTTGGTATGTTGAGACTGACAGATGTCCATTTAATATTATGGGCAACCCTTTGCCACAGCATGCATATATTGAGATGTATTGAGTGGATTAAGGTAAAATTTTGTGAGCATGTTCTTGAAATTCAGAGAATAAAGCCCGTCAACTTTGACTTAAGCTTTCCTCTAGCACCACAATTTTCTAATGTACACATGTCTTAATCTGTGAGGTGTGTGTGTATATTTGTTATACTGACACTGTCAGTTTTACTATCAAATGACCAAAATGTCAGCTTTATGTAATGTAATAACTAGATTTCCATATTTGATTAATACATTCTACTAACATTCCGTTGACAAGTACCAGTGGTTAAATAGTAAATAATTAACTATTTGCATTTATACTTTCAGTAGAAATACTCAGTTGCTAATTAAAAAATGTGAGTACATGTAACTTAAAAATAAACTAACAAATTTGGAAAAACAAAGTAGATCCCACTTGAAATTTGGAACATGGAAATACAAAAATTACTTTAATTCAATAAAAATACACATTTTAGAACTCTTAAAGGATGTATATGTCAGCATCACACAAAAAATGACTAAAGAATACTAAAATTTAAGTTACTTTATGTTAAACATTTTATCAACAGATAAAACATTAAGTAGTTTTTACAAAGACTAATTGTTCTGATCTCATAATACATTTATGCACAAAATTCAATCACCATGTTTTAAGTAAATCGCGCAGAAATTTTATCATTGTGGCCACCACAATCTCTCAGGAACTAAGTGGGACCTCACATTGACTCCATTGTGGACAAAGGCCCAGCAGAGGTTGTATCTTCCTTCCGCCACCTGAGGAAGTTCACCCCCCCTTTGAGCCACATGAGGCTGGCTGAAACTACTCTGCTATCATTGAGTCTGTCCTCTGCCCTTCTATAACTGTCTGGTTCAGCTCAGCTACCAAATCTGACCTCAGAAGACTACAGAGGGTAGTCCGGACTGCTGAGCGAATCATTGGTACAACCCTCCCTTCTCTTCAAGAACTGTACTCATCCAGAGTGAGCAAAAGGGCTAGCAAAATCACTCTGGACCCCTCACATCCAGCACACTCCCTCTTTGAACTGTTGCCATCTGGTCGACGCTACAGAGCTCTGAGCACCAGAACGGCCAGACACAGGAACAGTTTCTTCCCTCAGGCAATCCATCTCATGAACACTTGACAATAACTGTGGAACACACAACACTATTTATACACTCATACACTTATTTATCTAACACACATACTTAGTTTACACCTCAAATTTGCACATAATATACCTGTACATACAAAACTGTCTATTGTAATATACCTGCACATACAATTGTCAATTTATATATTTTTATTCCTTATTTACTTGTTCTATTTTTTTATTCTTCTTTTTATTATCTGTGTTTTTTGTTCTGTCGCTGTCATTCTGTTGCACTGCGGAAGCTTCTGTCATGAAAACAAATTCCTCGTATGTGAAAACATACCTGGCAATAAAGCTCATTCTGATTCTGATTCTATTGAAGAGACGCTTGTTAGCTATCTCTAGGCTGGGGTGACATTGACGTTGAAGGCTTCGGCCCTGCCATCTAAGCCACTCAAGGATACATCTCGCTTTAATGGTAGGGCACACGCGGCAGTAGGTCAAGCTGTTGCTGCCTTGCACACAATGTCAGTGTTGCAGGTGTACCAGGCTGATTTGCTGAAGGACTTTGACCAGGGTCAGGGTCGCTCCCCTGACGTGTTAGCTGAGTTTGCGCCGCACCACAGATCAGAATGCTGTGTGACTACCCAAGGCCCTCCTCCTAAGAGAAGTAGGTCACAGAGGAGACACGAGTCGAGAAAGAAGAAAGGGGATATAATGGAAGTAATCCAGCGCAGATGTGGTCTGCTATCTGGAGCTGATAGTGGTACTGGTTTTGCCTTTCGGAATTGTTCGCCACATCCTTTGAGGTGGTAGTCGATAAATTCAAGGAGGCGAAGGCACGCTCAGTGGCTTACAAATCTCTGTGAGGGGGAACCTGGCCCGTCATGGTCTGCGGGCTGAAGACAGGGCCAGGTGGTTAGTGTGACTACTCAAGGCCCTCCTCCTAAGAGAAGTAGGTCACAGAGGAGACACGAGTCGAGAAAGAAGAAAGGGGATATAAGGGAAGTAATCCAGTGCAGACGGGGTCTGCTATCTGGAGTTGATAGTGGTACTTAACATCCACTCACTTGCCTATCCCCTTTTGTTGAGGAATAACACCAGCCCTCCTTCTTTTTGGGGGCAGTCATTGCCTAATGGTGAGAGAGTCGGACTTGTAACCCAAAGTTTGCGTGTTCCAGTGTCAGTTCTGTCATGGAATTGTTGTAGGGACGAATAACCAGTGCTCCTAGGCTTGCCCGCGATAAGACGGTTCTGACGGGTACGCGGTGTTAATCCGTCAACAACGCGTAGTCACTTGCCCACCGTGTCCCCGACCCCCACTGTCCAGTTTTGATTTTTTTATAGTACTAAAAATCAGTTATGTTCAGTAAAAGAACGACACCGAAAAATTAAATCTTAACGCGGCTGCTCAATGCAGCAGCCGAACGACAGTCGCATCACAGATCATATTTCATTTATCCAGTGAGGAGAGTGAGGAGAGCTGACTGACGAGAAGAGTGGGGTGAGACAGACAAGATGATCGCAGATGATTTAGTTTCGAAACGAAATGCAAAAGCGCCTGTTTGGCAGTATTTTGGATTTTGAAATCCTGTTGACTTTTGCCGTTTATCTAAGGTTGATTTTGGAAGTTTTTTTAAACATTATTTTTTTTATTTAATTGGTTCCACATTGTTTGATGATTTTTACTTTTTAAACTTTGTGTCATTTATTTATTTCATTTGACATCAAGGTATGCCGTGCCTCCAAGCTTTCTTACTCGTTTTGCTATAAACGTTCTACGTTTCTTATTTATTTAGTTATATATTATACATGTTTACTTAGCCTATTTCCAGTTTTGTATACCTATTTAAACTTTATGTAAGTTTTTTGTTATTTTATATTAGGCATAGCCTGACCTATAGCATGGTTTATTTTTATTTGTTTTGTTAATAAAAGGTCTATGTTTTATATATAGGCTAAAGTAAGTTTGACGTTGTATTTTGTTGTTGCATTCCAGCAATTGATGCCGAATTGCCGCTATTTGAAAGTGAAAGTAAAATGCGCACGGTGTTTTTAAGCTATTTAAAAGCGAAGGAAAAGCGAGGAAAAGAAGGAAAATTCAAAAGAACTAAAAACGAACAATTCCTTTCCTCCGAATTGACGCTATTTGAACATGAAAGTAAAATGCACACACTGCTTTTACAAGCTATTTACCACACCATTTCTTTTGCATAGACTAGAAAACTTTGTTGGCATTAATGGAAGTGCATTAGCATGGTTCAAATCGTACTTATCTGACCGCCATCAATTCGTAGCAGTGAATGAAGAGGTATCATATCGATCACAAGTGCAGTATGGAGTACCTCAAGGCTCAGTACTAGGGCCATTACTCTTCACGCTTTACATGTTACCCTTGGGAGATATCATCAGGAAACATGGTGTTAGCTTTCACTGTTATGCTGTTGATACTCAGCTCTATGTTTCTTCGCAGCCCGGCGAAACATACCAATTTGAAAAACTTGCGGAATGCATAGTCGATATAAAAAACTGGATGATGAGTAATTTCTTACTGCTAAATTCTGAAAAAACAGGTGTTAATTATAGGACCTAAAAACTCTGCATATAATAACCTAGAACACTCTCTAAGACTTGATGGCTGCTCTGTCAATTCTTCGTCATCAGTTAGGAACCTAGGTGTGCTATTTGATAGCAATCTTTCGTTAGAAAGCCACGTTTCTAGCATTTGTAAAACTGCATTTTTCCATCTCAAAAATATATCTAAATTACGACCTATTCTCTCAATGTCAAATGCAGAAATGTTAATCCATGAGTTCATGACGTCAAGGTTAGATTATTGTAATGATTTATTGGGTGGTTGCTCTGCACACTTAATAAACAAACTCCACCTGGTCCAAAATGCAGCAGCTAGAGTTCTTACTAGAACCAGGAAGTATGACCATATTAGCCCGGTTCTGTCAACACTGCACTGGCTACCTATTAAACATCGTATAGATTTTAAAATCTTGCTTATTACTTATAAAGCCCTGAATGGTTTAGCACCTCAGTATTTGAATGAGCTCTTATTGCATTATAGTCCTCCACGTCCGCTGCGTTCTCAAAACTCTATTTGATAATATCTAGAATTTCAAAATCAACTGCGGGCGGCAGATCGTTTTCCTATTTAGTGCCCAAACTCTGGAATAACCTACCTAACATTGTTCGGGAGGCAGACACACTATTGCAGTTTAAATCTAGATTAAAGACCCATCTCTTTAACCTGGCTTACACATAACACACTAACACATTTCTAATATTCAAATCCATTAAAGGATTTTTAGGCTGCATTAATTAGGACAACCGGAACCGGGAACACTTCCCATAACACCTGATGTACTTGCTACATCGTTAGAAGAATGGCATCTAACGCTATATAGTCTGTTTCTCTCTTATTCAGGTCACCGTTGCCACCAGACTCCAGTCTGTATCCAGATCAGATGGTCTCTGCAGTCACCCGGATCCAGTACGTATTCAGACCAGATGGTGGATCAGCACCTAGAAAGGACCTCTACAGCCCTGAAAGACAGCGGAGACCAGGACAACTAGATGAGCCCCAGATACAGATCCCCTGTAAAGATCTTGTCTCAGACGACCACAGGGACAAGACCACAGGAACCAGATGAGTCCTCTGCACAATGTGACTTTGCTGCAGCCTGGAATTGAACTGCTGGTTTTGTCTGGCCAGAGGAGAACTGGCCCCCCCGACTGGATACCGGCCCCCCCGACGAGCCTGGGTGTTTTTTTTTCCCAAGGTTTTTTTCTCCATTCTGTCACCGAGGGAGTTTTGGTTCCTTGCCACTATACGTTGACATTGATTGCACGATACATTTAAACTGAACTGAGCTGGATGATGACATCACTGAATAAAAATAAGTGTTTACTATTGTCATTTTGCATTATTGACACACTATTTTCCTAATTAATGCTGTTCAGTTGCTTTGACACAATCTGTATTGTTAAAAGCGCTATATAAATAAAGGTGACTTGACTTGACTTGACACGTCGATTAACCGGTGGGAACATTTCCTCACCGTCACAACCCTATGCTCCCCGCGTCAGTACCACGACTGAGGTGAGACCCTTGAGCAAGGCACTGAACCCCCAACTTGGATGAATACAGAGCACAAATTCCGAGTCTGGGGCTGGACCAGTGATGAAAATACCTCTGATGGTCTGGTACCAGGTTTGATACTGAGTGTATGTTTTACTTTGGTAAGTGTTGTTAGGCTTTCTCTCATTTTAAAGAGTCATTTGCCAAAGCCTCCACTCTCTAGACCGCCACTTAGGCAGTGACATTAGCCTGTAGGCTCTTTCTTTTTTGAGCCTCACTAACTGTCTCTGGCGTTGAATGTAGCCAGGTCTTCTCTCATTTTAGAGAGTCGTTATGATGAGACCTCCACTCTTAACAGCTCCCTAACTAGGGTTTAGGGTTGTTAGGCTTCCTCCTATTTAAGAGACTCATTCGACTGGAGCCTCTGCTCCGCAGAGCTCCGCTTAACAGTGACATTGTATATAGGCTCTCTATTAAGCCTCGCTGATGGTTATGGGCGTTGAGTGTAATCAGGTTTCCTCTCGTTTTAGATAGTCGTTATGCTGAGACCTCCACTCTAAAGATCTCCTCAACTAGGATTGAGTGTTGTTTGGCTTCCTCTCGTTTAAGAGAGTCATCCTGCTGAAGCCTCCACTCTTCAAAGCTGCGCTTAGGCAGTTGTATTAGTTTGGTAGGACTCTTCCTTGATGACATCATAAAACTGTCTCGAAGTTGAGTGTAGCTAGGTCTCCTCTCGTTTTAGAGAGTCGTTATTCTGAGACCTCCACTCTTAAGAGCCCCTCAGCTATGGTTGAGTGTTGTTAGGCTTCCTCTCATTTCAGAGAGTCATCCTGCTGAAGCCTCCACTCCCCAAAGCTCCGCTGTGGGGCAGTTATATTGTCTGTAGTAGGGCGCCCCGACTAAGATTTTCTGGTAGCTAGTAGTCAGTCATTTGAAGCATAGACAACTAATCTTTGCATGTTTATTAAAGAAATCATTAAATCAGTATAATTAGCCTTAATGCATACATAGCCTTAATAGAGGCTCAAGGCACACGCTAATGCTGCCACAGTGCAACGGCAGACGTGCCTATGCGTTAGAAATTGCCGGGAAAAAAACAGTAATGAGACGCATTAACATTTTAATATTTGATAAACTAGTGTTCTTTGTTTTGGATTAAGCCATACAGTCGGCGACAAGACTCCGCTGTACGGTGGATGCGGCCTGTATTCAGGTTTCAACGGATACATAATCTGAGAATTAGTTTTCGTTGAATTGTTCATTTTTTTTAAGGGGTCATATGATGCGATTTAAAAATTTTTCCTTTCTCTTCGGAGTGTTACAAGCCTGGTGCATAAAGAAGATCTGTAAAGTTGCCAAAGACTGAAGTCTCAAATCCAAAGAGATATTTTTATAAAAGTTAAGACTCGTCCAAACCTTCCTAAAACGCTCTAGTTTAAACACGCCCCCACATGTCTACGTCACGATATGGGAAGATTTGCAAACAAAATTAACAAGCCCAAATGTTCACGTAAAGAAAGAAGGTGTAACTTTTATTCGCGCTGTAGTATTGTTGCCTACTGGCCGCGCCGTTCTCAAGCCCGCCGCCGCTCACTCTAGCCCTCCGCTCACTCTAGCCCTCCAGCCTCTGCTCACTCTAGCCCGCCGTGTGTGACGCTGTGTTTCATTGTGAAGTGAAATACTTTGTTTGGCTTCCAAAAGAGGACACAACTAGAAAAACTAGTGGTTAAGTTGTATTTACAACACAGTTCCAGAACAGTTCAACCCAAATATTCAGATGTGTAGAGCACATTTTATGAAGGACTGTTTCTACTACAATGCCGGCTGTTATGACTCAAAGACTGTAAATACGTTTTTATATTGTTGATCTGATGATCAAACGCGAGTTTTGGGCAGTGTTGAGTAGCGCTTGTTGTTTGTCGTTTCTCCGATAACAAATGCAGACATGGTTTTGTTTACACGGCACGATGCAACGCAAAGCGTAAAAAGACAGTATAAATCATTTTATAATACATTTTCAATTCAATTCAAGTTTATTTGTACAGCGCTTTTCACGATACAAATCATTGCAAAGCAACTTCACAGCAAATTAAGTTTCTACAAATTTTAGTGGTAGCTTATCAGTGGTGACAGTCAATTAATGTACATATGGCAGAAATGTACGGAAAAAATCAATTAAAGACATAATAAAACAGACGATGAATAATATTAACAGCAATTATTATAAGATGCATTCAAAATTTGGTAGTTCTGTAAGTTGTTTCAGGGGTGGCATCATCTGAGGTCCTCTGAGGGGTTGGCATCATCTCTTCTCAGGTGTTCTGGATCCAGACTGAAGCTTGTTTAAATCCTAGTTACCACGGGATGTCAAAAAACAGAGAAACAAATAGAGACATAATTAGCGTGGCTGCTGTTCCAACCAAGCTAAATTTATTTGTTTAACGCAAACTAAAGAATAATAATGTGATTTGATCAGATATAACTGCAGTAAAGGATTATGAGATGCATTATTTAAATGCTTGGCCAAAGAGATGTGTCTTTAATTAGATTTAAACAGAGAGAGTGTGTCTAAACCCCAAACGTTATCAGGAAAGCTATTCCAGAGTTTGGGAGCCAAATGCGAAAAAGCTCTACCTCCTTTAGTGGACTTTGCTATCCTAGGTACTACCAAAAGTCCAGAGTTTTGCGACCTTAGGGAGCGTGATGGATTGTAGCGTGGTAGAAGACTAGTTAGGTATGCAGGAGCTAAACCATTAAGGGCCTTGTAACTAAGTAATAATATTTTGTAACTGATAAAGAACTTAACAGGTAGCCAGTGCAGAGACTGTAAAATTGGGGTAATAAGATCATATTTTCTTGACCTGGTAAGGACTCTAGCCGCTGCATTTTGGACTACCTGTAGCTTGTTTATTGAAGATGGAGGACAACCACCTAGCAGTGCATTACAATAGCCCAGTCTAGAGGTCATGAATGCATGAACTAGTTTTCTGCATCAGAAACAGGTAACATTTTTCGTAACTTGGCAATGGTTCTAAGATGGAAGAATGCTGTTTTGGTAACATGGAAAATATGATTTTCAAAAAAGTTGCTATCTGATATAACACACATATTTTTGACTGTAGAGGAAGTAACAGAACATCCCTCTAGATGTTAATTGTAATCTAAGAGATTCTGTGTACTATTTTTTGGTCCAATAAGTAATATCTCAGTCTTATCCGAATTTAATAGGAGAAAATTATTGGTCATAAAATCTTTTACATTTTTAAAAATTCTGTTAGCTTAGCTAATTTCGAAGTTGCATATGGTCTTTGAGATGATTAGTTGAGTATCATCAGGCATAACAAAACTAATCTGATTTTCTAAAAACTAAAAAAAAAATATTACCAAGTGGCAACATGTATATCGAAAAATAGCAGAGGACCTAGGACAGATCCTTGTGGCACTTCATATTTTACTGGTGATAATTGAGATGACTCCCCATTTAAATGAACAAAATGGTAGCGATCGGACAGGTAGGATCTAAACCATCTTAAAGCCTGCCCTTGAATACCTGTATAGTTTTGTAATCGATCTATGAGTATGTCATGATCTATAGTGTCGAACGCAGCACTAAGATCAAATAAAACTAATGAGATGCAGCCTTGGTCTGACGCACGAAGCAAGTCATTTGTAATTTTAACAAGGGCAGTTTCTGTGCTATGGTGGGGCCTAAAACCTGAAATTCTTCATAGAGATATTTTTTTAGCAGAAAGGAGCACAGTTGAGCAGACACAACTTTTTCTACAATTTTAGACATAAAAGGATGATTTGAGATGGGTCTGTAGAGGCTTAATAACTGCCAGCTTGAATGGTTTTGGGACGTGACCTAATTATGTCCCCACTGGATGCAATAAATACCTAATTTATAATGGGTTTTAATGTTTCTGTCTCATCGCTCCGGCCTGACAGGGCAACAACAGTATGTGAGGGGCCTAACATTTCCGTCACACGCTTGAAGTAATCGGCCAATCACAACGCACTGGACAGCTGACCAATCAGAGCACACCTCGCTTTTCAGAACGATGAGCTTTGTAAAAATCGACGCGTTTCAGAAAGGCGGGGCATAGAGGAGAAACAATAATGTACAGTATGTGGAGTTTTTTTAACCTTAAACCGCATAAACACATTTCATTACACCAAATACACAAAATAATGGTCTTTTTGCAAAATATTTGACCCCTGGAATGTCGTAAGGCAAAGATATACAACAGAGGTTTCGCGTTCAAAGTTTCACAGTGGGGACCGAGACGGCAGAAAGTGCAGCCTGTTTGCTTTCATTATTTTACAAAAGCGCTGTTTTTTTATTGTGAGTGCACACAAATAAACGATGAGTTGTTTAGCCTGCCAGTAAGATGCTGTATAGCTCAGGCCACAGCGATTATTGCTGTGGCCTCAGGGATGAATTTCTTAACTTATGAGTCTTAACTTAGCCAGTTATTAGGCACTCATCCCTCAGCATGGTGGCGTGAGTATTCCGTTCCCCATAGCGGCCCCTAGGGGATGCGTGTGGTGTTCCCTTTCGAAAAGGAATGTCTCAGGTTACGCATGTAACCATGATTCCCAGAGAGGGAAACGAGAAGGGAACAGAGAAGCTGCATCCGTGGCCATGCTTCGGGCAATTCCTGCCTGGATATCCTTCAGACAAAAGAAGAGGATGAGGGGATTCAACAGGTGACATTGTATATCGCAGGCGCACATTAAGATTGATTCATACACATCTCCTTAATTTTAGTCCTAATTTATCGTATTACAGTTTTAGGATTATACGGCATTGATGCTGATTTTTTCCTGGATGTTTATATTTGTTGTGAAAATAAGACAACTTGAAATTGAAAAACCATTTGTATTACACTTTCTTTCTTTCTTTCGTTTGTTCTTTCTTTCCTTTAAATGGACATATGCAGGTCAATTGGGCAGTATAATGTTCTTATGGCCTTTCAGAATACTGGACAGTAAACAAGAAAATAATTATTGTGGGACATGCCCATCTGTCCCTTGAATCACAGATTGGCCCCAGGCCTGTGCATGCTTAATTTTGCTGTAAATTATTACAGCTTTGAGTCATTATGCACATTATGGTGGTCTGTGAATGATTTTCGTTATAAGGGTTTTGAGCATTGCATGTGTTTGTGTAAGTGCATGTGTAGCAAAGTGGCGTTGGGCAACATAAACAGTAACACTGGAGAAATGACTGCGCCACCCTAGGACTTGCACCCAGGGAAATACTATGCACACTCAGGTGCAACTCAAGGCAACACAGGTTCAAGTCTACTTAAATACGAGCAAGAGACGTGGGTACAGAAATATATTTTATTTTATTAATTCAATTAATAAATAATTTTGCTAAAAAGAATCACACATGCAATAACCAACTTAAAATGATAGTACTACCTGCTGCTGATCTCCAAAATACAAAACACACAAAAAGGTTTACAGGGCTGTGGCCAACTGGTATCAAACTCCTAAAGAAGCATAAATCTCAGTTATCACACACTATCAGTGCACACATTCACACACTCACAATACCCAGTGAGATTACTGTCGGTGATCGACACAGCATGACACTGCACACGGTGACAAGACAGCACCACCACCACCCAAGTGTGGAAAATCTGCCTCCCTGCTTTTTGTTGGACACACAGCACCTGTAATTAGATAAACCACATCGACTTAATAAACCACACACCAGCACACTAATTCACACTGAATAAAGAAAAAAAAAAATATAAACTTAATTATAACAAAATATAATTAACTCAATTTCTAACAAAATCAAGAACACAACAGAAAAAAACAACAACAATTTCCAACAACTGGTTCAAAAAGACAATGAAAAGAAAAAGCAAAAGCAAATGAATAACCTTTAAAGATGAAATACACACAGAATGAAATAAAACAAATATTAAAGGGGTCATATGATACTTTTTTAAAGATCATTATTTTGTGTAATAGAATATGTTGACATGCTTTAATGTTAGAAAAACACATTATTTTTCAAATACTATACATTATTGTAGGTCCTATATGCCCCGCCTCTCTCAAACGCTTCATTTCTACAAAGTCCCTCCTTCAGACAAGCACAGTCTGCTCTGATTGGCAAGCTGACCCAGTGCATTGTGATTGGCCCGAAAACCGGAAAAAACTTGGTCGGAAATGTAACGACCCTACCACTAATGGAAGCTTCATCTTTCAAAAAATAAAGTTTAAAAAACAGAAACCCGAAAGGGGAACAGAGTCGAGTGACAGACAACAATGATGAAGCTGGTATGTGCACAAGCCACGGTTAAGACAGCTTCTGATTCCCCGTGAGATCCCCCCCCCCCTCTCTCTCTCTCTCTCTCTCTCTCTCTCTCTCTCGCGCACACACACACGATGCGCAAATATCCGTATTTGAACGGTCAATAGCAAATACTTAAAATAATAACAAAACAGTAGCTTATTCAGAAGTGCCTGATTGTCATAGCAAAGTCAGAATTACCTCCTCCTAGGTTCACGAAACAGTCGTCCATAAAACGCATTGCTGTTCTGTTTTAAGTAATCTAAAAGATTCCTAAATGCATCTACTTTCAGAAGGCAAAATAAAGTGCTTTTGCTTTCGCCTAGAAACACAGCATCTCTCTGACATGGCTGCGTCAACGCTAACTGTGGTTACTGAAAGCACGCATTCTTTCTTTGCGTGAACATTTGGGCGGCATTATGCAAATATTTCCACATAGTGAGGTAGATATGTGGGGGAGTGTTAAAATGAGCCGTTTTAGGTAGGCGTGGCAGAGTCTTAACTTTGATAAAGAATAATCTCTTTGGTTTTGAGACTTTAGCCTTCGCAACTTCAGGGATCTTATCTATGCACAATCAGCTTGTAACACTCCAAAGAGAAAGGAAAACTTGAAATCGCATCATATGACCCCTTTAAAATATAAAGCAAGGACGAGCCATCCAACCACAGGCACATAAAAGAAAAGCAAAAAAAAAACTAATGCACCAAAATAAACTAATGCACAAAAGCAAAATTAAACTGATACAAAACAAAAAATACGCTAGCAGCATATTTCTGGGGACTGATGTTCAGACTAAACCACGTGCACTGCAGCAGGAACCCTCCAACATATTACTAAAAAAGAAACAATAACATGTCATTAAATAAGGGTAATTCAAATATATGAAACCGGACACCCTTAAACACTTCATTTATACATACCGGACACTGCAGCAGTCAGCCACGTTAAATTGACAGGGCCGGCGTGAGCACTGAACAGTATAGAAGCAGAAGTTGACGCTAACAGAAACCAGATAATACAGCCAACCGCCACACCAAAGCAGAGCCAGTACGATGCGAAAAGGTGTAGATGCAAGGGGCTGACAGCAACATGATGCCGAGTAGGCAGTCCGACCAAACACCAGTCGCAAACATTAACCAGTTAACATCTCATACGGCTATAAATGGTACAGAAACGCTAACATTAGTATAATAAACCAATACAAGAGACGCTAAACCACACTGCTGTAATGCTTACCTTTCCAATAGACGCACAAAATCAACCCTAAGCGAGCCGTGGCTGAATTAGCCACACCGCTAACAAACACACAGTGTCGAACGCCAGTACCAGAAAAGGGGCAGGGGGCACCTGAGTAATACCTCCGACTGTCACAAATCAGTCCTTTATACACCCACCTATGCCTGCTGATAGGCTAACAATATTCTAACGTCAATACAGGGAGTGGCTAACTATCCTGCCACACATGCATATGCTAGCAACTGCAGTGCATGTACAATAGAAACTTGTGCTACACTCAGCAGTGCATGTGCAAAATCCATGCCAGTATGAGAAAGAGCTCTCTCTAGAGGAGACCCCTCACCACTTAACATATTGAACATATTGAAATTCATAGGGTTTTCCGACTCAAAATCCTGCCTGCATGCACAGGGGTCTTTGAAGACATCATCCAATAATTGCTGACCTATTAATCGAAGCAAGTCAGTTCTGATAACTCAAATACAACATCATTTTCTGCTGGATTCCAAGACATAGGGGCATTATTAATGAGTTTTTACAGAAAGAATCATTAAATGCCAAATCCCACATTGTGACCTCGTAGCAACTCATAATGTAATATATATTCATACTGTAATAATTGCGTATAATGTAATAAGTATTACATTATTAATGTCATAAAATGTTCATAATGTAATCATTTTCTCAAAACGTAATAAAATCTTGAGCTCATAATGTAATAACAATTATAACATTATAAACTGACAAAAAATATTGTAATATTGTCATAATTATGTTTTCAAAAATAAACATTAAAACTTAAAATAAAAACTGATTCAAATAGCACCAGATCCAAAGATTCAAGCATTATTATTATTATCATTATTAGGGGCCAAGCACCGTAGGTGCATAGGAGCCTATTGTATCCGTTGGCGTTATTCTTCTTCCGTTTCTTCCGCTCTTGAGTCTATGGCAGCCCATATTTGAAATTTGGCACACTGATAGAGGACAGTCGCAACATTAACCATAGCAAGTTTGGAGTCTCTAACTCAAACTCTCTAGCGCCACCACTTGTCCAAAGTTTCATTCATGTAAATGCTAATAACCTTTGAACCGTAAGGCACAGAAGGAAAATTCATTCCTCTGATTCCTTGGCTCATGCCGAGTCGAATGGACACGTATGGTTTAGTTTTTTCGCTATTTGTAATTGTTCGTAAAAAAAAAAAAAGCATGCAAACATGGATCTGAGGCTATATCTCCGCAACGGTTTGGCGTATTGAGACCAAACATGGTGTGTGTTATAACAAGCATGACCTGAGACTACCTGCAGTGTTTCAGCGCTGTGCCACCTAGTGGTCAGGAGATATGAAAAATGCATATTTTTGCTTAGAACCATTTAGATTCGGTGCAGCATGTTGAGTCAAATTATACCAAATTTTCCCAGGTCAGCCATTTAGAATTTTATAATAAAATGCTATATTTTACGAATGCATTGAAATGCGTTCCGAAACTTGGCATGGGTCATCAGCACGATGCCCTGATGGAGCCTGAGAAGTTTCGAGCCAGCGCCAGCTAGTCGTAAAATCAAATATTCACATGCTTATAACTTTGGGTGTGGTCGACTTATTTTCACGGGAATTTTAGACTCCTGAACTTTGCCTTATGGTTTGTGCAACGTTGCATTTTAGTGCTTAAAACATATTTGCCAATATCTTCGAAACCGTTTCTCCGATCGACACGAAACCACCGTAGGAAATTCGAAAACATAGCAAGCTGGCTATACGCTAATGCCCAATTGCCAAAATTTTGATAGTAAATGGCAAAAAAATGCAAACAAAGTCAGCCATCTGTAAGTTTTTTCTCTTCTCACATAAATATGTCTATAACTTCTCACATATAAACATGTCTAAATATCTAAAGAAAATTAGATATTTTCACCAAATTTGAAACACATATGTATGGGCACACTCTAAGGACACATACAAATTTGGTGGGATTGTGCCTCTTGGTGGCGCTATAATTTAACAAAACATGAAATTGCCATTGACTACAATAGATTATTATGATATAAAATGCTATATTTTACGAATGCATTGGTGTACCATTACGAAACTTTGTGGTCGTCATTCCGCTGCACTGTTCAACATCTGACCATGTCCTTCCACTTGTCTTGGTCATGTGCTAGTGCCTGCATCTCTGCAAAGCTTTTCATGGTCCATTATGTAGTCAGCCCACTTCTTTCTCTGTCTGCCTCTTTTTGTTTCCACCTGGGACGCTACCTTGGAGGATTGTTGTGGACAGGTTTTTGGCTCTGACAACTAGGCATGGGCCTGTATGAGATTTTGACAGTATGATAACCTTAAGCAAAAATATCACGGTTTCACAGTATCACGGTATTGTTGCTATAGCTCTAAAATGTGTTATATTTAAATGACTGGGTAAAAAAAAAAAAAAAAAAACTTTTGTTCCACTGACCACAATAATTTTGTTTTTTGAGAACATTACGACTATTAGGAACAGAGAATTGGGTATTTTGCTTTGATATGGTTACTAAAAGAAAGAAAAAAAAGACATCTTTATTTAAACATAAATCTGTAATTACAGTATTTAATTTTAGTTATGTATATTCATATAAATCTTTAATTACAGTTATTTAGTTTTAGTTATATAATTCATATACATAGTTTGATTTAATAATAACCCAATTTGAAGAAAAACAGAATGTTCTGACTAGCTTTATGAAATTATACTACATGCCTGAACGAAAACAAACAGCAAAAGCTCTGAATGGGACGTAGATTCACTCTCTGACAGCAGGAGGCACTAATGGAACACCAGATACAGTGTTTGCTTGGTTACCGCTGTAAACAAAGCAGCTGCGCTGAAACACTGCTTTAATATGAAATATACAGAGACAAGATTAAAAGAAAATACCACTAATACCAAGTAAACTTTTCTGAAGACAGTCAGTTACCCTCAGAAACACATTCATATAAAACCCCAAATCAACATTGAGGATTTTCTTCCAACAGTTTGTGCATCATGAACAGTGAGTGATCTGCCTGCTACAGTATTTTTCTCTTTGCGTCCGTCTTCAGCATCTCTGGCCTCTGTTAACGGCCGTTTACAGACTTCATATTTTCACATAAACTACATTTTGGAAAATGATTGCATTGCAACACAGTTTGTGCCAAGGTCAATGAACAGAGACAGTGCACAAAGACAAAAAACGGCCGGTTGCCGATCGCGTAAATTCCAGGAGCAGCTCCTTCAGTTTGGCCATCCTACACACACGTGACTGACTGCTCGCTCACACCAACAGGAGGAGGAGGGTCATGTTACTCTCTACACTGCACTCAACCTGAGGGATTCCTACACTTTCAGTCTTTGAGGAGACATGAAAAACAGTGCATACCGCAGGAACGGTATAACGGAAAATATTAGCGGTTTTGAAACCGTGAAATTTCAAATCGTGGTATACCTTGAAACCGGTAATCGGCCCATGCCTACTGACAACATGTCCGTACCATTTCAGCTTTTTCTTTCTAACTGCAGTGAGGGAATCTTCATACTGGCTGTCTTCACGCCTGATGATGTTCCTCACTGTTTCATTTGTGATGTGGTCCTTGTAAGAGATGCCAAGGATGATTCTATAGCATCTCATTTCAAGTGCCTGGACTCTTTGTTGCAACTCTGCTGTGAAGGGTCCAGGACTCACAGGCATATAAGAAGACTGAGAGGACAAGTGTTTTGTTTTTAGAGAGATATTTTTTGTCTCTCAATACAGGTTTCAGCTTTGACATAGCTGCTGTTGTTTGCTCTGCTCTTGCTAAAACATCTGTATTTGACCCTTCTTCACTGATGACAGAGCACAAATATTTGAAATGACTCACAGTTTCCAGTTCTTGTCCTCTGACTTCAATCTTGGTACTGATCTGCTTGTCACTATTTGTCATCAATTTTCTTTTTTCAGCACTTATCTCCATGCCAAACCTAGAATATGTTTCATCCAGGTTTTTCACTAAGGTGGTCAGCTCAGCTTCACTACCAGCTAGTCCATAAATGTCGTCTGCAAATCAGAGATTGGTGATATTTAGTCCTCCAATGCTGATTGTGCCACAGTGGTTCTATAGGGCCTCGCTCATGATGCCATCTAAATTATGTTTAAAGGGGTCATATGATGCGATTTCAATTTTTCCTTTCTCTTTGGAGTGTTACAAGCTCTTGGTGCATAAAGAAAGATCTGTAAAGTTGCAAACACTAAAATCTCAAAACAAAAGAGATATTCTTTATAAAAGTCAGAGTCGGCCACACCTACCTAAAAATGATCTGTTCTAACACCACCCCCCACATATCTACCTCACTATGTGGGAATATTTATATAATGCAGCCCAAATGTTCACGCAAAGAAAGAAGGAGTAACTTTTAGTCTCGCTGTAGTATTGTTGACGCTGCAGCCATGTCGTGAAGACACTGTGTGCTTCGTTGTGAAAGCGAAACTACTTTGTTTGGTCTTCCAAAAGAGGACGATATCCGCTTCATCATGCCTAGAGCTGATCTGTGCTGGTCGCTGAAGAAATACATAAACTTTCATCGTGGACGAAGCGGAATCCAGCCCGGCCTCACATGTGGTGCCGCTCATCGTGGATCTCGACCCCGCCGCCTCAGCTCACTCTCTCTATCCCGGCCTCAGCTCACTCTATCCTGGCATCAGCGCACGCTAAGCCGGGGATTCCCCTCACGCTAGGCCGCTGTGGTTTTCATTGTGAAGTGAAACTATTTTGTTTGGTCTTCCAAAAGAGGACACGACTACAAATCAGTTGTATTTACAACACTGTTCCAGAAAAGTTTAACCCAAATATCCAGATGTGTGCAGCACATTTTATGGAGGACTGTTTACTGATCCTGGGAGAGTAACATTAGACTAAAATGTCGGCAGTTCTGACTCACGTAAGTACGTTTTCATTTAAAGGATTTTGCCACTGATGATTCAAACGTGAGATTTGAGCAGTGTAGAGTAGCACTTGTGGTTTGTCATTTCTCTGATCAAAAATGCAGACATGGTTTTATGTTTAGGTGGCGCGATGCAACGCAACGCCACAAAGTGTAAAAACGCCAGTATAAGTATACCAATCAGTAATTATGTCCCCATTGGATGCAGCAAATGCCTCGTTTGTAATGGGTTTTAATATTTATGTCTCGTAGCTCCGGCCGGGACACGGCATCAACAGTATGTGACGGGCGTAACATTTCCATTCACGCTGAGGTATGCGGCCACCACAACTCCTTAGAAGTTAGGCCAATCACAGCACACCTCGCTTTTTCAGACCGATGAGCTTTGTAAAAATCGACGCGTGTAAAAAAGGCGGGGCATAGAGGAGAAACAATAATGTACTGTATATGGAAAATAACGTTTTTGAACCTTAAACCACAAACTCATTTCATTACACCAAATACACAAAATAATGTTCTTTTTAGCAGCATCATATGACCCCTTTAAAGAGCGTGGGTGACAGAAGGCAACCTTGCTGTACACCTACTGTTGTGCGGAACCACTGTCCCATAGAGCCCTGAATGACTACTGCATTGCTGGCCTTAGCATACAGCTGTCGGATGGCGTTGGTTAGCTTTTGTCCCATGTTGTACTTCTTCATTGTTGGCCATAAAGCATCATGCCAGACTCTATCAAAAGCATTTTTGAAATCTATGAAGACATGATACAAGTTTTGTTGGTATTGTGAGTACTTTTCACACAGGACTCTGCGATTGAATATTTGTTCTGTGGTACTTTTCCCTCTGTGAACCAGCCTGTTCTTCAGCATAAATTTCTTCTGCTTGAGGCTTTAGTCTGCTCAAAATTATCTTAAGCATCACTTTACTAGCGTGGCTGATCAGACTGATAGTTCTGTAGTTCTGGCACAGCTGAAGATTACCTTTCTTGGGTAGGGTTATAATTAGTGATTGGGTCCATGTTCCTGGCCATTCACCTTACCAGATCTTGTTGCAGATTTTTGTCACTGGTTCCCCTCCATTCTTGATGTGTTCAACTGGGATGTTGTCTATTCCAGCTGCCTTCCCACTATTCAGCGATCTTACTGCTGCCTCAACCTCTTCTTTGAGAATGGGGAAGTTGTTATCATTTGAGGACTCTGGTACCTCAAGCACTTCTGGGTCTCCTTTGGTCTGATGGTTATAGAGTTCTTGACAGTACTCAGTCCATCGGCCTGTAATGTCACTTGCTTCTGTGTCGGGGATGGTGGTCACACACGATGAATATGAGGAGGGCCAGATCGACGAGGTGGAGGACGACGACTTTTGATGTTTGTTGGTAGTGTCTTTCACAATTTGGAATGATTTTCTGCTGTTGTTCTTTTTTAAACTATTCTCTATTTCTGTGCACTGCTGTCCTATCCGGTCTTCTTTAGCCTTCTTCATGCTTTTTGTGATCTTTTTATTGATTTCATGGTATTCTGCTCTCCCAGTTGTGGGCCTACAGTTTTTGAGATCTCTCCGGGTGTCACAAATTTTAAGAATCTCTTCGTATCAAGGCTTTTTCTTTGAGGCGATCGGAGGCCAATGGATGTGTCTTTGGCCGTTTCTCCTGACTGTGTTTGAGTAGTGGTAATAGCCTTTAACGTCCTCATCAATCATTAACCCTCTAAGCGCCAAAGTCGCAAAATTGTGACAAGACATCATACTTAATAAAATAGACTGTAGTTCCTAATATGGTGTAATATCTCATTTGTATTTCCTACAACTAGATGGCAGACATGTAGTACTTCGATTCTAGACCAAAATTTCATCACTTTCCCATTCAAAGTGTTTCAGGAAATAGCAGAGCAAGTGAGCTATCGTGTCATTGATGCGGAAGCAGTTAAGTTCACAGCGTGTGAGTAAATTGTGAGATTTGTGAGAGAAAATCGCCAAATGGCTAATAAAAAGTTGTACCGTGAGGATGTTTTGCAAATGTTATCGCCAATTCTGACTACTGAAGGGAATATTGGGACGGGTCGGGTCGTTGCAATAATCGCGCTGTCTGTGGCAGCAGCGAATGTGGAGGTGCCGCCGTGTAAGGCGAGAGTGTTCACGAAGCACAAACAACTGATCATTTCGACCCTTTGCCCAATGGGCATGGGGGTGGCAGGGGTGGACGTGGTCATAGTGTCCATAGGAGAGCTGTTGCTAGAGGTAGAGGCAGCAGGGGTAGGAGAAATAAGGCTGGAAGTAGCACTAGCTCTTTGGATCCAGTCAGAGCGGCTCTGGATCCAGTGCCCCAAAGAGGTGGGAGTGCGTTGTGCCATGCAATGAGAGGTACCATACTCTCAATAACTATAAACTGTGTCACCTAGATACCTGATTGGGCAGATAGCTGGTCAGCTGATCAAAAAATAGACACATGCATTTTACTATGGCACGGTAATATAGTAATAATTTACTACTTTCTCTTGTTTTACTGTTGATTTCCTCTTTTCCTGATCATTTGGAATGAGGATAAAAAGACAAAAAAACAACATGCAAATAAGTTCAAACATCAACTCAATAAATATATATTATTTCCTGAATATTACTGATCAAAAAATAGGCTACTGTTCACATGTGTTTTACAACTATATAGTATAGTAATATAGTAATAATTTAGTACTTTCTCCTGTTTTATTGTTTGTTCCCTCTTTTCTGGTAATTTGGAATGAGGATAAAAAGACAAAAAAAAACATGACAAATAAGTTCAACATCAAACTGCAACATATACTATTTCCTGGATATTATGACATTCAAGATGGCCGCCCCTGATGACGTCATGATATGCAAATTAGATTAGTATATTTACACCCACATAATCTTTCGGTCATGCCCAACATTTTTCTAATTTACAGTAGATCTCTATCTTTAAGCACTTTCAAGCCACAAGCTTTTGAAATCTTGATGTCAAAATCCAGCATTTTACATAACCCTTTATTTTTTTCATAAAAGGTTAAGAGTGGTGCAAATTTTCCTCCAACTGTGGCTCAAAAGGACTCACAGATGTTTGGGTCAGTCAGTCATTCAAGGTTAAATTTGATCCTGCTGTTCTTTGGCTTAATGATTTTCTTCAGCCTCATACGGAAGTTCATTATCACCAGATCGTGGTCACTCCCAACACCAGCCCTTGGGAATGTCCTTGTTTTTGCTCTGTTGATGCCAGATTGGAAACGGTTTTGAACCAGAATGAATCGAGTCAATCTGGTTGTGATGAGCTCCATCAGGTGCGTGCCATGTCCAGCTTTATGTTCACCTAGGGTATTGGCTAGTACCAGGTAACTGGCAAACTCCAGCAGTCGTCTCCCTCTTTCATTAGTAGTTTCATTGCACAAAGGTCCACAATGATCTTTCCAGACTTTCAGTGCCTCTTTGCCTACTTTTGCATTCCAGTCTCCTTGGATGATGTGGATGTCTGTTTTGCTGACCGTGTTTATTTATATTCTGGAGTTGTGTGTAGAACTTCTCTATTTCTTCATCATCATGATCACTTTTTGGGGAGTAGACTTAAATAATTGTGATATTGAAGGGGGATGCTTTCAGTCTGATGGAAATGAGTTTGCTAGAAATAGGGCGGCATTCAAGCACATATCCCTTATTGGCTTTGTTGATCAGGAGGCCTACTCCATATATGGATTTGTCAAATTCTCCACTATAATCGAGTATATGTCATCCTGTCCGTGTAAACGTCTGCGTTTAGCTTCAAATGGAGACAGTATTCTATAAAAATATATTTGCATTCCGATTCTGACATCCAAAGCCACAACCTAGCTTATTTGGTTCTCTTTGCTAGGTGGAATTTATCCGTTTCCTCACTTGTGCCCAGTGTTCCCTTTCGGTCGGTCACTCCGAGTCATGTCGGTGACCGACGAATTGGGATTTCGCTTAGAGAGACCAATCCACTTCGAGTGTAAACTAAACGAGCCAATGCACCTTACGATGTGCATGCGATGATTGCATCCAGCTGCCGCTGATCACAGCGTGAGCATGAAAAGACAACATCGTTCTGCTCCTACAAACTGTTCGGGTACCTGTGACGAGTGGAGCGTGCTCTCGGTAGCTTTTTGTGTGTCGGACGGCGCTTCCCTGTGAGGTCATCACGTAAGAGATTTCCCTAAAAGAGCCAATTACTAACTAAAAAGTACAATAAGCGGGTCTTTTTAAAGATACCATTTCACCCGTGTGTTTCTGGGTGTGGTCGTTACATGGCGCCGGGTGATGGTCACGATCGATGCCTCATGTGTCTGGGCATTAAGCACGCTGAGGTGGTGTTTGTGGATGAGTCATGTTCTCATTGCTGGAAGATGACCATCTCGGAGCTGCGGGCTAGACTCCGTTTCATCCAGGGGGGCGGAGCTCCGTTGCCTCTTCTGCGACCTAGTGTTCGTCCTGCCGGCAGCCAGGAGTTGACTACTTCGGGCAGTAGCACGGGTGATCTGAGGGTTACAGTGGTGGCAAACCACTCAGGGAACCAACCATAGGGGGACCATCACTCCTCTAGCGCTTCGCAACCAGTCGAGCCGCCAAAGGAACACGCTGGGCCCTCTTCAAAGAGCGTACCAGCGGTATCTTTCGGTGCTCCTCCCG